>VONZ01000947.1:7500-271930 GCA_012976165.1 Labeo catla
ATCCGTCTAGTTGTAAATTGTAAGTCAAAAGATTCTGTGTATTGTTTTTAGGTCCAATAAGTAATATCTCTGTCTTATCTGAATTTAATAACAGAAAATTGTTGGTCATCCAATCTTTTACATTTTTAACGCACTCTGTTAACTTTGATAATTCAGGAGTTTCATCTGGTCTTGTTGAGATATATAGTTGAGTATCATCAGCATAACAATGGAAACTAATCCCGTGTTTTCTAATAATATTACCAAGGGGCAGCATGTATATTGAAAATAGTAGAGGACCTAGTACAGATCCTTGTGGCACTCCATACTTTACTGGTGATAACTGAGATGACTCCCCATTCAAATAAACAAAGTGGTAGCGATCAGACAGGTAGGATCTAAACCATTTTAAAGCCTGCCCTTGGATACCTGCATAATTTTGTAGTCTATCTATTAGTATGTCATGATCTATAGTGTCGAACGCAGCACTAAGATCAAGTAAAACTAGCAGTGAGATGCAGCCTTGGTCTGACGCAAGAAGCAAGTCATTAGTGATTTTAACAAGTGCAGTTTCTGTGCTGTGATGGGGCCTGAAGCCTGACTGAAATTCTTCATAGATATCATTTTTTTGCAAGAATGAGCACAGTTGAACAGATATAACTTTCTCTAAAATTTTAGACATAAATGGAAGATTAGAAATGGGTCTGTAATTTGCCAGTTCACTAGGGTCTAGTTGTGGTTTCGTAATAAGAGGCTTAATAACCGCCAGCTTGAATGGTTTAGGGACGTGACCTAAAGATAACGATGAGTTGATAATATTGAGAAGCGGTTCTTCTGCCACAGGTAACAATTCTTTTAGTAATTTAGTGGGTACAGGATCTAATAGGCATGTTGTTGGTTTAGACACAGTGATGAGTTTATTTAACTCTTCCTGTCCTATAGCGGTAAAGTACTGCAGTTTTTCTTGGGGTGCGGAGAAAGAAGTTGACATATTAGATGCAGTATAATCTACATTGGTTATTGTATTTCTGATGTTATCTATTTTATCAGTGAAGAAATTCATAAAGTCATTACTATTAAACTGTAAAGGAATATTTAGATCAGGTGGTGTCTGGTTATTTGTTAATCTAGCCACTGTGCTAAATAAAAACCTAGGATTGTTTTGGTTATTTTCTATGAGTTCGCTGAAATGCTCAGCCCTAGCAGCTTTTAAAGCCTGTCTATATCTGGACATACAGTTTTTCCATGCAATTCTAAAAACTTCCAAGTTAGTTTTTCTCCATTTGCGCTCAAGATTGCGAGTTTCTTTTTTGAGGGAATGGGTATTACTGTTGTACCATGGTGCAATACGTTTTTCTCTAACTTTTTTCAATTTGATGGGGACAACAGCTTCTAACGTATCGGAGAAGATGGTGCCCATATTGCTAGTCATTTTGTCTAGATCCTGTGTATTAAGGGGTACACAGAGCAGTTGAGATAAATCAGGCAGGTTATTTGTAAATCTATCTTTGGTGGCTGGAACAATAGTTCTGCCAAGACGATAACACGGAGCCATACAGTTAATATCAGTGATACGCAGCATGCACGATACAAGGAAATGGTCAGAAACATCATCACTTTGAGGTACGATATCTATATCAGTAAGATCAATTCCATGCGATATAATTAAATCTAGCGTATGATTAAAACGATGAGTGGGCCCAGTGACATTTTGCTTGACTCAAAAAGAGTTTATTAGGTCAGTAAACGCAAGTCCTAACGCATCATTTGTATTATCAACGTGAATGTTAAAATCTCCGACAATTAGCACTTTATCAAAATTAACCAATAGTTCTGAAAGGAATTCTGCAAATTCTTTTAGGAAATCTGTATATGGTCCTGGCGGTCTATACACAGTAGCTAAAACAAGAGATAGGAGAAATTTCTTTTGCATATCTGGCAGAGTAACATTAAGCAAAAGTATTTCAAATGAAGTAAACCTGTATCCTGTTTTCTGAGTAACACTGAAAATATCACTATATATTGTTGCAACACCACCACCACGACCACTCTGACGGGGCTCATGCTTATAGTAGTAGTTTGGTTGAGTAGACCCATTTAGACCAATATAATCATTAGGTTTTAGCCAGGTTTCAGTTAAGCAGAGTACATCAAAACTATTATCTGTGATCATTTCATTCACAATAACTGCTTTGGGTGCAAGTGATCTAATGTTTAGGAGCCCAAGCTTTAAAAATGGTTTCTGTTGGTGTATTTTGCTTTTTTCTGGTTTAATTACGATCAGATTTTTTCTAGATCCTGCATTAAATTTATGTTTTGATCTCACTATTCGAGGAACAGACACAGTCTTTATAGATTGCACAGTGCAACTACTATCATTTAAGCGTTCAGAACAAAAGCCATCATAGCAATCATTTGAGAATGTACTTACTAGTCAAATGGAGCGTAGTGTCCTGGAGATGTTGTCCGACAGCAGCTCTGCTCCGACTCTGCTGGGGTGCAGGCCATCCGCACGGAAAAGCCTAGGACGTTCCCAGAAAAGATTCCAATTATTAACAAAGAGCAGTTTCTGTTCTTTACACCATGTCAATAACCATTCATTTAGAGCAAGGAGTCTACTGAACCTTTCGTGCCCACGTCGATACGTGGGAAGCGGTCCTGCCACGATGATCCTCGTCGCGGGCGACGTGCTGCGAACCGTCTCGATCAGGCTGCTGAAGTCCCTCTTCAGAACCTCCGTCTGCCGCAGCCTGGTGTCGTTCACCCCCGCGTGCAGGACGATCGCGCCGACGCTCTCGCCGTCCTTCAGGATCGCGGGTATCTGCGCAGAAACATCGAGCACGCGAGCACCAGGAAAACAGTGGGTGTGGACTTTACCTTTAGCTAAAGTAGCACCTACGTACCGGACAATGGAGTCTCCAACGATCACAGCGTCGCGTTCCGTCTCGCGGAGGGGAGCGAAGCGGTTCCGGGTGGAGATCTCGAAGACCGGAGGCGGCGGAGGGGGCGAGGTCCTCGGCCGGGGCCTGGCTCGCGTCTTCCGCTGCTGCTGCACCCAGGGTCCGTGGTGTCCCGGCGCCGGAGTGAAGGACATCTGGGAAGATCACGTCCAGGGTGCACGGGAGCTGTGCAGAGAAGCACACGGAGTAGAGGTGGTCAGAGTGTTAGTATCGCGCTGTATACTCACCCGGGAGGACTCCAGAGCGGCCCTCCGCTCTCTCAGCTCCGTCTGCCGCACCAACAGCTCCTGGATCTGCTTCTCCACGGCCTCCAGCTCAAGCTGCAACGAGTGCAGCTCGAACGTGTCCTCACCTGCACTCAAAGGTGGACACAAATTCGCCATTAAAGCAAGTAACAGTGAGTAAACAATGGAAATGTGTGTAAGCAGTGTGTAAACAATGCAATCAGGATTAGCGGCACCCACGCTGGTGCTGCTAACGGGCTATAAGCTAGCGACTCGGGAAATCTAGACAAAACTAGTGATAACAAAGCAATCCGGATGTTTTAGTTGTAGAATACAGTAGGGGGTATATTCACACGTTATAAGAAACGAGAATGATGGTGTATAAAATTGATTTTGAATTGAAAAACAGACAATAAGAAATTAACTCGACGGAGCTCAAACTCTAAGCGTGTTCTTCCATAAAAAACACAGCATCTTCCATAAAAAAATGCATGAACAACATCTCCAGAATTGCTCTGAGAGTACTTTGTGAGCATTTCACCATTTCATTTGAGCAAAACCAGGGTATACTCACAGAAATGTAAAAATATTCACAGCAACCCGTCAAAAGTTTTAAAAAAAGGTTTAGCTTGTAGACATTGTGCCAGAAATGTATTACTATCATTCAGTAGAATGTACTTGCCTACAGTACTACTACCACTACTACGACTGTTGAAAAATTAATAAAACTTTGTTACACAATATTTCTTCCATGTTTTAAATTTTAATAGTACACCCCCCTTATTCACCAAAAATAAAATGTAATTTTCATTACTTAAAAGATAAATTAATATTTTATGCCTTTATTTGATAACCAGAAAATTTTAAATACACAACACAGAATTTCATAAGGCTGTTGTATAAATGGTTTTATGGATTCAAATAAATAGACATGCCAAAACAAATTTGGTAACAATTTCAAAGGGCCCTAAACATAACTTTTGATAAATTGATGTTAAATCGTATAGGTTTCATTGTTTTAATTAATTATACATGTTTTTGGTTTGTTTGTTTGTTTGTTTTTTAATTAATAAAATTACATTTAACCATTAAAAAGGAGTCCAGAAAAATTAAAACAGAAAAAAAATGAATTTGGAAAAAATAAAATGAGGCCCTATTTTTGCATGCAAATAATATATTTGTTACCCGTTGTAAATACATTTTCAAATTTATTATTGTATTTGTGTAATGTATTTTTGTAAAGTTATCATTTTCTTATAATATTTAATATAATAATAATAATAATAATTTGTTATAATACTTTTGTTTGCTATTTGCAGTGATTTACTATTTACTATTTTTCATAGTGTTACAATGCTGTTTTGTGCCACTGCTTTGGCAAAGTATCTGTCAAATTAACTAAAATCAAAAGCACAATATGACTTAGCTCACATGTACAGTTTATGATTCAGTGTTTTCAGAGTATCAGAAAATGGGTGAGTCAGGTCATCAACCTTTTTTCTTCAGTTTGCACACTGAACATGGGTTAACTTGGAGCTCTTATTTTTGAACTCTTAAAGTGCACCAGATTAATGAATTTACCTTTAAAATATATCAAATGTTCTCCAGGGGGGCATGCCCCTGGACCTCCCTAGAAGGATCCAGGTTCACCCACCTGTGACTAACAAAATTTTACATAAGTATGATGCTAGCTCCTATCCACCACCACTAGCCCCTGATGTTTTGGCACCAGCCCCAGATGTTTTCAAATCCTAGAAACGCCCCTGTTTTGACGCATCAGTATTTCTCCCTGTTCAGGTTTACTTAAGACAAAACCGACTTCATTTACATGAATATACTCCAAGACGAGCATGTGTGTAGCAATAACAGAACCTATTAGAAGCGAAAGAGAACTCGGCATTCGCACACTGACTGAGAGGCGCGTTCTGTGAGCGCGCTTTGAGTGTGTGCGCACATAAACCACTCGGCTTTCAAGTAGCCTACTGGACAAGACTTAAAAACACATGCAAATACTAAATATCACATTGATAATGCATCGAGTCAGTGACATTTCCGTCAACTTTCTCAGGACTCGGATGGACTCGGTATAAAAATTGTACTCGAGTCCGAGTACCCCAACTCTCTCTCTCTCTCTCTCTCTCTCTCTCTCTCTCTCTCTCTCTCTCTCTATATATATATATATATGGGTGTTTTTTTCTTTTCTTTTGTTTAAGAGAAAGACAGAGAGAGAGAATGCAAACATAATAATGGTTTCCGCATTGCCAAAGTCAACAAAGTTATGAAAACACAAAAATGGAAGTATAGAATTACCAACTTCATGATGTTTAAATAATACTGAAGACTTTTCCTTCAGTGTCTGCTACAATTCATTAATTTAAAATGAATAATAAGAAGTTAAATTGTATTAATTAAATTATTTTAAATTCAGCTATTTCTTTAAAATGATTCAAATGCCAGTTTTGTTAAGAAACTTATATTTGTCAAGACTTGGGTCTACACTTTTGTCTCTTTTTTTTCTTATGTTTTTGAGCAAAACATTTCAAACATGTTTTCCACAGGACACAAGGAGAAGACAGCTGGCAGATGCTGCAGAGAAGAGACAGAAAGAGGTAATGCTTCGAAAGCACTGACCCTAACTCTGACAGCATTACTACATACATACATGAGTAGTTAAAATGGATAATACATTTTTCCCAATGTCAAGATTTTACGTTAAACTTCAAATCATTGTTTAAGGAAAAGATACTGTCACTGTTTAATTACTGTTTAGTTTCTTCATTGTGACAAAGATGTTTACAAGTACAGTAAAATTAAGTTCTTCAAGCACCTTAGGAAAGAGCTTTTGTTGGATTAACACATCATTCAACTTATCCTGAAAATGATCACAACGTGGGGTTAAAATACCTAGTGTTGCCAAGTCTGCGGTTTTCCCGCGGGTTATAACGACCCCGATAACATGATATTTAGCCAATTGGAATGAGAATTTAACCAGGGGAACCCCACCAAAAATGTGTATTATACGCCCCAAAACCCGATTTGGCAACCATGAAAATACAACATGTATAAAATATTGGTGGAGATTTTAGCCATCATTACTTCTGGATTAGGACAAACTCAGGATTTGAGTGATTATGATGACTTGAATTGGTGTCAGTAGATTTTATATCACCGAGGCATTACATATTCACAAATATAAGATCAAATTCGTAAGATTAATTATCTAACTCTAACTCACTGGACACACTATGACTTCCTGCTCTACATTTTTGTGGTTTTATTTACCTATTCTTCAATTATTTGTCAGAAGTCAACAAATAACTATTAGGAGAACAAAACAATGATCCTCACAGTGGATAAGCATACAGTGTTTTATGGAAAGTGATTTTAGTTTGCCCACGTGTGATCACTGGGCCATTTTACTGTCTCTTAGAGGTTTAAGGCAAAGCATAGAGGTGCTAAAGCGGCACGGTAAGTACACATCCTCATTCTGCTGTCTCCACAAACCCTCTACAGCTGAAACACCATGACAAAATGGCTAAAATGAGCTTGATTCTTACTGCTGCTGTAATATCACAGTGCTTGTAGCCATACAGTTCTTTTTTTCTGCTAACATAATGGTGAACACGGTAGTGGACGTCATTATCATTAACATTTATGATAATCCCATTACGTCTGTTGAGTTTATTAGTATTGAAAAGCAGGCAAGCTTTGTAAATGTATTTAAATTCACACTGATTTTGGAACTACTACTACCATGATGTATAAAAAACTGTTGTTATGCACTCAAATTTTCATTTTATTTTTTAGCTCATAAGTAAATTGTCCAAACTCATTTTGGCAATGAAAACTTGTTGGAAAAATATGATTATTTCTTTTGATTTATGTCAGATTTTGGCTAGTAAGTCAGGGCAGTTGTATTTCAATGCCCAGTGTTGTTGTAGATGGGATGAGTTTTAGTTTAGTTTTTTGCACACTCTGTACTCACATTTCCAGCTTGTCTACGGTGCAGCATGATTCGGCACGTGAGCACTGAATAATATCACACACTGCAAATGTACTGGTAAATGTTTTGATTCATTTCTGAAATGGACTATTGCTCTTACTCAATATGGGAACTTGTATGGTGCGCTAGCTATATTTTGTCTGATCTGTGTGTAGACCACCTACAGAGGTATCAAAAACCCAGAAGCCTTGGAGAGGAAAAAGAAGAAACAAGAAGAGACAGAGAAACAGACCATGAACTCTGTACCTTCTGGAGGTGGCGGGCTAAAGGTACATTAAACTTATTTACACTTTCCACAAATAGAGGAAAGATTGATGTCCTATAAAAGAAAGAAAGAAAGAAAAAACATCCCACCCAACAGAACAGACATTTTATATCAAATAGAATTTGATTAGAGTTAAATGTATTGCACATGATAAATCCAGATTTTATTATTTTTCCCTCTCTTTCTCTCTAGTGGCAGGTTGGCTAACACAGGCTGAAAGGAAGATCGCTGTTGTGTCTACATCGGGGGTCAACCTTCATCTGCAGTATTTCCCGCTGACTTGAGAGATTCTTAAAACTCTTTGTTCTTACGGTTCTTATTTTGAAGTGTTCACTAGCCAGGGGAGTTTGCACAGAGACTAGAATTTTTGCCAAGCTCCTGCACAAAACTCCTAATCCTCCAGGCCTTCTGATTGGCCAATTTGCATTTAGGCCACACCCCTTCAAATGCCAAGATGGACTAGCTAGTTGGGTTTCACATAGTGATTTTAGCAATTAATGTTTTTCCCCACAACCTGTTCAGTTAATGTTCATGCATCATTTCACAAACGCAGCTTTTGTACCAATGTGCTTTCTATTTTTGACATCGAAATCTGAGATCTGAATGTCATTTTAATACACGTTTATACAAGTGAAAAGCATGTTTTATATTGGTTTTTGGATAATTTAATACATACTTAGCCAGTCATATTTATGCATCAGTTACCAGTGTGCTTTGGTTGTAAGCTCATAGTGCATTTTGCGGTTTGTCAGGACTTGAAGTATAATGCTAATGAAAGATATGACGTCAGTTAGCACTTTCACTGCCTGTTGATTGTATGACTTGCTGTTCTTATGAACCAAATTGAATGTGCATCACTTTATCTTTTCAAACACATTGATTTCTCACCCTTTCTAAAGGGCTTTGAAGAAAATCTTAACTTATTGTATTTAAACTCTGTCTTGGTCATGCAGAAGTGACTGTAGCAGCCTGAGCTAGAGTGATTAGTGTGGAATATATATTATATCTGTAGAAACTCTGAGTGAACTCTTCATATTGCCTTTGATGCATTTCTTTTATGTTATGCTCTTGAGTTGTTACCTCTGCCTACAGCAACTCACTCAACGCTTGTGACAGGGATACAGATTTGCACCAAATAATCAACTGAAATATCTTCGCAGGTTTCATTCAGAATGGGTTATTAAAATACAGACACTGTGCATAATAATAATACAATAAATCAGACAACATATTGCAATGTTCATGTTTACCAGTAGAGGGCAGCCACATACTTTGGGATCAGGAACTGAAGCACAACTGCAAAAAGTCATTGCTTAAATAAAGATTGTTTGATTGAAGAAAAATCTCTTTTGCCTTGTAACTGATGTACTCAAACCTCTCGAAGACACTACTACTATACTGCACATAACATACACGGTGCTCACTTACACCTTGGTTCAACATGATTTTGGTCCGTGGTACCTAGACATTAATGCAGTCAGTGCAGATTTGTTGGTTGCACATTCATGTTATTAGAGCCAGTGTGCTCTATTGGATTGACTCTTGTTTTTTGCTAACTTCGGGAGATTGATCTGATGTTCATCCAAACATGTTTTATTGCCTTGCACTGTTGTGATCCAAGGTTTCCAGTCTGAATATTCTCCTTTGACCTTCTACAGAACTGTCACTCACACTGGATGGTCACAGGAGATCAGCAGTTTCTGATATGCAAACCACTATTCTACAGTCATAGTCACTTCCATCACATTTCTTCCATCACATTTCTTCCATCACAGCGTTGGGGAAAATTACTTTTAAAACTAATGCGTTACATTACTTTTGTGTTACTTTTTGTCACCTGGGCTCTGCTTGCTTCTTTTTATTTGTTTTTTAACATCAAAAACCCCAACAGTTATATTTTTGGCAAGTGTAAAAGCCTTTTCACACCAAAAGAGAAATTAATGAGCCTCAGGCTGACGGAAGTGCCTCTGCATCTCACTCCGAATTTCTCTCAACATGGGGAGAGGAGAGGTGTCAGTGAATAAATGGGAAAACAAAGTTGAAAAAGTAATTACATTACTAGCTACTAGAAAAAGTAATCTGATTACATAATCTGCATTACTTGTAACCTGTTACCCCCAACACTGGGCAAGACACCATCTTCCAAAAGAGCAAGATCAGAACAGTATAATACAATAAATGCCAGAACACATATATCATGACATCAAAAGAACAGAATACTCCCATTAAAAAGTTGCTGATATTGTTAGTATAGGAAGCACTAAAAAGAATAGCCACCAGGGTAAAAATGAATACTTGAATTCATCCAGCGATTTCATTCTGTGTAGACATGATTGAATGTATTAGATATCACGCAATTTATATTTAATCACTTAGACTAAAAAGAAATTAAATGAAAGAAATTGGTATACAATAAAACAAACCTTGTTTCTGGATTCCAGTTCCAGTTCCTCAGTATCTTTAACTGATCTACACTGTTATTTGTGTTATGAGTTGTTTTTCTCTTTTAAACTTTAAGTTCTAGAAGCCAGTGGAAGTCCATATGTCCTTGTGGCATCTACACCGGCTAGCCAGTGAGCTGTGCTTTAAAGTTACGTTAAAAGTCCTTGTTCCTTTAGTACATTTCTTTTTTACTTCTTGCTTTTGTAGTGGGCCGCCACTACCAGGTAGCTATCGGGCGCGAGGTCTTTGATGTTGGGAGATTTGCCGGAGATGGGCGAGATCTTGCCTTCTACACGTGAGATCTGGAGCATGCGACACGGGTCATGCTTCAGCAGATAGCTCTCGAACGTCTCCCAGCCTCCACCGACTCGCACCATCACGTGTTTATTATGCAGCATCTAGATAACAAAAAAAAAAAAAAAGAAAAACACAGACATTTATAGTATGTGAAAGGTACACATTTGAAATCTGGAGGAGGTGAGATGCATGGCATTTGAACTCTTTGACCCACTTTAAAACTAACGTTTGTTAGCGCAGAAGGAATGCAAGACGGTGCATTCCAAATGGCATATATCGCTCTCCGAAGGGCACTTCGGAGTGAAAACAATCACGGCCGACATATTGAAGGGTCGTTCCAAACCAAAGTGGTCAAAACTGGTCACTTTAAAGGGCCCTTCGGAATGAAGGATTTCGAAGGGTACAACTGATGGACACTTCGGGGCCCCATGATCCTTTGCGCTGATTCTTTCCATGATGATGGCGGCTCCGTGTGGTCACGGGATGATGATGCAGAAGGGGACTTCAAGAAACAGTTGTTTGGTCCCCTGCACCCTTCAAAGCTCTCACTCCAGAGGGTAAAGCCTTTGAAGGGATTAGGGTATAGGGATGAGCCCTTCCAAATGGATTGCAATGTTAATTGTATGTTCAATTAACTGAATGGGACTGCCCAGTTTGAATGTGGGTTTATGCATAACTGTATGGCACAAATATGTTGACAAAGTCTAACATAACATACTTTTTGTATAATGGAGGCCAGCTAGAATGAGATAAAGGGATACACTTCCAAGCACATCTAACTTTAAAGCCAGTTATACTGGGCTTAAATCAGGATGTGTAGAACTGATTAAAGTGGTGCCGTGACCTTGATGGATATGAGTTCAATAGAGGCCAGCTAGCTGTGCAGGCAAACT
Source organism: Labeo catla (assembly GCA_012976165.1). Lineage (NCBI taxonomy): Eukaryota > Metazoa > Chordata > Actinopteri > Cypriniformes > Cyprinidae > Labeo > Labeo catla. The sequence continues at coordinate 18,564 of VONZ01000947.1, forward strand.
TTAATTTCTTGGTAAATTTAAGTCCCTCTAGCATCCTTATTAGCATGCCCAACTGCTATGCTGGGAATTTAAGCTCTGCTTGAAGTGGACCATATGGAACCAGTTACAGTGGTGCCGTGACCCAGATGGGGGTGAGTGTAACGGGGCCAGCTGGTACAGGTAAATCTCACTCTCCTGGCCACAAGAGGCACGCTATTGGCTGTGGTTTTTAGCGTCCACGTTAGCATGCCAGACTCCCAGGCTATTGCCAGTTCAAACCCCCTCAGAGCAAACCAAGTGAGCCAAGCGGAAATGATTTCATATGTAAGTACATGAACTCATGGTCTTTTACTAGGCTCGATTTTCAGTATGTCATAACACGTTAAGAAAGACTGTGCACTTGAAATGCATTGGCCGAGCATTTGCTTCTTGCAAAGAGTGTTTCAGGTCTAATCCTGACATTCATGAAAGCTCATTTGGAGGAAAAAAAAACGCTTCTGCCATCAAACTCATTTAACAACTCCAGCACCATAATCACACCCTTTTATTGGCTATCTGTCACCTGCATTTCCCACTGTGGAACTCCCTCTAGGCAGAGAGCTGTGTGAGTTGCTGAGAGGAGAAGCTGTATTTCCTGTAAATTATTTTTTTCAGGTGCCAACATTCCCCAGAGGTCTAAATACAGGGGTCCGCTACCTTGTCAAAACATCTATTATTACCTCAGATTGTCTGATCAAGATGATTTCTAGACAGAAAAGATACTTTTAGATGGTGTATTCATGGGCCACCATATTCTTGTTATTATATTATATATTCATGTTTTATATTTATAGGATATGGTATACTTACATAACAACACACAAGCAAGAGTGACCTTTTCCTAAATATTAGTGTATGAACATGTTTGCCAAAGTGATATTAATTTTATACAATGGTTCAAAAACATTTTAGATATTGTCTGAATGTTCACGCATCTCAGAGCATTATTGTAGTGTTTCATTCCTGAACAAATCTGTTTTTGAATGAGTCAATGATTCAGTAATCCATTCATAAAGAGAGACACCTGCTTTGTTCCTAAATTAATCAGTTCTTTAATGGTTCTTTTAACACTGGCTCTTTTAACGGCTGTTCACTGAAAGGTTCTTTGGGGAACCTGAAATGGTTCTTTTATGACATCTCCATGAAAACCTAAGAGTGTAGTATGAAACTTAGTTTCAAATATCTTTACTAACCCAATAGTCACATTGAGATATCCTTAGTAACTATTCATATGCAAGTGTGTATGTGTGAATTTTACTACCTGATCTCATGACGAGAACATGCCTGTGGGAACTGTTTTTCAAGATGTCAAATAAGTACTACGAGTAAGTACATATCACTGCAGTTTCCAACAGAAATTAACACTAGAGGCACTTGTAAACGTTTTCATGCATAGTTATGATTACAGCTTCATACGTTTTGTATTCCAGATGTAACAAGTCTGCTCGGTAGCTCAACCGGCATGAAACTGGACTTAGGCCCCGATCAGACAGAACGTGTTTTGTTTTGTATTTTTTTTTTGCAGTGAGAGGCGCCTTTTTTGCAGTAAGCATTTTGCACGCTGTTTATGCGCCCCGGGTGCCTCGCCTCTAACCGCCTGCTGCGCCTCGCGTTTTTGCAAGAGTGCTCCGAGCACCTAAAGTTGAAAAAAAAGCAACTCTGAGCAGAAAAGCACCCGGCATCATTCACATTTTTTTTTTCATTGTCCAGTCGAATGAATGGAGAGGCGGGCCTTCCATTGTTGTGACAAAAGTTTACCGTTGCTTAGAAAGTGCAGAGACTGCAATGATGGAGGAGAAACGTTTGGTGTCTGTCATGGGTTACCTGGAGCTGTATTTTTTTTAAGGTTTTTGCTAATATGACAGTTTTCTTTCTATAGTCTTTCGATTAGACTGACAGGACAGCTGAAAAATCAGTCACCAAAAAAAGGCAGTGCGGTGCGCCTCACGTTTTTAGATGTTTTGCTATGGAAACACGTTTGACGGATGTGCATTACCATTACGCTCGCGTCTTGCGTCTTTTGCAGCGCCTCACACATGAGTGCCGCGTTTTTAAGACGTGTCAAGTTAAAAGAATTTTAACTTTTACACGCAGTGCCGCTCATCAATGTCAGTTCCAAAGCAGTGGATCAATCAGAAGAACTCGGAGGCGGGGCAAGCGTTGTGAGCTTCTGTTTACAGTAGCAAGTTCACGTCACAACTGTTTTATTTGAGGGCAGCATGGCAGAGGAGGCGCTCATAGTGGCTGTGTTCAGATACCCTGAATTATATAACCTTTCACCCTTTCACCAAGTGATTATCACAACTTGTTCCTTATAAAAATATCCCAGAAATATCTCTGTCACTTGATATTGTCATTACTGCATCACGTCTCATAAGCGTGTCTCGAGACCCTCACGTTCTACACTGCGTTTTTGTTAAAACCATTCGTTTTTAGATGCAAAGACACGTTCTGTGTGAATGGCCCTCTACGATGCAGAATCCTTGGGTACGAATCCTGTGAAAAACATGACTCATGATAAAAGAGCTGAAAGATGAGAGATTGAAGAACAAGCTAAAACGACATGCTTGCGTATTTGTGTCACATTCGCTTTTGTTCATACTATCGGTTAGGTTTAGGTACAGTGCAGATGGTACATTATTTTAAAATAAATTCAGACTGCAGTCACACGTACAAAACCAACGTCACATAAAACGTACCATACATACGTTCATCTGTTTCGGAGGACAAAAAAATGAACACTCTTTCAATGTCACTCAGTGGACATTTCACATTGAATATGTCACGAAATGTACGTATTTTGCGTCTTGCAAAAAACTTCCCACGGGTACGTTTTTGTCATGAGATCAGGTTGGAATTTAAGGGTGATGAGACCTATTTTGCTTTCAATGTGAATGTGGGAAATTCAGTAACATTCTTAGTAACATGCAGTAATGTTAAAACAAAAACATCCTTATTTCTCTAATGAGAAGAACAACATTATTATTCTTTGTATTATTCTCATATGCAATTCTACTGAAAATAAGCAAAATTTAATTACATTCTTCATCGCTCTAAATTAGGCTTAAATTTTGTTGTACAAAATATCTGGAGGTGAAATGTGATCCTGACATTTCTTTGTGAAATCAATGTTGAATCTTTGATTTGGATTTACATTTACAACCCACTTTCAATGCACAAATACATTATTAATGAATTTTACTATCTTCTATTACCAACCAATAACAATAAATCTGAGCTAAATTCTCTCAAAGGCACACACACACAGCTCTAAAGAATACACTGTACACAAAAACCTCATCACATAATAATACTTAATCACAGCCCCAATAAAACGCAGCACTGGAGTAATTCAGCTGTGATTCATCCCTCTATTACAGCCTCCGTCCCTGCGGCCTTGAACACACATGCTGCTAAAGAATCTTTCATAAAGGGTGAGGAATGACAAAATGTCACTCTGATAACGCACTGTAACCCTCTCCTGTGGGATAAAGATTTAAATAGCCTACAGACACACGCTCAAAAACAGGTCTGTGAGGACAGGAAAAATGAATGAACACTAAACAATAAACAACAACAGAGAAATTTCATGGTGTGAGCTGCAGCTCATATTAACCCTGCGGGGGAATGATATTAAAGATTCATAAGGCTCTTAGCAGGCTGACGGAGGGACATTCACAGGTCAGTCTTTCCAGATGGGCGTTTGTGTGACCCTCAGGCGCTGGAGCCACAAATATATTAGCAATCAGACTCTACAAGTCACCACAAGACCCCTATTAAAACACACCATAGACACACATATGTTATATAAAGAAGCTCAGGTCTGTGATTTTGAAGGTTATCGCAAAAATGTCCCTTAATAGGGAACACAACACAATCGATTTCTTTCAGGAGCACCAAAGTTCAACAGGCCACATAACACACACTAAAGCACGCAGTGTATTTAAATGAGAACTAAATGAAAACACGGCTTTCTGATAAGTCTATAGTAAACCATCTGGGGAATCTGAAGGGTATTTTAACAGGAAGGTCTTTCAAAGACAAACACAAAAGGAATGTGTCCTTGAGACAAATTCACAGGATTCGCTCATTTCAATGGAAAACGAACAACAGAAAGCAGAAGACTTGCTTGACTTGGCCTTGGTTGCTGGGCAACATGTTTTAAGGCGGTTAGATTTGTTCTTTCAAAAAATATGCTAAGTAAAGGATTTTACTCATTTAAATCGTAAGATGGATAGAGCAGAAAAACAGGATCTCTTTTGTACCCAATTACATCTCCAGTAAATGCATGCTACCATTGTTTAACAGTGCTATGGTTGATATACTATGGCTGTGATTCTCAACTGGTTTTCCTTCAAGTCCCAGGTTTTACACTAAAGAGGAAACCAAACAGTGTCAAAACTGTCCTTCAAAAGTCAACAAAAATGTCTTTTTACTCAAACATTATTTATTAACTTCACCCAGAACTGCATAAACATTGGAAGAGTGACAGTCTGAGTGTTTGGTGTGCTGAATATCAATGACTGTTGAATTTTTCATGCATTCAGCAGCCAGTAATTCACAAAACACATTGTGGTTCACACACCCTGTGTTTCATGTGGTCTCATATCTTTACTTTGTGTAGTATTGTTCATTATTTTTAAGAATGAGGGTGTCATGTAACTTGTCTATGTTGACACCAGCTTAATTTGATATGAAAAAAAAGAAGTGTTAGTTTAATTTTCTCTCCTGACTGAGTTTGTTGGTATACCATGGTATTTTTTTGTATTGCAGATTTTCAGTGTGTCAAGCAGTGAGGTCTTTGTCATGGATGCAGAAACAGTGTTTGTTGTTAGTTTCCCTCTATAGGGGGCAGCAGTGATGCAGCCTGCTTCATTTCTCAGCGAGAGCAATTAAAACCAGCACTGACTAATGGGATTCTCCACAGGCGACTGAATTAATATCAGCTGCAGTGCTTTAGCATGATGGATCGCTGCAGTCAGTGCTTAAAATGAAAGCAGAGCACTCACATCTAAACTTTAAAAGAGGAATAATATTAATTGTGTAATTATGAGGTCTAGACAGCTGAGTTGATCAAATCAAATTACTGTGTTCATGGAGAGAGAACATATTTAATATGTGTACTGTGAATGTTTAACAGTGGACAATTCTGTCATTTTGTCATTTCAACTGTCATTTTAATATCATCTCAAATCAGCATTAAAAATTAAAACATTTTAAACATTTACTCATGTTATCCAAGATGTAAATTTGGAGAAATGTAGCTTTACATCACTTGCTCACCAGTGGATCCTCTGCAGTGAATGGGTGCTGCCAGAATGAGACCCCAAACAGCTGATAAAACAATCCCAATTGTGCACAAGTAATCCACATCACTCCAGTCCATCAACTGACATCTTGTGATGCCAAAAGATGCATGTTTGTAAGAAACAAATCCATCATTAAAATGTTTTTAACTTCAAACCGTTGCTTTCAGCTAAAATATGAGTTGTCCATTGTTTTCTCCAGTGAAATGGATTTTCAGCAGAAGTGAAAAACTGCTTTTCACTACAAGACATAAACTGAACGACTGGAGTTGCGCTGTGGATTATTGTGATGTTTTTATCAGTTGTTTGGACTCTCAATCTAACGGCACCCATTCACTGCAGAAAATTCATTGGTGAAGAAGTGATGGCATGCTACATTTCTCCAAATCTGAAGAAGAAACAGATTCATGTACATCTTGGCACATTTCAGCAAATTTAAATTTTCGGAGTGTGCATTTACACTAAGTGCAAACAGCCTGCCTCGTTGGCAGAGGCTACTTACACTAACTCCGCCCAGCAATGTGTGATTGGGCTAGAGGTCTGCTACCCGACCTGAGCCCGGCGGGTCCCGAAATTCTCTCGGGTTTGGGTTAATATTTCATAGCTTCGGGTTGGGCTCGGGTTTGTAGCTAAGGTAAAATCATATGCAGCAGGCTACGCTTTCACTGACGCATGCACACACACATTACTTGCACATAGAGACTGGAAAACATGCAGCGCAAACACGGAAACACTGTGGCGCAGAGAAACTTTTACTAATAAAACAGCATCAATGCTGACTTGCTACATTATATTTCTCAGCAACAAGTGGGTAAAATCACTGTAACTTGGCGGAAGAAAGAGAGAGAGAGATGCACAGACGCAGGTAATCACACACACAACTTTCTTTCCCCTCTCTCTGGCTAATTAATTCACATAAATGTAATAATCAATTCATTCAAATAAAAGAGATCTTACCACACTTCATCTCTGTGTTTTTATTTTAAAGCATACAGAATGCTAGAATGAGCCATAACAAGGTGAAAATGACCGTATTTTTTACCCTTTGCCTCCAAGTCGTGCATTAAAATCATTTAAGGCTCCTGCTAGCTGGTTTATTCCTTATATATGACGTGTACGTGCCATTTGTTGTATAGACTATATTTAAAAAGAAATTTGTTTTGCTCTTGTGCCTGCCCTGATCTAGCAGTCTCTAGCTATGTCACAACATGGCAAACGGCATACGCACATTAGCAACTTGAGAGCAACGATTGGAAAAATTATGATCTTGTCGTTACAACCATTGAAAAACTCTGCGGAATTTATGTGACCATTGCACCTGTTGTTCGTAAAATTGGTAAAACTGGTAAAACTGGTAAGTGCTTTGTTGCCTTTATGTTGAACTGGCCGTGAGCCTTAATGAAACTGTTTCTTTGTATTTGTTAACTTGCCGTTGCATGCAATCGCGAAATATAGCATATTTAAAAAAGTGTAGTTATTTGTTGTGAAAACCAAACTCGGGGTCGGGTTCGGGCTCTAAATTTAACAGTGCCGTTCATTCATTTTATTTCCAGTAGCAGGAATATATATATATATATATATATATATATATATATATATATATATATATATATTCATTAAAGATTTACCAGCCAACTAGTTCTTTCTAAGATGTGGCCACAATTCCAGTCTTCATCTCTTATTTATTGAGTGAGAACACTCATTAAACATGGTTTCTAATGAGCTGTGAATGATGGAAATTATGTGATCCCTCGTGAGAGCAGTTATCAGTGTATTACTGCTCAGCTCAGGGTAATAAAACACAACTGAACACACAGATTCACCATCACGATAACTCAGATCTAAAGCATCTTTTGGTGGTGTGTTGCCAAGTAACAGGTTTCCATGGTGACCAGGCCCATCTCACTAGTCAGTATTTGTCAGTTAGTGGAGTCTGTGCTGTTATGGGACGCCCCACTGCTGTGTTTGTGTGTGTACAACACAATAATGTAAGTGATCAATCAGCAGTGGGTCATTTCACCTGCCTATCTAGAAATCATGTTAAGGGATCATAGGTGCTTCCTTTCTCTGCAAAATTATAATATATATTTTTGGTGGTGCAGATTTGAAGAGTGTTTCAGATGACTCACATGAGGTTCCATTTAATGTAGGATGTTGTCTGAAATGAAATGTCCACTAAAAGGTTAGTGCCACACTGTATTGCATTTGAAATTATTTTACCACCTATGCTGTATCAGGTGAGCTATCAAGCAAGTTTACCATGTCGGAAAAGATGTGAAATGTATGTAGAGGAAGCTTTTCTTCAGACATGTAGGCAGAGTTATGCATTTCCAGTGAGCCTGGATTGTAAATATGGCATCAACCCAGACTAGGGTTTGTTGTGTGGTTTATACTCACTCTGATGAAAAGCATTTTCTCTCCAACACGGTAACGGCCCTGTGATTGTCGCTCTATGCAGAACTTATTTGGGCACTTACAGGGTGGATCTTCAGAAATGTGCTTCACCTGCAACACACATTACATGTAAAACAGAAAATGTTAAATTCTCAGTATAGAAGAAATAAACATCTGTGAGTTTAAAAGTTAAACCTGGTTCAGACTACATGATTTTAGCCTGATTTTGGCATGATCTGCTTAACGTTGGGTGTCCTAGGGATTCGTAAATGACAACGGGAGTTGGAAAGCAAGATTTGATCGTTTCATCTTGTGTAGTGTGTCATAGTGGATGACAACTGATGCCATGTCTGCAATGCTTCACGACATTACCACAAAAAGACTAAAGGCGGGCATACACGGTGCGATTTTTGAGGTCGTACGAGCTCGCATGCGATTTTTTCGTCTCTTCTCGTATGGTCGGGGCTCGTATGGTGTGTGAGAAATTACGAGACGAGCAGAGTGCCTTACGAGCACTTCCCGACCTCACGATCATTTTTAAACATGTCAAAAACCTTCGGGAGCTGTCGGATTGAAAGCGTGACGTGTGTGCTGTTGAACGAGCCGATTTGTTGAGCAAACTGGAAATGACCAATCAGAAGCTAAGAAAAGAAAACCACAGAAGAAGAAAGATGAACATGGCAGCGCCACGGAGAATTTGGACTGTCGAGAAAGAGGACAAACTCGCTGAACTCTGGCAAGAACAGCGAGCGCTGTATGATATATCGAGCAGCATTTATCATGACAGGGTCGTCCGAGATGAAGAAAAGAAAGTCCATGTTGTTCTCTGCCCTTCAGCCAAACTCTTTGCCATGCCCTTCGTTTTCTTTTCTTTTTTGTTTTTTCGCAAGCCATTGCTGCCACAAAGAAAAGGATCTCTTCCTTGGAGTCCATGTTTTTGGCGCGGAACTTCGTGAATGTGATTGCCTCGGAAATCGGCAGGTTTTAAAATCGTGCCGTGTACCACTGCGTCCGTAAACAAAGTCACTCGTGACGTGTGCGTGGCCATACGGTCTTCCGACTGTCCGAATTCGCACCGTGTACGGCCGCCCTAACACGTTTAAAATAAGGACAATGGTATCAGTCCTGCTAGGTAGAAAATTTGCAATAGAGAACATATTTGTGGAGCTATGGCAACAATAATCCTGCATTTATGATGTTTTCCTGAAAGAATACTGTGACAGGGTGAAGAAGGCAAATAAAAGAGTAAAAAAGGCAAATAAAGACTATTTTACCTCAGTTGATATGCTGTCCTCTTCAGGCAATTCAGATGTGTCCACTGTTAGGTTTTCTGACAACAAGACTACAAATCGCACTGTTTGCTAGCTATTGTTTGTTTAAACTCATGGCACCTTTTGTCTAGTCCCACCGTGTCGTTGACAGCACATGCGCCGTTAAATACGGAAAGCGATGAATCAGGGTTGCCAGGTTTTCACAACAAAACCCGCCCAATTGCAACTCAAAACTATCCCAATTGCATTTCGAGTAAAAATAAATAAAATGCATATTTTTTGGCAGGGTTCCCCTGGTAAAATTCACATTCCAGGGGATAAATATAACGTTTTTTGCTTCAAACCGTGGACATGAAAAACAACCCACGGCAGCAGTGTTAAAGTAGCCCAATTCTGCGGGAAAACTGTGGACTTGGCAACACTGCAATGAATGGTCAGGTGGCATCATGTAGTCTGACGTGTTTCTTGTTAAAAAAAAAACAAGAAGATTTTAGGAGTCAAAATCACAAAATCTGACACTATGACTGTCATAAACGACAAAAAAAAACAAAACAAAAAAAAAACAAAAAACAAAAAAAAAACAACAACATGTAGTCTGAACCAGGCTTTACTGTTACCAATAAAAAGAGTGATATGTGAGTATATGTTAAGTTAATGTTACTCACAGCCTCATCCAGTAGCTTGCCTGTGCTTTTTTTGCTGGAGTTGGTCTTGTTGAATGGAGAGATGGATGGTGAAACTGATGGAGAAACAGCTGGAGATTGAGAATTGGAAGTGGGAGGTACAGGTGAGAGTGGAGGTTCAGGTGTCTTCTCTTCCTGTTCGATCTCTTTCTCCAGCTTTATAAGTCCAGGTGGCTCGACCTTATATCTGACACAACAGTGACCATTCATACTTTAAACTGTGTTTAAATGTACAACAAAATACTGATTTAAAACAATCAAACAGACACTTCTCACTATTAAAACAAGCAAGTGAACCACACTTAAATTACATTTTTGAAATTCAGGCAAAAATCCATGAAGGACATGATTACAGAATACTTCCTGACTATATGAATGAATGTGAATAAAATATACCTGGATGCTATTCTTCCCAGCTCCAGCAGACATAGACAAACCTCTCTTGGCTGTTTGTGTAAAACTAGAAGAACATAAATATAAATCCATTAGACAGCTACTGCATCTTGTGCTGGCATACTGTACTAATCAAGGAACTACTGAAAAACATCAGTGTGGTTGAATAATGAATACAAGAGACCACAGAATGACACAGAGATGATGAAATAGTAATTCACTGACAGCTAATGTTCTCTCAGCATGAGATTCTCAGCGTGTTTACAGCAAACAGTCATTGAACAACACATGCTTTTCATTTGGCATTGTGGAGCACACAAACTACACTTCCCATGATCCAGTGGAGTTGAGTGATGGCAACACAACACAACATGCATGAAATCTATTATCTCCACATCAAACCTCAGAACATCCCACCTGAACAAAACGCATCCATGTTTTCATTTAGCTATTTCTAAAGAGGGAAAGGGAAGAAAAATGAATACATAATTTAGTTTTTTTTTCTCTTTCAGAGGTGATTATCTTTCTTTTTAATTGAAATTTGTTTGAATAATTCATATTTTACCACATCATACACATCTGATGATTAACCAGTTTTTTGGTGTATACAACAAATTTACAGCACAACACACCACACACTTGATATATCTCTTCTTACACTGGTTTGCATTTCAAATCTCACGGGCTTCCGAGCAGATTTTCTTCTAAATATATTCAAATTAAAGTCATGTTAGGACAGCTTTACTGGCTTAAGTTTCTCACAAATACATGCACATTTCATCACAACAATCACATGCACTTTCTATTGTGTGTAACTCCAGTGGGAGAGAAACGATTCTTTCTGCATTCAGAAAACTCAGTGGCGCTGCCCGGCTGTACTCCCTAGATGGGCCGATCCTGTCTTTCTTTCTCGTTCTTCTGTAGTTTCAGCAGACTTGTTATTCTCTCCAGCTGTCTTGGACATGTATCGAAAGCAAAGCATGAAGCAGAAGCTGAGCAACACTCTACCTGGATCTGACAGATGACAGAGACAGAGAGATGTCTAGTCCTCGTAAACATCATAAAGCTGTTTACAGCTTTACACAGGAGAAGAAGAAGGCTTTCTTCCAGTATCATACCACAAGTGTGAAAAATGCAGGGAAAGAAAAATATTTGTTCCAGCCAGAGACACATTTCTCCATCTGTAACTGACCCTTTTAAATTTCAGTCAATCAGCCTCTCAAGCTTCATTATTTCTGCATAATGGAGTTTCATGTACAGCAAAACAACTTAATCATCATCCAAACACATTAGAAGCAATGCCATGTGATTGTCCAGAAATGTCCTTTAAGTGTATTTGTGTTTTTGGCCGCATGGAATTTTAGAAAATTTAGAAACTCACTTTTCACACCCTCACTAACTTATTGTCTGTGAACAATATCTATCTTTTTTCTTCATTTTTTTTATTTTACACATTTCAACCATATTGTCAATTCCACCACATTTCACATCTCAAACATATTTATGAAAAAGCCAGACAATGTAAAAGCATCATTTTGTGAAACTAAATACACACAACTAAATAATATTTTTAGACTTTTTCGATTATTTACCTATGTTCTGTTTTCATGTCACATATTTCAGATGCATGCTTGTTACTTTTCATGTTGACACATCATAGTGTCTTTTGAACAGTTTATTAGGAAAAAAAATGGGATATGTCATATTAATTTTTTGTCATATAAATTTAACTAGCCCACATTTTTTAGGGGTGTGAATCTTTGGGTAGTCAGCTTTGTGTTTTTGATTCTTAAGATTTGTGCAAATTCAGAATTTCAGATTCACTATGAGATATGATAAAATTATTTGATTTAATTCTGTATTTTTTAAGTGCATTAACAGGATTATGTAAATAATCATACTATGTCTCCAATAATTTGCACATGCAAATAACTTAATGTTTATACATTTTAAAATATTGAATGATACTTCACAGAACTGTAATTCATTCAAAGTTATTATAGCATTTTAAACTGATTCTTGATCAAAACAAGCAATTCACGTTTCAGAAATTCATATTTCAAGATCAATGCATATGCATCAGATTGATTTGTAATTGATGCACTGAGAAAACAAGTGATTGATTTACATTTGACTAAAAATCACTGTTCAGCTTCACATGATCCGTATCATAGTTCACCTTTTTAAGCTGATTTGGATGCAGTCTCTCCTAAAGGGCCTAAATTAATTTAATTTTAGGTCTAACACAATCTATCACTGCATTCACTCTAGAAATACAGAACTGCAGTTGTTGCAATAAAACAGGCTTTAAGTCCTCTCACTCTCCTCTCACGGATGATTCATGTGAACAAAAAACAGCCACTGTTTGCTTGTAATTCTTTGTTGTTGTGTCAGAGCTGGATTTGTTTAACAGACTCACCAAGCCCATCTGACTCAAACAGACAGGTGTCGTCCACGCCCACCTCTCGACACCATGACAGGAAGTTGGCTGTGTTGTCCCTTGCGAAAAAGGAACCGGATGCGGCACTGGCTCGGCAGGGAATCCTGCGGCTGGGGATTGACTGAAAGAGAGAATTTGCCTTTGTTACTCAGTGCTATTGTAACACATATTTGCATTTAAAATGTCTTATGTGCAAGAGACATGTCCCTGAAGAGAAGGGTAAATTCTAAACACATTCTAAGGCCAGAAAAATGGAACAGGGATAGTTCACCCAAAAATGAAAATTCTCACCCTCATGAAGTTCCAATACTGTAAAGCATGTTCATCTTCAGAAAACAAGTGAAGCAAGGATGTTTGAGCTTCCATGTTTACCATATTTGACAAGTCTATGTATGTGTGTTGTTTATATGTGAATAAAAAGCATAATTGAAATCCATTCATCTATAGAAAAGTTGGAATAAACAACTCGATTCATATGGATTAATGTACTTTTTGAAGTGTACAAATTGTGGACTTTTAATGAATGGTTATAAATGATGAGCGAATATTAAAAATCTTCATTCGTGTTCCAAAGATGAACAGAATTCTTATGGGTTTGGAATGACATGAGGGTAAATCATGCTAAAATATTTGGTTGAACTAACCATTTAACTCAAGTACGCAAATGCAGCTTGGTACTTCCGCTTGGTTATGAATTGTGTGCCAACACTTTCTGCAGTATAACAATGCATGAAGCCAATCTTGCATTGCTAGAAGCCAACCAAATGCAAATGTCTAGTGCTCATGTACACTCTTAAACATAAAGGTGCTTCACGATGCCATAAAAGAACTTTTTTTGTTTATATGGTTCCAAAAAGAACCTTTAACATCTGAAGAACCTTTCTGTTTCACAAAAGGTTCTTTGTGGTGAAAAAAGGTTCTTCAGATTATAAAAAGGTAAGAAAGAGATGGTTCTTTAAAGAACCTTTGACTGAATGCTTCTTTGTGGAACCAAAAATGGTTATTCTATGGCATCAATGTGAAGAACCTTTTAAAGCACCTTTATCTTTAAGAGTGTAATGGGAGCCAGCTAGTAAGAGCTGTACGGGTAAGCCTCACTCCCCTGCTCTCATGAGGCGCACTAGCTATTGATGCTAGAGGCTGTGGTCTTTAGCATCCTTGTTAGCGTGCATGTCTCTCATGGAAATGCCAGTTCGAATTCTGCAGGCGTGGTGAGTTGAATAGGAGGGATTACATTGGTGCCATGACCCGGATGGGAGTGAGGTTTAGGAAGGTGAGTGTAATGGAGGCCAGCCGTGTAGGTAAACCTCACTCCCATGATCTCAAGAGGCATATTAGTGACTGACACTAGAGAATGAGGGCTTTAGCATCCTTTTTAGCATGCCTGCCTTCCATGCTGGAAACACCCGTTTAAATTCCGCAAGAGTGGCGGGTTGAACCAGAGGGATTACATTGGTGCCATGACCTAGATGAGAATGAGGTTTGGGAAGGTGAGTGTAATGGAGGCCAGCCATATAGGTAAACCTCACTCCCATGATCTCAAGAGATACACTGGTGACTGACACTAGAGACTGTGGTCTTTAACGTCCTTGTTAGTATGCCTGCCTCCCATGCTGGAAGCACTAGTTTGAATTCCGCAAGAGTGACGAGTAGAACTGGAGGGAATACTTTGGTGCCGTGACCCGGACTGCAGTGAGGTTTAGGAAGGTGAGTGTAACAGAAGCCAGTTGTCTAGGTAAACCTCACTCCCATGATCTCAAGAGCCAAAGTAGTGACGGACGCTAGAGGATACAGTATTTAACATCTTTGTAAGCATGCCCGCCTCCCATACTGGAAACACCAGTTCGAATCCCGCAAGAGTGGCGAGTTGAACCAGAGGGATTACACTGGTGCCATGACCTGGATGGGAGTGAGGTTTAGGAAGGTGAGCGTAATGGAGGCCAGCCGTGTAGGTAAACCTCACTCCCATGATCACAAGAGGCGCATTAGCGACTGACACTAGAAACTACAGTATTTTGCATCTTTGTTAGCACGCCCGCCTCCCATGCTGGAAACACTAGTTTGAATTCCACAAGAGTGGCGAGTTGAACCAGAGGGATTACATTGGTGCCATGACCTAGATGGGAATGAGTTTTGGGAAGTTGAGGGTAATGGAGGCCAGCCGTGTAGGTAAACCTCACTCCCATGATCTCAAGAGGCATATTAGTGACTGACGCTAGAGAATGAGGGCTTTAGCATCCTTTTTAGCATGCCTGCCTTCCATGCTGGAAACACCCGTTTAGATTCCGCAAGAGTGGCAAGTTGAACCGGAGGGATTACACTGATGCCATGACCCGGATGGAAGTGTGCTTTAGGGGAGGTGAGTGTAACGGAGGCCAGCTGTGTAGGTAAACCTCACTCCCCTGAACTCAAGAGGCACATTAGCCACTAACACTAGAGGCAGTGGTCATTAGCTCACCTGTCTCCCATGAATCCCACTTGGACCAAGTGAGACGAGTAAAACCGGAGGGTATTGACATATTTGTGTAAAATATTGTTCCTGACAGCTTAAAACAGCTCATCTCAGCTATCCAAAACACAGTTAGCTGCCTTGCCATCCATAGTCAACATAGGGAGCTACATTCTAGGCTTGCCTAATTCAAATTTGTTACCTATTCTCAATGGGAAAGTGCCCAAGCAACATTGCTCAAAAAAAGTTGTGCCACAAAATTGCTCAAAAAGTTGCCGCATGTATCATCAGCCTTAAGTGAATGATGTGAAACCTCACAGATCACTCACTTGTGAAGCACAAGATTAAATTCCAGTTTATTTCAATAAAGTTTTTCATTAGCATGTTGCTAAGCTATTGACTTACTATGACAAAAACAACCTTTGGTAACAATGGACAGCTTGTTACCACTGGCAATCTACAACTGCTATCAAAAAATCAGCTATTATGTACTCATCATGCTGTTAAAATCTATACTCCCATAACATTTTTGGGCAAACTCCATCCATCCATCCATCCATTCTCCAAACTGATTCTTCAAAATGCTGTCTGGGCACCTTACAAGGTCACGAAGCAGAGCTCCAGATTTGTTTAATATTAATGCAAAGCAAACCAGAGAATCTGTTCACTTGTTTGCTTGAAACTGATCAAATAAATCAGGACAGAATGTTACTGGCCATGGATTTGGTGGTTTCAGGGAAATTTTAGAAATCCCCTTCTCCATCTCTCCCCCTTTGTTTCCTTTCTCACTCAGTTTTCCCTACAGCTCAGTACAGTTTTCCTTTCCCGTCACAGTCTCTCTTCATGTCTCTTCAGCTTCTTTTCACCCACTAACCTGAGAAGTATATGATCTCTCTTGTTTTCTGTCAATCTCTCTCTTACTATCCATCTCACTCCTTCCCCCACAGGGGTCCGGATTGGTTTCCAAGTTTCTGTTATCACATATGCTTTCACAAACACAATCCCCCTTTCTCTAATCAATAATCAATATGGATGAGCATGATAGATAAGTGCAAGCATAAGGAGCTAGCGGTGGTCAAATAACACATATGATTCTCAGAGGGATCTACCCGGCGTGTATTTTCATACAGGACACAGAAAGGTTAGATGAGGTCATGCTGGAAGAACGTACTAGTTGCTGGAAAGGACTGTTTTCTCTTGCTTTTTCCAGAACATTCTCAAGCTTCCCCAATGACCAGTTATCAAAGTATTAGTTCCTCCTGTGAAGTAAAGTTTGATCACTGGAATGACGA
This sequence comes from Labeo catla, assembly GCA_012976165.1. Classification (NCBI taxonomy): domain Eukaryota; kingdom Metazoa; phylum Chordata; class Actinopteri; order Cypriniformes; family Cyprinidae; genus Labeo; species Labeo catla. The sequence goes on from VONZ01000947.1 coordinate 34,810, forward strand.
GAAGAACTACAACAAAAACAAAAGGAGGTATTATAATATAAAAAGCCTTTCAAGATGTGTCCCATGTTTAGAAATTAAGAATTAAGTTTAAAAACTAATATTTAAATCTAACAACACCATAAATAACCTCATTTAATTTCTTAATAAATGGTTATAACAGTTATATTCTGACGCTGAAAAACTGAGATGTGTTGCCAGTGATTTTGAAACTGTGGGATCCAAATTGAATTATGAGAAGATTCAATGTGAAAATGCGGAGGCCTGTCATTTTTACATGAGCTTCAAAACACACTTACAAGCTTGTTTGGCTTCAGAAGACACTGATTGATTCACTGTGGTTGTATGAATTACTGTTATGATGGCTGTATGCACTTTTAGGAATGTCAACATTTGGGCACTCAGTCACTTGCATTGTGTATGGACTGACATATGGACTGACATGATTACTTCTTTTTTTTATATTTATGTTCGTCTGAAGAAAGAAAGTCAGATAAATTAAGGATGGCATAAGGAGAGTAAATAATAATGGGATTTTTTTATTTATTTATTTATTGGTGGACTATCCCTATACCCCTATACACACATCTTTCTCTCACAGGGTAGTAGATATGTTTGATCTTGCATCTTTGTAGCCTCTCCACTGTGTGATCAATGAACTGTCCCACTCTTTCTATCCCTGAGGAGCAACAACCTCAAATATTCCTCACATCTGTGCTGTTTTCAAACATACACATATAGGGATCAGCCAAACCAGCAAACCAGCATGCAGCAGCGCTCTGACGCCTTTATACATATAAAAACAGTGGCAACCTTAAACTCTTAATATACAGTCTCTCATTTTTAAGACATTTATAGATATCATGAGAAATAGTAATGGTGAGGTTTTGCTTTAGTCAAACACACAGATGATTCACAAGATTGGTGTTTTGAATGGATCTGTGCTTAAATAGTTGTAAAGTATTGACTAAAAGAAAACAGCCTTGAAACTCAATCTCCTTCCTGAGAGACCAACTGGTTATGTTTCCCAGAAGCAAACTCTGTGACAGGAACCCTGGATTAGCTTGAAACAAGCCATGACATAAGGCAACCTCCTCAGTGAAGTACGTCAGCCAACATATGTAGTTATTTTACACACAGTACAGCAGACATGCTTACACACACACACACACACACAGTTTGACACAGTATACTAGCTATCATAGGGTGGCCTGGAACATTTGTGCAATTTCAAGAAAAAGCTTACATAAAGTTTGTACAATGCACACATTCACTGTCTGGTCTATGACTATGACTACTCCTTAAATCGTCCAACTACTTACCTGGAATCCTTACCTCTGTGATTATCTCCTCATCTCCGATACCCAGGATGTCTGCTCCAGTCTCCAGCTTCCCTTGCGTTTACCTACACCTAAACCTGAACGATAAGAAACACTGTTACTCTGGTTTGGCGAAGGAGTGCAATGGATTCCTGCTTCAATGCTCGCTGGCCCCTGAGATGCAACTGTACAGATTCCCCACATGAGAGTGAAGATCTCCTTCATCATCTCTTTGTTGACTGGAAAGGCACTGCAGTGGGCCAAGACAATCTGGCAGCAATCGGGACCCATCAGACAGTCCCTGGACAGCTTTGTTGCCCACTTCCACAAAGTTTTTGGCAGACCTCTTGGCGACTCACCAATTAGCGATCAGTTGTATCATCTGCGCCAAGATAAAATGCCTTTCACTGAGCACTAAAGTTCTGTACATTGGCAGCAACGAGTGGACGAAATGAGCGATCGCTCCTCATAACATTTCATCAAGGATCGTCACCACAACTCCAGCTGCAATTTGCTGCATACGATGACACCATCGGCCTTGAGAGATTCATCCAACTTGCCATCAGAGTCTCCCTTCATATGCAGTGATGCATTGCAGAGCACTCAGGGTTCCACTCTGCTCACTTCTAAAGTGCTCATTACTACCTCTCATGTGTCTATTTCAGTGACCACCCTTATTGACTCTACAATTTAATCTCTGGGAAACTCTGCCCAACTGGTCGGCTTCCAAAAAACCTCAACGAAAGAGTTACCAAGCCCAGTCTATAAGGGGGGCTTCCCTCAACCGAAGTCAGATAACGAGTGGGTCCAATCCAGCTATATGATCTGCTGACACACTGGAGCACACGGCCCTCATGGTTATATTTCCAGATCCCAGTGTCTCAGTCTAATCCAAGCCTCACATTCTTTAGTGGGCACTGGTCATCATTTCTGGTGGCCAAACATGGCAGGAGACATCAGAAGATTTGCGAGAGGATGTAAGGATTGTGCCATCTCGAAGACTCCTCACCACCTGCCATCAGGCAAACTCTATCCTCTGTCTATTCCAAACCGCCTTTGGTCTCATCTGGGCACTGATATCATTACTGACTGTCCCACCTCAAATGGTAATACCTGCATCCTAATAGTTATGAACCGCTTTTCCAAATCCTGCCGTCTGATCCCTCTTAAGTGTCTGCCTACTGCAGTGGAGACTGCAGAGCTGTTATTCAAACATGTCTTCTGTTACTTCGGCCTTCCGGAAGACATTATCTCCGACCGTGGTTGACAATTCATTTCCATAGTTTGGAAGGGTTTCTTCAAGCTTCTTGATGTCACTATGAGTTTATGCTCAGGTTATCACCCACAAAAGGTCCAAGAGATCAGTTGTTACTTCTGAACCTTCTGCCACTGCCACCAGAACACCTGGAGCCAGTAACCTGCCTGAGCCGAGTATGCACAGAACTCCCTAGGTCAACAGAGCACCAGTCTGACCCCATTTCAGTGCGTACTTAATTACCAACCACCGCTGTTCCAATGGTCCAGGGAAAGGTCCATGGTACCATCTGTGGACTACTGGTTCCAGGAAAGCCAGAGGGTCTGGAACTCAGCTCATTACCATCTGTAGAGAGCCATTCGCCATCAGTAAAGTAATGATGATGTCTAGCAGACTTCATCAACAACACCATTCTAACAACCCATGTGGAAGGCATGCAGATACAGCCCAAAGGAAAGATCCTTGGCTCCCAAAAATGACATCCTCGACCCCAAACTACTTACCTCCTTCCATGAGAGACATCTTGATCCTGGTCCTGCAGCACACTGCTAAGGTTGGCCTCCTCAACATCGGGGTCCAAGGCCTTCAGGAGGATCCTGGGGAGGAGGGGTACCGTCACCGCACTCACTGCACATCACACATTCATCACCCTTCCTTTACAACGAGTTCTAATCACTGTTACCTGTCCACCACCCTCACCACCAGCACTCTTTAAGTTTGCACCAAGCACACAGTCAGTGTTTGGTCTATGACTAGGACTAGTCTTTAAATCGTGCAACTACTTACCTGGACTCCTTACCTCTGTGATTATGCCCTCATCTCCCATACGCCAGATATGTGCTCCCGTCTCCAGCTTCGCTTGTGTTCACCTGCCTAAACCTGCAAGATCCGAAACATATCCTTGCTATTCTTATTCAGCAACATTGTGGACTATTGTGTGCGTGCTCATCATCCTCTGCCCAGTTCGCTGTTGCTTATATACTCAACTTGTGCATCTGCTCATCTGCCTCAAATAATTTTTTTTTATACATCGGAAATTTATCAAATGAATAAACTATATTTAGCTATGATATAAAAACTAACCTGCCATTTTTTAAATGTATCTTGACAAGCAACATACATTTACCATTAAAATAATTATTATTAAAGTACATGTCTCAATCACAGGTGTGTTTATAGTACAGGGTCCAAATACATTGTCACATTAAATGCACAGCATAGTAGCGTGACACTGACTCGTCTTACCTCACTCTTCTCTAACCAGTTTGTAGGCAATAAACAGTACCGTGCAGGTCTACATATCATGATTGCTTTGATATGCCAGTCGCAAAAACTACAGGCCACGAATTCCACTGTGTAATTCCTTCAGGGACTCTATTAGAACGGCAGCGAGTCATAACTAACAGAAAGCCCCATTCTGACTATCTGTAAGAGGTGGTTCTTGGCCAAGACAAGCAGAAATATTTTCTTAATTTACCATCGAAAAAATCTCCTGATCTTAATGGTTTTCCCATCTGGAGGAGTTTTTGAACACTTAACAAGTCACAGCTTTCATTAGACTGCTCTGTTAAAATGAGAAAGCTCAGTGATTTTCCAAAGTTCATCGTCCCACAATGCCGAGGTTTGGCAGGGGATGGCAAGCGGCCCTGACTCTAGACAAAAGTCTTTGTGTGAGAGAGAAACTAAAAATGCATTCAATACCAGCACCTGAAACCAATACACTGCAGTATTTTGTAACCTTAGTTTGAAAACACGCACAGGTTTTGGCAGCCGTGCTGAATAAATTCATGTTACTGCTGTGGAAATACGTGCTAAATGCAGAAAATAAAGAAAGAGTGCTAATGTTATGCTAATGTGCCGTTCAGTTCACATGCAATCCCTCTACAGATGACTAGAAAATATCTGTCAACCGCAACTGAGATAAAATCAGATCACATGAGTTACTTCTGAAATGGGAGATAGAACAAAAACTTCACAATTTAAGAAAACTAGTCTAATATATAAAGAAAGAGCAGTTTTCAAAATATCATTGGGTCAGGATGTCCAACTACTCAGCAACTTGTCCTAAAATGACTAGCCTTAAAATGAGGTTGACTATTTATCTAGAATATCTTTCTTTTATTTTTCACTAACAGTTGTGATTAACCTGACTGCTAGCCAGTATCAGTCATCTCTGAGAAATGTAAATTCATACCATGCACAGAAGCACTGTTACAGTCTTCAAAGCAGAGCTTTTTGTACAAATTCGCCTTCGACAATCAGTAAATGTCAGAAATCTGTCTGCTGTAAGCAATGGGCTTTGCATCTAAATGATAAAGATAATTGCAGCATGGTTGAGGTCATGTTTCTAGAAAACTGATGTTTTGTCTGAACTTTACACAGAATCGATGTCATTAGGGCCCGAGCACCGATGGTGCAGAAGTGCCCCTCGAGCTATGTTTCACATACATGTATGAAATTCGGCAGACACATGTAACACACCAATACCTACAAAAAAGTCTGCCAGTGCAAAGTCCGAAACGCAACATGAAGTCTGTCATTTTGAATTTTTGCCATTTTCAGTCGTATCTAAACAAACTCCTCCTAGAGATTTAAACCGATTAACAACAAAATAACAAAAAAAAAAAAAAAAAAAAAAAACTCATATAACCATGCCAATCAAAATAAACTGGCCAAAGTCATTACTTCTTACAATTCTGTATGGTGGTACACATATGGTGGGTAAATCACACATTTCAGGCTATAATATTCCTGAGTCGGCAAAAAAATAATAATAATAAATAAAGAATCATGAATCTAGTCTTTGACAACTTTTTCTACAAAATAAAAAGCAAATTAAGATGATTGCTGTGATTTTTTTTTAAAAACATAACAGTAGATAAGTACCTTTCCTGGTGAATTCACGTCTGAGGCATTTTGCCTGAACTTCTCCTGCAGAGTCTCAGCCAGCTGACACAACAGGAAACCGTTATCTAACCTGTCCATGAAGCTCTCGGCTGTGATTTCCACACCTGATGGAAAAGATGACAGAAAGGGATGAATATCCCACAAAAGACTTTGGTTTGATTGTGCTTCATCATACTTATCTTATTTTTATAAATCTGAAATCGTTATTGAATTACAGCATAACAGTCAGAAATGAGCTTTTCAGCATCTGGGAATAAATCTGTATATTAAATCAGGGTTGGGGAAATTCAGAATTTAAGAATAGGCTAATTCATAACATTCACTCAGTGGCATTATTCAAGAACATACCATAAATTGAGTGAAATATAATATCTGAGTGACACAGAAATGAAGAACTAAGAAATAACATTCTAAGAAATAACAAAAAAATATGTATATATATTTCTAAAACATTTATATATAAAAACTAATTTATATCCACCTTTTTTCAATAAAAGTGGACGTAGCCATTTGTAATTTTTATGGGTCTGGCTTTCTGTCTCTCATCTGCGTCCAGCTTTTTATTAGCTGTACAAAACAGCTCATTTTGCTGCTTGATGTTGCAAATTGGTGTGTCTCACCATATTATTTTAATGCAGTGGTTCTCAAACCTGTCCTGCCCTGCACATTTTGTATGTTTCCTTTATTAGTCTCACCCATAGACTTGCATCCACGTTTAAGAAGGTGGATAGGTAATGTTTTAAATATTACTATCATCTCTTGATTCTGGAAATACTTAATATGAGTATAATAACATATAGGTATTCAAAAAAAAAAAAAAAAAAACATGAATATTGATCAAAAACTAAGCTTCTTTGTATTTAATTTCATCTTAATTTTTGTTTAAATTCAGATTTGAATAACACATCTGCACCAAATTAAATCCAAACTGAATTCATATTCAGAGATTTTAAAGACATTCTCAAATCACAGTCTTAATGATGCACAACCCAGTGTCAAATCCAGACATTTGTTGCCACTATGATTCACAGATAAACACATTTCAGTCTCAAAAACAGACAAGTGCTTTGGAAGCAAGCAGCTGATTTATTTTGCAACAGTATTCCAGATGAAACACACACAGAGAGACACACACTCAGTTCTACACAGATCAACATGTGGCGGCTGCATTTTACTGACTTCCAGACGATCATTCTTTCTACATGATGTCACTGTGAAACAGGAGGTGGTGGCAGGGGGTTGGGGTATCTGTGGAAAGAGCATATTTTCTCATCCACTATACTTTTTTTTTTTTTTTCATAGAGAGGGGGCGTCAGTGGTCGAGGGGGTTCAGATGTTTTAATGAGTTCCAAATGTGGTAATTGAGCCCAGTGGAGAGAAGACGGGGAGCTTGTGAAATTCTTTCTGAAAGTGCCTCGTTTATTCCCTCTCTAAAAAAAAAAAAAAACAAAACCTACACCACTTATCCCATACTATAAATCTAAGACATTAAAGTAATACATATTGAGAGCAAACTGATTATTTTGATATTATTCAGTGGTCCTAGTAAAATTAATGGGGAATGATTTTTTTCATTTTATTTATTTATTTATTATATATTTGCAAAAAATACTATTTTCCACCCCTAAATCCGACCCTTTGTCCAAAACAATCCATATTTAAGAAGGTAGCTCCTTAAAGATTTGTCAGTAAACGGATACTTTTATGATTGTTATCACATCTTCATATTGCAGATAAGTTTGTGTTTCAACATTATCTATATAAGACTCTTATTTATAGAAAAAGGACTATGAAACTGTTTCTTTACGGTTTGCAATGCAGCTGCTGTCAGATCCAGTTCCAATTTGCTGAAAGAGGCCTCTTTCAACAAAGGTTTCTTTGAAAACTCTCCATTACACTGTCTCAAAAACAATCTGCAAGTAAATGCTCTAAACAAACATAAACCTCCAATGCCATTCAAAATTAAACTTGTTCCACTTGGGTCTTTCTGAAGTCAGTACAGAGACACAAACCAAACATGTCAAAGCTTTACTCTTCCATTTGTCCTGCTGTCGGGAGTAGCTCAAGCGCTTGGAGAAACTGAACAGTCAACTGTATACTGCATCCCATGCAGACAGTTTTTAGTGATTAGAATTATATTTAACCCTCTGGGCCTCTTCGTTTAGGAGTCACACTTGGCTCCTTCACGGTCAAAAGTAACCGAAGCCTTGAAATGTAACTTTTTTCAGGACAATTATTGTAAAATATTTTTGTTAAATAATATTTTTTGATTATTATTTAGAATTTTGAGAGGATTTTAGGACAATATGCAACATTTATACAATTTTAATGAGCTATTTTTCCCCATTAGAATTAGTATATATTTACATAGTTATTTTATTATTATTTTTCAATAAATGCAACATTTCACATTAAAAGTGAAGTGAGAATTGTGCCATTTGGTGTCATTAAAAAAAAACTTGTGTGATGTCCTGTAAGCTCCTGCATAGCTCCCTATACACATATTATACATATATACAGAGGCTTTTGGGTTACCATAGTTTGTTTTTTTTTGGACATATTTTATTAGGTTTTGCTTTTAGATATACATTTAGACATTCTAAAGACTACTTTTGTCAAGGTTTAGATATTTTTGGTTAGAGAAATATTAGGTTGCATTATGATTTTAATCAAACATTACAATTTTGTCAGAAAGTGTTTCTGAGTGGGTGTCTATTTTGCACTCTTGATATTCTAGAGCAGGGTTGGCGAATTCCAGTCCTGGAGAGCCGCAGCCCTGCATAGTTTTGTTTCAACCCTAATCAAACACACCTGAACAAGCTAATCAAGGTCTGAAGGGTTACTAGGAAGCTACAGGCCGGAGAGCTGAACTCTGCAGGGCTGAGGCTCTCCAGGACTGGAATTCGCCACCCCTGCTCTAGAATATCAAGAGTGCAAAATAGACACCCACTCAGAAACACTTTCTGACAAAATTGTAATGTGACGTTCGCCACCCCTGATCTAGAGTGTCACCGCTTGATTGCTGTGCACTTTTTTCTGCACAGTGGCTGATTTGTAGTTGGTACCACCAAAATATTCTCTGAGCTTTTGTATTTTTTTGTATTTACTATTTATTTCTTATGTCTCTCATTTTTGATCACGAAGGAGCCAAGTGTGACTTTTTTTTTTTTCTGACCCTTATATCCAAATCATGTCCATGATTTTTTGTGTGTTCACATAGCTAATGCAATAATAAACACCAAGTGTCATCTCATTTCAATGAAGCTACGATTTTTAAAATGTGAAAATATACATTTTATTTTATTTATATATGCTAAATATATCCGTCATATTTTATTTCATGCAGTTGACTGTTGACAAATATGATGCAGGGCAACAATTCCATAAATGCAGTTATGCCCTAAAATTCAAGACACTGGTGCAAAAAAAATGCCGCTGTATGTGTTTTGTCTCATATTTATATATATCACATATCACACAATATCACACGGGCAGCAAGAACAATATGACACGAGTACTGATTTTGTCCCGATCTGTCACAAGCTTAAATGTGATTTTATACAACAGTTCAGTAAATAAGAAGTTGATATTGTGTTGTATTTTAAACATTATATGTGTTTTTGCTCAATTTTGCAGAGAACAAATATTTCCTTTGAGGTCACAGCAGAATTGTTGAGCATCTCTGACCAACACAGCGGTGTTTAGTTTCTGAATGAATCTGTGTTTTGAACGAACCGTGTGAATCAATGACTCAAAGGCCCATTCATAAAGAGAGTCATTTACTTCATTTCTGAATGAATCAGCCATTTGAACGAATAAAATCAAATGAGTGAATGACTCATAAAGACATTTACTGCCACCTGCTGGCAGATTTAGTCTCTTATTTGGAGTATAATTTCATTTAAAAAATAATAATAAATAAATTCTGTCATCATTTGCTCACCCTCATGTCGTTTCAAATCTTTCTTTTGTGGAACATAAAATAAAGTATTTTGAAGACTGTTGGTAACAGTTTTGATTACCAATGACTTTCATTATATAAACAAAAAATACTGAGATGTTTCTCAAATGATCTTCTTTCATGTTTCATAGTTTGCGTTGCAGCCTAAACATAATCATGACTACTATATATATATATATATATATATATATATATAGTAGTCATGATTTAAGTTTTAAGCTATGAAACTTACAAAAGGATTTAATGGTACAAAGGATGAATAAAAAAAAAAAAAAAAATTATGATTTTGATTATATTTCAGTAATATCACCAATAAAATCTGTCAACAATTGTACAATAAATGATGCTTCTTTAGCTCCAAACACCACAAATAAATTAAAAGTGCAACAACAATTATTCAAAACACAAATAAGCAAAAAATGCAATAATAGAAAGCTACACAATTCCAGTGTTTCATGTATACTTATGGATTCTGGTAAGAGTATCAAATGGTCAAATTGTGTTCTTGTAACACAGATCAGTTTCAGAGATCTGAGCAGCTATTTGTCTAAAAAAACAACACAGAGACAGGCGTAAGCCACTAAAGAGTGTGGATGATCTGGATAGGGAACTAGTGGTTGGTGTGTGGTTGAATATGAAGCCCCTATGCGGCCCACTGCGGCTCCTGGCTTCCTTTTGCTCCAGGCAGACCAAAGACAAAGCCCTGGTTTCAGCTGGCTGTTCACGGCCTGAGAGCTGCCAGAAATTCCACAGACATCCCCCTCCATCCATACACACACACACACACACACACACACAGAAGCGGAGCCAGGGCCACGACACACTACCATTCTTCTCTGTTCATAATTTGTCTCGTAGTTGAAATGGTGAGTGGCATTCAGAATCTGATTAATGCTGGGAAATGTTGGGAAAGAAAACAAGGACACATGCAATCATGCCTGTGCATGCACATAAATCAATTAGATTCATCAAAGAAAAAAAAAAACACCACCTTCATTAAATGACTTAAAATCAAAACAATAAATAGATGTATGACACAGTAACGGTATGACACACTTATCAACTTAAATTAAACAAAATAAATGAAAATATACAAAAGATAAACAAAACAAAGCTGGACGTGCTCTAAGCAACCTATGCAAATAATGAAACATGATTTAAACATTTCCTCTACAGCATGAACAGAACACACCAGAAGAATGAGGAAGGTCTCGGGACATAGCCTTGTTGCACACCTCATGTAACTATAGGTCAATTATTTGAAAATGTACACATGAACATCCACAGATTGCATTATTATTTGAAATTCTATTAAATCTGGACACACTGTAAATAGAAAAAAAAAAAACAAAAAAAAAACATTCAGATGTTACTGTACTTTAAGTGCCTAGTTCTCCCCATTAAAAATAATTTTTGTTGAGTTAACCTAACTGGTCAAGTTGTCATGATAAATAATATTTTTTGATGCACATAAGACCAGTTCATTTAGATATTACCACATTACGGAAATTACTTTATATTATCTGACAAGCATTAATTGGATGTAGTATTAAATGACTTAATACTATTCTTTTATTATTATTATTATTATTATTATTATCTTGCTTTCTTTTTAATTCCCTATTTCAATTTAATTAATTAAATGGTTACATTTTATTTTATAGTATGTGTACTTACAGTGTACCTACCTCACAAAGTACTAGGAAGTATAAGGTATGGGTTAGGGTTAAGTTTAGAGGTAGGTTCAGGGTTAGTATCTAATTATTAGCCTGTTTTTGTAAGTTCACAGTTCATGTGGAATGGGACTGTAAAAATAAAAAAGTGCTACTAGTTCACTTCAGCAGAAGTATGATATTATTACTAACCTATATCGTATTAGGATTAGCCTTTATTACTAGGTGACAGATGAATTTGCCAGAAATATGGTTTAAAGGAGAACCCCACTTCCAGAACAACATTTCACAGATTATTTACTCACCCCCTTGTCATCCAAGATGTGTTCATGTCTTTCTGTCTTCAGTCGTAAAGAAATTGTTGTTTTTGAGGAAAACATTTCAGGATTTTTCTTCGTATAATGGACTTGATTGGTGCCCTGATTTTGAACTTCCAAAATGTAGTTTAAATGCAGCTTCAAAGGCTCTAAACGATCCCAGGCGAGGAAGAAGGGTCTTATTGTCATTTTTTTCAGAAAATAAAAATTTGTATACTTTTTAAGCACAAAAGCTTGTGTTGCACAGGCTCTGGGATGCACGTTCACATACTATTGAATCATGTCGACAGGTCACACCGAATGTAGGCGGAACCACAGACCCAGTGTTTACAAAGCGCAAAGAAAGTGCAAGTAAGTCAAATGCTGTTTACAAACAAAAAGGTACAATGATGTCAGACGATTCTGAAGTTGTAGGAGAAAATAAGATGGAGTTTTTCGACATACTCTACCTTTTTGACCCAGAGTACACAGACGATGAACTTACACGTGATTCATAGTAGTGACAGGAAGTTCGGATCACTTTACCGACTCGGACCTTTGAGTCTTGTTCAGCAAAATTAACAAATCTTTTTTTTTGAGTCATTTTGTTCATTTTAGCAAAATATAATTAAAATGTTACGTGTTACTTCCCTAACACATCTACTGCTTACACAAACGTTGATCACACTACAAACAAGACAAAACTGTAATGCTATAAGAAACAGAAAAGATTCATTCATAGTTTTCCTGGGTCTTTAGTCTATGATTAGCTCACCTCACCTCTTATCTGAGAAGTTTTCGGGTTTGAGTCGTTTGTTCATCACGTGACAGCCCCATAAGATGAACGAACGACTCGAAAAACCCGAAGACTCGAAACAGGTGAACTAATTCCAGTACAGAACCTAATAGGATGTTGCGCATGCACAACTGAACGAATCACTCCCCGAGATGACTCCTTCTTCCCGAGTTACATTAAAGATTTGTTAAAAATGAACGAATCGTTGAAGAATGACCCATCACTAATTCGTAGCATCGTGAACATGCTACACAAGCTTTTGTGCTTAAAAATGTGCTTTTATTTTTCGAAAAAAATGAAAGATTTTTTTTTGCTAGATAAGACCCTTCGTCCTCGGCTGGGATCTTTTAGAGCCTTTGAAGCTGCATTTAAACTACATTTTGGAAGTTCAAAATCGGGGCACCAATCAAGTCCATTATATGAAGAAAAGTCCTGAAATGTTTTCCTCAAAAACCATAATTTCTTTACAACTGAAGACACAAAGACATGAACATCTTGGATGACAAGGGGGTGATTACATTATTTGTAAATTGTTGTTCTGGAAGTGGACTTCTCCTTTAATTTATGGTTTAATCAACGGTTGATGTCAGAAAAAAAAGACTTCTGAAGCATTTTCCTGTTCCTTAAATGCTGATACACATATATCTACATTGCTCTTCTATAACATTGTTTTTTTGTTTTTTTTTTCCACTCTATTATGCTCTTTTACAAAGTCTCGATTTTGTTTTGGAGGTGTACTAGAACATGTTCTTATGCTTGGTGGTTCGAAAAACACATTAATTTTCACATAATTTACATTATTACAATACCTTTGTCCCCAGCCTGGCACAAATGGCTTGATTAGTTCCAGGTTTAATGAAGGCCCGACTTCCGAAAAACTAAATGTATTGTGATTGGTTAGCTGTCTCACTGCATTGTGATTGGCGAACAGCTTAGACGGTGTTTCAGTACTGCCACGCCCCTTGTCGAAGTAGCAAGTTCCATGTACAACTGTTAGCACAAACTAGTGATTCTTGCATTTTAAATATGGATATTTTTCTTACAAAAATGCATGGATTGTGAGGCACTTTTTATTATGGATGGATGCACTTTATTGGACTTGTTTTGGACTGATGAAGAGAAACACCCGTCTATGCCGTTCTAAAGCTTGGGAGTACCAGGATAATATTTAATATAACTGCAATTGCATTCGCCTGAAAGAAGGAAGTCATATACACCTAGGATGCATTGAGGGTGAGTAAATAATACGCTACAGCAGTGTTGGGTCCTTATGCGAGATCGCCGATATATTATATTATCGTGCTAATTTAATTATTTACATACTTCGTTTCATTGCCGAAACCAGCTCCAGCATAATGTTTATAATATGACTTAATTTGTATTTAACATGACAACAATTGAATAAAAACATTGTAAGTTACTAATTATAATACTTACATTTCCTTAGTAAAAAGCAGCCACAGAAAATGAGCAAAGAACATCATCACTGATTAGCCTAGCCTAGTACAAGTTAATGCATTAAAAAAAAAAACACTCCGTTATAAGTGAATCTATCTACACTGTATGATGAATAAATCTCTTACCACACACTCCACACGTCTGCAGCGTGTCAGGGCTCTGACACGGCCACCAGAGATAATCGCAGTCAATGCTTGTTTACATTAGCCGCACCTCCGCATGTGTTTCCCCCTATACTGCACATCTGTGGTGTGGCTCTGACACGGCCACAGAAGCAGATCGTGGCCACTCTCGTTGCCACTCACAATGCTTGTGTTTATACCCGCCACATCATGGCTCGTTGAAGCATCCTAGAAGCAGTTCTCCGCACTGCATTGCTAAAGTTAGGCTAATCCCCGCCCCAACCATTCGAATATCTCGAATATCGAATATTTTTAACTCTGAGATGTATAACTTTGTAGATCTTTTTTATGCCCAAACATACACACCACACACTGACTAAAATTCAAAAAGTGAAAAATCATAGTAGGACCCCTTTAATTATTCACTCTAATGTCATTCCAAACCTGTAAAGCCGTGATCACACTAGACTTTGAGTATGCGAAATTACCTTGGATGCTGCAATTGTCATGATATGACGTCATGCTCTGCAGGGTCTTTTTTTTTAAAAAAACTTTTTTCAACACATAACCAATAATCATGCACTTAAAATGTAAATACATACAATCTACTCCACTTTCCAGCAGCTCTGCAGTTTTAAATTTATGTTTTGTTTTTTTTTTTATTCAGCTACGAGGTCATGCTGTGACGTATCAATGTGCTGTTGGTCACACAGTGTCACGTGAAGCGAATTTACAGGTCAGATTTCACAGAGCTTGAACTTTGTAATGCAGCGAATGCAAAAACTTTTTGCACGGGCTTGCGTTTCCAGTCTGACGCATTAAAATGCGTATGAATGGAAGTCAATGGAATGAAAAGTGTAGGTCCAGAAAGGTAGTAAGGACATTGTTAAAATAGTCCATGTGACATCAGTGGTTCAACCGTAATGTTATGACACTACTAGAATACTTTTCAGTATTCAGAGGAATACTGAAATACATTCAGAGGAAAGCATGTGTATGCTTTTAGTTTTTTTTTTTTTTTTTTTCGTACACAAAAAGTATTTTTGTATTTTCATAAAAATTACCACTGATGTCACATGGACTATTTTGTTGATGTTCATGGTGCCTTTCTGGACCTTGAACATGGCAGAACCCTTTCTGTCTATGGAAGGTCAGAAAGGTCTCGGATTTCATTAAAACTATCTTAATTTGTGTTCCAAAGATGAACGAAGGTCTTACGGGTTTGCTATCCCTTTAACTCACAACAGATCATTTTTGCTGTGATTTTTTACAGAGAATCACTGATATGAAAAACACAGGAACTGCTAAAGCATTGAGGTAGGAACAGCTTGACTTACCCAGCATGCTAGAGAGCCAGAGCGCCAGGTCTTCCTTCATGGGCAGCAAACTGGCCTCATGTCTGCTGGCCAGCCACTGACTGTACTGCTGCAGATCTGTGAGGCCCGGACCAGCCGGCTGCTGCTTACCGCTCAGAGGACTGAACATGCTTTAGAAAACAGAGAATAAGAGAGTAACTAATTAAACTAAACATTAATTCAATCATTTGACTTTGAAGAAATCCCTCAAAAAATTATTTCACGTTCCCACAAAGCACAAAAGTCATCTGATCGTTCAGTTTCTGTTGTTTCACAGTGGACTCTTATCCTCTATACCGATCTTCTCATCACAGTCCAGCTCCGGGCTCTATCTTCTCTGTCCTGTGATATCATATTCACTCCCTTTTTTTTTCTTTTAGACAGAACAGACACACAATGTGCGGCTTCTCTCCAGTCCTGCCCTAGTGCAAATCTTTTGACCCGAACGCTCTTTACACAAATGAACATGCTTTTCCCAATGAAACAACAGAATTAGTTGCAATTTCACAATTAGATCATTTGGATTAAATATAATCAAAGTCAAAAGTTTACATACACTTTGCAAAATCTGCAAAATATTAATTATTTTACCAAAATAAGAGAGATCATAAATATGCATGTTAATTTTTATTTAGTACTGACCTGAATAAGATATTTCACATAGAAGATGTTTACATATTGTCCACAAAAGAAAATAATAACTGAGTTTATAAAAACGACCTGTTTAAAAGTTAACATAATGCTTGATTCTTAATACTGTGTTGTTCCCTGAATGATCCACAGCTGTGTTTTTTTTTCTTTAGTAATAGTTGTTCATGAGTCCCTTGTTTGTCCTGAACAGTTAAACTGCTGCTGTTCTCCAGAAAAATCCTCAGGTCCCACAAATTATTTGGTTTTTCATCATTTGTGTGTATTTGAACCCTTTCCAACAATGACTGTATGATTTTGAGATCCATCTTTTCACACTGAGGACAACTGAGAGACTCATATGCAACTATTACAGAAGGTTCAAACACTCACTGATGCTCCAGAAGGAAAAATGATGCATTAAGAGCTGGGGGGGTGAAAACTTTTTGAATTTGAAGATCAGGGTAAATTTCACTTCTTTTGTCTTCTGGGAAACATGCAAGTATCTTCTGTAGCTTCTGAAGGGCAGTACTAAATGAAAAAAAAAAAAAAATAATATATATATATATATATATATATATATATATATATATATATATATATATATATATATATATATATATATATATATATATATATATATGATATTAAGGCAAAATAAGAAAAAATGTACACATCTTCATTTGGTTCAAAAGTTTTCACCCCTGGCTCTTAATGCATTGTGTTTCCCTCTGGAGCATCGGTGAGTGTTTGAATCTTCTGGTAATAGTTGCATACGAGTCCCTCAGTTGTCCTCAGTGTGAAAAGATGGATCTCAAAACCATACTGTCAATGTTGGAAAGAGTTCAAATACACAAAAATGCTGAAAAAGAAGAATTTGTGAGACCTGAAGGATTTTTCTGAAGAATAGAAGACAGGAAAAACAAGCAACTCCACAAATTTATCTTTTTATTATAACAGCTCTTGTTGTTAAAGGAGCATTTCCTTGTTTGTCTAAGGAAGTTTTACTTCTCTGTAATAACCTGACGCTATTTGCAGAGGAATATGTACGAATCCAGTTGAAAATATATCAGTGATCTATGTAAACACTGATGAAGGCAGTACATTCTCATGTAATTCTAGTGAATCCTGCTGATCAGATGAGTTAATCTGGTTCTTTTGACTGTATAAAAGCTTGTTACTTCGTATCATTGCTGTTTGAACATTATTCAAGAATTAGAATGCATTACAGGCGGTGGCAGTGGTTTGGTGTATTATAAAATGCAGATAAGTGGTGATAATGTGTGAATGTCAGCCAGCATTGCGAGGGATTTCCCCTTACCCATAATTCATGTGAGGAACAAGAGGGGCGTTATGAGTTCTGAGAAGTGTAAATATCTTCAGTGATGCAGAACGGGACCTCTTCCTAAGTTTTGCTCTCCTGTATCCCACTAAGCAACCTGGGAATGAGGACTCAGGTCCAACAATCGTCACATTGTTGCAGTGGGCTCTGAATGGCTGGCAGGCGAAGGCGAACTGAAAGTCAATCTGTATATTTTCCTTGTCCCACAAAACAGTACGCCAGAGTTCACTTTACCTGCCAAACGTCTATCAGATAAAGCCAGATCTTTTTGCTTTCTATCTTTCTGAAAGAGCTCCTGTGCTGGAAAGGGTTGAAAGAAAGAGAAACCAGAGAAATCAAAGAGGTGTTACTGGCTCTCTAAACAATAAAAAGAGGACACGCTGTCCCATATGGACAAAGGCAAGGTGAACAGCAGTCCACTAATAATATCAGTGCTGTCTGTCTGCTCTTAATATTTCCCAGACAGATTCAGTGTTTATCAGGGGTTGAGTGAGAAAGCTGATACGAGAGACTGACCTTATTAGCGGTGCCTTGCATCATTATTATTTTTCTAAGCAATCTGATCTGGCAGACAATAAAACGGATGAGATAAATTCAGAATAGTTACACTGAAGGAGGGAGCCAAGAAATATCTAGAGACCAGAATATCACAGGGACTTAGGAGTGGGCTATTCTGACTTAATTAGTGAGAAACCACCAAAAAACAATGGCTTGGAAAACCCCCACGTTTAGAAAGTTGTTTCTGGGACAGTACCCTATAAAAAAGGTACTAATGTGTACAATTTAAGTACTAGATTGTATTGCCGATATATGTACCCTAAAGGAATTAATATGCATCCTTTAGGGGTAAATAAGGTTCAAAGATGTACCTTTTTACCTTTTGAACCTCCTTTTTTTAGTAACCACAGTGGATAAGGAGCAATGACATTACACTGTTAATGTAATTATCTATTAATTTATGCACAGTACATAAAAAATGCCATTCATAAAAAACACTGACCTGATTATATATTTTCTGTAAGGAACAAAATTATACAAAATTATTTCTGACTTAAAATTAAATTTTATTTATTAATATTGTATAAATATTTTTTTTTTTATTTACATAAAAATGTTGGTTATAGAACCATTTTATCTTAAAGAAAAGGTTAAAAATTCTATATTAAAAGAATGAAATTCTTGTATAATGTTTTTTTTTTTTTTAACAAATTTAAAAAAATGTATATATTTTAAATATAGTATTTGAATAATACTTTTTCACATTTTTATAATAAGGCATGGTTATTAAAATGTCTCCTTAAAAGTAATATTTATGAATTAATAAATGATTATGTATAATATGTTTTACCTTGAAAAATATAATTAAATCATAATTAAAAATATTGGTCTCACTTTATAATAGATAGCCTTAACTCTGTACTTACATTTAAATTAATCATTTATACATTGCACTTAAAAATGTAAATTAAAAATGTAATTACATCTGTAATTAATTTATGCAGTTACATTTATTACACCTTAACCCACCTTTCAATCTACCCATACCACCCTAACCTTAGCCGTATATGACCTCAATAGCAAAACAGCAAAAATGTTTTGTAATACAATATGAACACAATAAATACATTGTACTTATTTTTTCATATAAGTACATAGTAGTTGAGGCCACCTAATATAAACTAGGAACAAAATATTAGATGCAGAAGATTTATTTTTATTTTATTTTATTTATTTATTTATTTTTTTATTATTATTTATTATTAAAATCATATCTCAGTATAAACTGGATTTCCTTTCTATACCCTTCTTTTTCACGAAGTACCATTCAGATTTTCTTCCAAGTGATTCTCAAATAAAACAGACATGCATTTAAATCTTTGTCGTTTCTTTAGGAGTGCTCAGCATTTCCTGACACATGACATCTACACAACTGCATGCTCACCACCTGGAAACTGATGCTCGGCAAACACAAACCCGCAGAGTTCACAGATGGAGAGGACATTTACAGTGCATTCAACACCACACGCATATGAACACACATATTGGGCACATATGGCTGAAACCAAAGGTCAGTGTACAGTGTGACACAGACAAACCCTTTAGCTAGGACTATATTAAATGATATTCTTTCACAGTCAATATTTTTTTAGCAAACATTTGCGACAGTGAAGCGATATAAAGGCAATAGGTGTTTCCCATATGTTGTATGCATTTCCATAAACCATAAACGACCTTGACTAATGCAGAACTTATAACTGATAATACTTCAGCTGGCATATCTGATTCTGTTGCAGTTATTTGAGCCTCAGTGCTGTGTCATGTTCAACAAGCACAGAACACACATTGTATTCTGTCCTTAAAGGACAGTGAAGGGTAAATCACACACGCACACACACAGGACTGTACATCTCAATGCAGTGTTCATCTATACATATCACATTGTTTAAATACAATCCAAATTTTGGCCTTTTGCATGCAAGTTTATTTCAAAGTGTATTATAGATGTAGTCTAGTTGTCTGCACAATCCAGTTACTTAAATTTGGACGTATCACCCTGGTTTTAATTATGTTTACAGGCTATTACACACTTTAACTGTTAGTTTTTAAATGCACAATAACTAATTTTACTGAGGCAGCTCATATGAAAGAAAAACTCAAATACCTTCGGCAGCCTGAGGAGAAAAAGTTTTGTTTTCTGTTTTCAAGTGGGCATGCTTGACATTTTATGACTAATATATTTCAAAGCTGCTGGTGCTTTCATGAGCTATTTTTGACACAAAGAGAAACCACAAAAACAGATTGCATTGGACAGATGAATCTAAAATATGAAATGCATTCCCCAAAAACTTTTTTTTGCAAAAAAATAAGTATTTTGCCATCTTAAAGGTATATATATTTTTTAAATTACTATAGTTTCTTTTATTAAGAATATCTATTTTATACCTATCTTATTTCATTAAGATATCTATCTATCTATCTATCTAAGGAAAAAAACATTTGTCTTTGACAGAAATATACACTTACCCTCCAGAATGCACTGCCTGCAGTCGGTTCTTTAACAGTAGACGGTCGTTTCCAATGAATTCATGCTTTTCTCACGCACAGGGTCTTCAGACTGTTGTTCACCGTGACACTGAGTCTCAAAGATCCGTCTGTCATTGCGGGTCTCAGTTCAAAGTGCGCTCCTGCGATAGACACATCGCGCAATCTCACCGCCTCCCTGGGAGACGCGACGCGACGCGCCTTTATCTGCGGGACAGGGAGCCAGGGAGCTGCAAGAAAGCATAAAACGAGCCCCGTAGTAGAGGGGGAAAAAAATCTTAACTGACCGGGAAAATAAAAGGGTAATAAAAAACGTATTTATAGTGCAGATAAAAAGTAAAATAAAATACGCTACAAAAAAAGCTTTCACTAAAACGCACTTTCATTTGTAAAATGAGAATCTGTTTGTACGTTTCAACGTGCGTTGAATAAGCTATTTGATCAATTGCTGTTTAGCGTAAAATAATCTAACTAAACTTGGGCTGTTTAAAAGTTTTACTTGAACAAATGTAAAACTTTTATTTTGAAATATTGCCGTGGAAGTTCAGTACCGCGAATAAGGTGACGTCGTTCGCACTCTCAGCCAATAGCGAATCGAGAACGAAGCACGCGGACAGAATCCGAACTTCATTCCGTGCGCACGTTGATTTGTTTATGTTTATTTAAACACAGCCAAGAGAGAGTCTCATGGAGACTGTGCTGAGACACCTGGACAACATACTGGAGTTACTGGCCGTGTCTCAAACAGAACGCGTACGTGAATGGGACCGTCACACCACGTTCCGGGCGTTTCAGTGGGCTGAGTACTGCGAGCAGCTCCACTCCCGCTTCCAGTCCAACCTTACGGTCCGCTCGGCGCTGGAGTCCGGTCTGAATGTCACTAACCAGCGCCTGCAGGAAACTCTGCCATCGTACTCTCCAGTCATGTTCTCTGAACTGGCTCAGTGTCAACACATGCTGCTCGTTAATTTACTCAGAAACCCTTCCGCGGAGAGCTCCGTTATCCGAATGCTTGTTACAGATGAACAGGAATCCCAGTTTGATCAGAACAGCCTCATTACGTGCAAATCAGCGTTTAATCTGTTATGCCGCACGCTGGACAGGACTAGTCATGCTGGGTTACAGACTGAAGCAGTGGTCAGAGGCAAACTGCTCGGGAAGCTCATGAACTCTGTACTGAGTCGGTCTGGTAATGACGAGTATGCGAGAACACTGCTGGATTCCATCCTTCATGACAGCGCGGGAAACCTGGAAAGCCTTTGTGACATCATAGCAGCTGCGCTCCTTCCAACTAATGACGAAACGAGCTCCGTCACTCAGCGCTTTATCATCGCCTGGCTGCGAGACCACGATGGATGTTTCAGTAAACTGTGCAGATCTCTTTCTCCTGGTGTTTGTACTGTCCTCTCCCGACAGTCTTCCGAGTTTAAACACGCATATTTGGGTGTTTTGAAACAGTGGGCGTCCTGCTTGGAGTTTGACGTCTTGGAGAGTCTATGGGTGCAGACGTCAGATGGGCCAGTTACCTTCAAAATGCTGACTGATCGATTTAAAGATTTATTAAATTCAGGGCCACCATTAAAAGAGGAGACAGAAACTGAACTCAAAACACTCAAACACGAAGCTGGAGACTTTAATGTGAAAGGCATTAATATATGGACTGATCTAATCATCCAGCTAAAGCTGTAAATACATCAGATTTAAAGTTAAAAAGCTATTATTTGTTTAAGATTTTATGTTATTTAACAATATGGTGTGTTTGAGGATAGAAGTGTGTGCACTTTTCCCACACGTTTTATAATTATTAAAATATGTTTTAAAAATATTAATTAAAAGCCAGTAATTACTTTTTCTCTCTTTTTTTTAAATTGTAATCATTTTAGGATATTATTATTATTATTATTATTATTATTATTGCTGTTGATGTTTTATTATGAGAGCCATTATAATATCAATTTATTGTTTCTACATATCAATTTATTATTTCTACAGGATTTTTTTTTTTTTATTATTATTTTATAATCGACATTTCTGAACATGATTTTTCTTCTCAACATTGAAAAAATGTAAAGGAGAAAGAACCCTCAGCTTCAGTCTTCCAGCCGATAGGGGGCGACAGTGCTCTTTACACCATCAGCCACGTGCTTTATCTGAGTGTTGAGTTCCCTGTGGTATTTTATTTACAGCTGAATAATTAATAAAGCTCTTAAATAGTAGGCTAACAGTTATGTTTGAAGTTTCTGTATTTCCTAAGGACTTATTTAATTCAGTAGATCAATGATATTCAGCCTCATTACATATATATATATATATATATATATATATGTTATGCATACATACAAGATTTTTAATGTTCTGCTCACCAATCCTGCATTTATTTGACCCAAAATACAGCAAAAGCAGTAATATTGTGAAATATGTTTACTATTTAAAATAACTGCTCTCTATTTGAATATATTTTAAAATGTAATTTGTCTGCGATCAAAGCTGAATTTTCAGCATCATTACTCCATTCTTCAGTGTCACATGATCCTTCAGAAAGCATTCTAATATGCTGATTATTATTATTATTATTATTATTATTATTATTATTAATATTTAAAACAGTTGAATACATTTCTTCAGGATTCTTTGTTCTTCTGAACTTTCTATTCATTAAACAAAACCTGAAAAAAATTATACTCAGCTCTTTTCAAAATAATAATAATAGTAAGTGTTTTTTTTGTTTGTTTGTTTTTTTTTGAGCAGCAAATCAGAATATTGGAATGATTACTGAAGGATCATGTGACTGGATAATGATGCTAAAAATTCAATTTTGAAATCACAGGAATAAATTACATTTTAAAATATATTAAAATAGAAAATTGTTATTTTAAATAATAAAAATATTTCAAAATAGTTTACTGTTTTTGCTGTACTTTGTACAAATGCAGGTTTGATGAGCGGAAGAGACTTCTTTAAAAAACATTTAAAATCTTCCATCCAATGTTCAAAAACTATTTTTAAAAATTATAAAATAAAATTAAAAAGTCCAATACAATACAAGGCTTATTCTGTTTTTCATATGCATTGTATAATTAAAAATACTCTGCTTCATTAAGGCGAAATGCTACTGGGCTGCACTGAATAGGCTGCGTGACAGATGGTGGCATCACTGTCACCTTGGCAACCGTTGGCATTAAGCACAGGATTTCATTTGAAATAGAAGGAAGAGGCCAGGCAGCAAATGCGTGCGCCTCTTAAATTGGTCCCCGGGGACAAGCAGACGCGTGCTTGGTGGGCTGGGTTTCATATGTCTGTCACATTAAGGAGGAGGAGAAAGAGATCAGGAAGCTGCATGGGCTGGGGTCACTCCACGTTCAGTGATTTATGAGGTCACTTGAGGTTGTCGAAACCTGCAATGAAACCTCATTGCTTATGACTTCATCTGAATTCTCAATAGCATTGTGTTTGGTGATGCTTTAAAACAGGACCTCATTTCCTTTTCTACTAAATGCTTTTCTGATCTCTAAATGGATTTTCCATCCTGTGACAAGCAGAGTCTTTATGATTTTTTATCTCTAGATAAAAGTTTTAGGTTGTTTTGGGGCCTGTAATAGCTCTAATATTTATATAAATCCGATTTCTCTATATTGTCTGAGAATGTGTTGCGTTTTCATTTACCTTAGTTATGGCAGCTAATATGTACTTGGCGTTTAAGGAAAGATGTCAAAAGTTTAAGCGAAACATGTTTTTAATTAGTGAGCAAATACCAAAAAAGCATTGCAATTATCCCTGTTCATCGATAAAAACTGCAGACACTTCAAAGTAGTTTCTCTGTGTTCTGATGCTCTAGAGATGCTGTGCTTTCTCTGACAGCAGACAAATAGTTCTTCATTTTTTTCTCATCCCTGTCTCCTTGGAAACAAAGAAAATGTGTTTTCTCAGCTCAAATATGCACTGAGAAAGCAGCAGGGCAATGCTGAGAAAACACAACCGTTTCCACAGTGAATAATCAGAGGTGAGATTTCCTCCCTAACACAGCAATTCATTATGGACTTCTTTTTGAAAAGGAAGGAAAAATCTTGATGTCATTATTCAGCCGTAATACAGATATTTCTCTCACAGTCTCGTTTGTGGCGAGGCATTAGTCAGGAATGCTGGAATGCCTTTGAAGTATTAGGTGTAAAATAATTACTTGTACATGCAGGGTTATTTCATTCACCTTCCCGTGATTCTGCTCATCCCCCATACACATCTTAATCATTTAAATTTAATATGCACATAATGTATTTGTTTTCAGTTTTACACTTAAAAACCACACGAAATGTTTGATGAGTGCAATGTTAAACTAACATTTTGTTTTAAATGGTGATTTAGGGCTCATCCACACTCCACACAAAGCCCGAGCTTTCCCTATATTTAATCTTTTTTTTTACTTTGTTCTAAGAAAAAAAAAAAAAAAATCTGTAAACATGACGTCATCTTAAGAAATATCTGCATACACAAAACCACTAAAACCAACTCAAAACTATGCAATGTACACATCAGACCAGTATGTGGCGCTGTAATTCTGCCACAGAGATACACTAAAAATGGAGAATGTTTTAATGTTTGTTAATAAAAAAACAGTCACTAATTTGGGCCTCATTTATGAAATGAACGTACGACAGAACATTGGTTGTACGGACGCAAATACTGGAACTTACCAATATGGACGTGAGCTGTGGCAACGATCAAATTTCACGTCAGGTCTGAGCTCGTGTACGCAAGTTTTTGAGTTAACCTGAATTTGCGTGCAGCATAGAGAATTTCGGAGAATTGTATAATGACAGCATTTTGTTCATTTAGATTTTATTATTATTATTATTCTTTTAGGGCGTTAGATTTATATGCACAAATAGGAGCATAAACAACAGACCATGAGGATTCACACATCGTCGCATCACCCACCTGCTGCACTAAGGTGAACAGAGAAAAACAGAAATTATAAAAGGGAAAAAAGAAAAAGAAAAATGTGGCTAGCCTACACGACATTTATTTATCTTAAATAATTAACATATTAACAAAAGAAAAAAAACAAAAACACTGCGACAAGTATAGACCACTTTGGTTTTCGTGACACTCTTAATGCATTTTATTTGTTATATCTTTATTAAATGCAACTGATCGCGCAGGCGCCTCACGCGCGCACACACAAATTTCAGCGTTGTTAACTAGACATATCAGCCATTAATCAAACTAAAATGCAGTCAACCAAACATGAAAGTTAATATTTTTGCGCATATGAATGATGATATACGTGGATGTTGGAACACAAAGTGAAGTACAAATTGTTTACATCATGGATAATAGTTTTTTTTGTTTGTTTGTTTTTTTTTCTTTTCTTTTTTCTTTTTCTTCTTCTTCTTTTTGCATTTCAAGAACATCATGAATAATAGTTTAGCAACCAAATGTTACATGACAAAAATTGGGATGTCGACGAGAGAGGCTTATGAGT
Organism: Labeo catla; assembly: GCA_012976165.1. Taxonomy (NCBI): domain Eukaryota; kingdom Metazoa; phylum Chordata; class Actinopteri; order Cypriniformes; family Cyprinidae; genus Labeo; species Labeo catla. The sequence continues at coordinate 60,439 of VONZ01000947.1, forward strand.
CCACTGCCGTTTAGTTTCGCTTTACTTCTTTATTAATTTTAGCTCTACGTTTGTATTCTGTGTTCATTAGCCTAACTTTTACTTTTACTTTATAATTTAATATATCATTTTATAGCTACTCATTTTTCATTCTTGTTCGGTAATACCGTTCAATTTAAAGTTTGTTGTGGATTAAGTAGAACTAAATATGCTGTAATGTTTATAAATGTTTCGTTATATTTATTGGTATTTAATATACATCCTGTATAAATTAATGCTAGTATTTGCAAATATAAGGTTAAGCGTGTTTTTAGAGTAAGATCAATTTATATTTCATGAGTTTCCTCTGTTTGGTCGGGTTTCGTTTCTCCGTGTCGTAAATTCTTGGGGCAAGGCCTCTATATCGGGGTGTTTTTAGGGGCGTGATATTTAAATGACGATTATTTTCACCCGCCACATTTATCAACGTACGATCGTACGACGGGATTGGCGGCATACGAATGTTTCATGAATCACAAGTGAACTCTGTTGTAAGTTGATTTGTGCTCAAGGATCCGCGCTCGTTTCTATGTTCGATTAATACATGTGACTACGGTCCAGACGTGGGGTAATGATATCATAGTTTCACAAAATATACGGATTGGCTGTACACACAAACACGCAAGGGTGTAGTTTTCAGATTTATCCACTCTGGGACCTGGCTTCAAAAAATAGTTTTAGGCTCCCAAAACACTGGATTCGTCTGAACGAAACGCCGATACGATACAATTTTTTTTTTTAAATAAATACAGCTAAATGCGTCTGTGTTTATGGGCCCTTAGTGTAGCGCAAGAAGAAATTGTAATTTTTTTGTGAGAAAAACTGTAACTTTGCAATGTGTACATATGCAAAAGGAGTACACTAGCATATAGATTTCTTTAACATGTGCAAACCCCTCAAAACCTTAAATTTGAAGTTCTTACATTGTTTCAGTGGACTCTGTCAATTGATTGGCTTATCTATAGCCATGTGACCTGTATTTTTGTTGGATTTACCAGTAGTTTTGACTGCTAAATTAATGCAGTAGTATTGATTCCAGCACCAGCACCACAGTAAAACACAATCTGCACACTCAAAGACACACATTAAATGGCTTTTAAATAACCAAGATATCACGCGGTAAATAGCTTAATTATTAGAATGCACAGAATAAAGAAAAACACGTTTCTCACATATAAAGACACACCTTCATTATCTGTAGTCCCTATAGACGTGGAGAGCTGGTGTGAGTGTGTGTTGGGGGTGGGGTGTTGACAGCACCAATGAGGACATGGTTTGTTAAACATGTGATGAAAAGCGCAGCTTGGAGAGAGTGCAGACAGATGAAGGATACTGCTTTTCAGAAAAAAGCGGAGCAGATGAATACTGAAGGACGAACACTGATATTCCTTTGTCATTTGCTCCCATTGTACACCTCTAATGTCTTAAACTGAGTGCAAAATGTGTTTTACGTTTAGTTTTTTACAATTAAAACATCTGACAGATACAGATGGATATAAGACTACTTATATTATTACAAAAGACATCAAATGAGTCATAGAATTTGGACTGACATGTTTAGATCAGCAAATCTATCAGACTCTATACCAAAACATCTCCCTATTACTCATGGAAAATCCACAAACTGGAGATCAGAAATGCTTCTGCATCTGACTTGCAGATGTCATTTAAGTTAAAACTTGTGTAGCATTTGTTTTGTGAGTAATAACAGAATTACTCAGAGGTTCCAGACAAACTGCCTTTGGTTTAATTAGCACTTGCTCTGTTTGTAATATCTGCTGATCAATTCTTCACACCTCTGTCACTCATGTGTTCTCAGTTCTGCAAAAGAGCACAGAGAGGAAGTGAAAAAAGTGGTGCAGAGATCACTGTTTATCCCATTCTGAGACTCATCCCAGCCCAAAATCTGGGGTAACTTTAAGATGATAAGAAAGAAAGATAATGGAAAGGCAAAAAGAAATGGGAATAGGAAGAAAAGGTGGAGTGGTGAAAGACAAGGGGGATCAGAGATGAAGAGGAACGGAAGCTATCAAGCAAAGGGAAAGGGAAGGGGAACCAGAATGGAAGAAGACTATGAAGACAAACCAGAAAGGAAATGAAGTAAAATCAGAAATAGAATGTGAACAAGAAAACAAAAGGAAAGGGGAATCAGAAATTAAAGCAGAAAGAAAAAAAGGGGAAGGGGAAATGGAAAGAGGAACCAGAAGAGTAAAAAGAATATGAAGGGAAGGGCGGTGGCTGTGATGTGTCATAGACCCACTTTCATACCGTTGTTTGGACATGTCTTTACCTTAGGGTGCATTGTTTCTCGGTGTAGATATTATTTGCTCTCCTTTGTTATAATAGTATTTCAGAACAGCTCCCAATCCTTCGTTATATTGCCTGGTTTCATCTGCAGGCTTCATGCCATACAACACTCTCGACAGCTCTGCTGATAGATAACTATATAAATAGATCTCCACATGGACCAGAGTGTGTTTTCACAGCAGCTGCTGTTAGTGAGAATGTGTGAGTTTGGTTGGAGTATTTGCCACACAGTCTGGGGTAATGAATCCAGGAAGTGGGTCAGGTTCTGCAGTGTAGTGTAGTGGTAGCGTAATGGTTAAATGTCAGGATTGGATTAACTTTGTAGTTTAGGGTGCTTCAAAATCATTCCTGGAAGATCAATGTACTGCAGAGTACATTGCTAGTACAAGCTCAGTAAATTGCTAGTAGTTTTTTACTGCAAGTTTTCTTTAAGTGAACTTTACATCATACTTTAAGTATACTACTATGTCCCTATTTAGGTATTAATTTGTATATGTTATGTTATGTGAATATCTGAACATACAAAACATTGAAAGAAAGAACAGGGCATCTGCTTGTAAACAAAAACATTTTATTCTAGCTTCATGCATTCTTTTTTAAAAAAAAAACAAAAAAACACTTGAATGTGGGTAAGTTCCACAAAAACCTGAAAGAAATACTATGCACTGGATTCAGAATGATAGTCAATACGTAGATGGAGATCATTATTACCTCTTCATGGGTCGACATTTTATTCTATAAAGTTACACAGTTTTGATGCTGTTTTATGTCAGATGATCGTGTTAGATTACATATGGAAGCATCTGTTGTTTCGGTTTCTTCTTCGCTTGTGTTTTGGAAATTCTGCACAGTAGATGTGTAATAGCGCCCACTAAAGTATAACAATGAAAACATGGATTCTCTGACCACAAGTATAGCTCAAATATATTTATACTTTTTCTAAATATAAGTCAAGTATACTTAAATGTCATTTGAAGTAATAAACTTCTTTTTCGTAAGGGTAAACTCAACAGGGTCAAGTCTGATGAAACCTGGTGACCAGAAAGTCAAACAGAAACTTTTGACCAGGCTTTTTTTTTAAATAGGAGCTAAACGTGAAATCATTGAAATCACTGTGTTTGGATGCCGATGTAGGTTCGTAAAGCCAGCACTGATATAAGGCAGGGGTGCCCAAACTCAATCCTGGAGCCCTGGTGAAAAAACAACATATGCTGGTAGGTGTGTTTTGATGCTGGGATGCTGGTTAGGTATGTTTTAATGCTGGTTTAAACTGGTCCTTAGCTGGTTTATGCTGGTCATGTTGCTGGTCAAGGACCAGCATAAACCAGCAAAGGACCAGCATAAACCAGCATCAAAACATACCTACCAGCATATGCTGTTTTTTTCACCAGGGAGGGCTGGTGTCCTGCAGAGTTTTGCTCCAACTTGCCTCAATGCACTTGCTGAGAAGTTTCTAGTATGCCTAGTAAGAGCTTGATTAGCTGGATCAGGTGTGTCCAATTGGGGTTGGAGCTAAACTCTGCAGGACACCAGCTCTCCAGGACTGAGTTTGGGCACCCCTGATATAAGGCTTGTTCGGGATGTGTCTGTGGTGTGCGGACCGGTTGGTGCGTGGCGTCGAAGTACCGCAGGAGCAATTCAAACGCTTAAAAAATCATCTCTCCAATCACTCTTGTTGTGCACTGGTTGGTCTGCACAGCGGCGATGGATCTTAAGCTAGCCTAGTTGTGTTTGGCGCTGCCACACTAGCATTGCTGGGAACATGACAGATATTCAGTGACGCAAGACCTGGCTCTGTGGTAGCTCTCTAGCTCGGTTCTTAGAAGGCTTGCCAGTCGAACCAACTCTGAACTGGCAATAGCACTACTGGCACTTCCTGCTGGTGGAAAAGGGGCCCAAGAGTAGGATTAGACACCTCTGTTGTAGTACAGTAAAGCCAAGTAGACACTACTGGTAGACACTAATAGACGCTTGTGTCAGAGGCTGGGAGTGGGGTTGCCGTGACCAACAAGACAGACAGAAACTTTTGACTGGACCTTTTTTGAAACAGCAGCTAGACACGAACACATTGGATTTGCCGTGTTTGGATGCTGATGTAGGTTTGCAAAGCCATCCTTGATATAAGGCAGAGGTACTCAAACTCAGACCGAGTTTCAGACTGATATAAGACTTGGCCATCCAATCACTCTTGTGGTTAGGGTTAGGGTTAGGGTTTCATGCACTGGCTGGTCTGCATGGCGCAGATGCAATGGCGCAGATGCATCTTGAGCAAGCCTAGTGTGTTTGCGTTTGACGCTGCCACACTAGAGTTGCTGGGGAACATGAGACGTATTCAGTGACGGCTCTGTGGTGGCTCTCCAGCCTGGTAAAAGCAAATTGGTCCTTAGAAGGCTCGCCAGTCGAACCAATTCCGAAACGGCAATAGCACTAGCTCTGAACTAGCACCCAGTTCCTGCTGGTGGAAAAGGGACCCAAGAGTAGGACTGGACACCTCTATTGTAGCACAATAAAGCCAAGTACACACTAAGACACTTGGAACTGACAAACACATGTAAACTTCTAAATCAGGGGTGCGTTCTAAATCAGTGTGGTTTTGTTTACAGTTTCTGGTTCACTTGCAAAAAGGGCAGTGTGAAAGCGATTCGCACAAAACAAAAAAAAATCAACATTGTATTTGGTCCGGACCAAAGAAAATGAACCAGTGGACTTTCCTGGTGTGAATTCACCCTTACTTTCCTGCAAAGTTAAACTCCAACCCTAATCAAACACACATGCGACAGCTAATAAGGATCTTCAGGAACACTTGATAATTACAGACAGGTTTGTTGAAGTAGGGTTTGCACTGAACCCTGTAGGGAAAGTACAGGGAAGGTATCTCCAGAAACAGGATTAGGCACCCCTGCTCTAAATGATGTTTAATTAAAGTTCAGGAAAAACATGCTTAGATAATCATAAAATTTAGCACAGGTGGAGCATGTTCAGGTAATCAATGGTAAAGATCTATACAGCTAACTTCTTTCTCACAACAATTTTCCAGCATCTCTCTTCCATCTGAACTTTTGAATATTAACTGTTTCTGTCCCAGCTTAGTATATGGGGGAGTTCCCTGGGTTTGGGCTAAATTTTGAGCTTGGAGCCCTCCCCTCAGACAGCATGCCAAATATGCATACTATTTGGTCAATCTGATTATATGTAAGTGCAAACTCAAGAAATTATAAATTATAGGACTAGATGCAAGTAAAGAAATCTTGAGCAGAGATGTGATCAAAAGTACCACCTGGTTTTAATCGAGTTTGCCTGCCCAAATTAATCTAAAATGTGTAATGGTAAGCAGACTTGGCTTGCTGTCCTCGATGGATACTCAATCCCCAGGCTCTGCTCGAGTTAACCCCCCTCAATGGTATTAATAGTAAGGGAAAGGATGGACTAGTGAAGGAGATGGGGAGGAAGAGAAATGCCAGAACATTGTTGTGACGATTCAGTGGCTGCTGTTTATATACACTAATGATGAGTGACAGGACTGAATGAATTGGCTCCTCCTGAACCTATGGTTGAAACTTCATTAGTGGCCTTTAGCATCCTTGTTGGCGCTTACGTTCAGAACTATGCCCTGTTAAAATGCTGTGTATTTCACTAGATCTCGGCAAGTGTTTTAAAAAAAACTGGTGACTTCAGCTGTGTGACCATCAACTGAGACGGATTAAAAATGTAAAGTAAAACATCCATCCTAGATGCAAGACGAATGCAAGCAATGCACAATTACACCATCATTATTTCTCTAGCGACTTTTCATTTCGATTCAGTCCCCTGCCTTTTCATCTCTTTAAATTTTTTTCTCCCTGGTCTCATCTAAATAACATTTTAATCAAAGGCTGCGTGTGTGAGAGAGAGTGAGAGAGAGAGCTGTAGCATTCATTAAAATCTAAGCCCCGTCATGCACATACATGCACGTATCCCATCTGCTGAGGGTCAGCTTTGAATAGGAGCGTCGGCCCCTGGGGACGTGTTGGCCCTTCTCGGTGTGTGCTTAAGCGGATTTGGCTCCTGCTCTTTCACTCTCTGTCTGTCTCTCTCTCCTGTCTTCCTCTGAAAGTCTCTCTCTCTCCTCTTAATCACTGTCAAAGTGAGAGGTGAGAGGCTTAAGTCACACCTGAGTCCCAACCCAGAGGACGGATATCACAAAGGAAATCTCTTCAGTTTCTCAGTTGTTTCTCCTAGAGAGGAATATCTTTTGCTTCTCAGATCATTCTCCTAAGAAAAAGACACCAGTCTCCTATGTGTTGTGTTTCAGTGAGGTTCTAGACTAGAACTGAGCTTTTGCAGGCTCAGTAGGTAAGACAAGTAAGATCAGTAATATACAGGGTGGGCCATTTATATGGATACACCTTAATAAAATGGGAATGGTTGGTGATATTAACGTCCTGTTTGTGGCACATTATAAGTGGTCAGAAACTTGTAAATAAATCATGAAAGAATAAAGTTACGTTAAAACCAAGCACACCATTGTTTTTCTTGTGAAATTCCCAATAAGTTTGATGTGTGATGTATCCATATAAATGGCCCACCCTGTATATTAAGAAAGTATATAGGGTTCATTTTAATTTCACAGTGGCACAGACTTAGTTAGTTACCTTAACTGCACATTTATAGTAGGTCCCTCCATTTTATCTCTCTCCAGGAAGGAGGATGAATGCTAAATAATGCACTTCTGGTCTCCACAGAGCAGATCTGGCAACCTAAGCCAATGCAGAGATGCTTTTTTCAGGGAGAAAAAAATACTGTCAGATCCCACGGCATCAGCAGGATCGAACTATTTTAAGATAGTGTGAAGAACAGGGTGGTGGAAGAGGGAGGGGATGATTCTCAAACACAGGAAAAGTGTTGATAAGTGATGAAATATTCATTTAGTTTCGTTCCTATATGTGTGCAGTCTTGCCATACTACCAGACACCAGGCTTTTTTGGACTCGTTTCACCTGCTAACCTGTCAGGTTTCAAACACAGGGATGTCAGCCAGCATTCGCGAAATCTGCGCACCAGAGACACTCGGCTTCTTCTGGTGAGCGTGGGGAGAGTAATTTAAAACCTAATTGCATGAATAAATGCCTCAGGGCATCAATAGTTCATAAACATGACAGAGAGGAGCAACTGGCTGGCACATTCATAAGATGAGAAACTGGCTTCATATTCCCTAGGAGCCTCCTTTCTAATTTAGCACAACATCAGTTGCATTGCTGAATCTAGATGTTTACATTTTATGGAAAATAATAATAACCAATATAAAAGCCTGTTAACAACAAGAATGATAACTATACACATCTGTAATAAGAATTGTAGTAATGTGTACACCAGGAATCCTGAAATCTGGCTCACAAGATCCACTTTCCTGCAGAGTTTACAGGTAGCTGAGTTTGATCAGGAATGGAGCTAAACTCTGCAGGAAAATGGCTCTCGCGAGCCAGATTTGAGGATCCTTGGTCTACACCAACGCACAATAATGTTACGTTTATTATGAGCACGCACTGCAGTTATGTCATCTGCTGAATTAAATGCTCAAGCCCATTAAAGCAGGATGGATTCTGATTGGCTGTCAGTGTTTTTGTTGTTTATCAGCTGGAAAGAAGCGTTCTGAAAGCATTTCCAACGACAGCATTCCTCTTTGTCGTTATAGTTATAGTTGTGCTGACTTATTCACATAGAATGTAAAAAAATAAAAATAAAATAAATCTATTTACACAGAATTAAAACAACTCTGAAAATGTATCTGTATTTTTAACGTTATAGTTATAGTCCTTGATGTCAGTGGGCTTAACACATGGCTACTGTTGTTGTGAATTTTTTTCTTAGAGACCAGGAGACGTTTTGGATATCTTGAAGCAGAAGTTTAACTAAGGCAGTGATACATTGTAGTTTATATACATTTAGGGGGCAGTGCTTAGATCTGGAGGCAAAGCACCTGGGTGACAACCCCAAACAAAGCATGCAAATGAAGTATTCAGGTATAGCAGAATGCACCATTTACACCAGTCATAATCCAATCATCATAACTACTCGAAGACTGGGCAGAGGTACCAAGAGCCATTACAAACAAAAGGTGAACATCTCAGTAATCTGGCCTATTTGACTTACAGTAAGAGAACAGGAACTGACAGGAACCTCTTGCTACAAACTTTGCTTGAGAGAATCATTTGTCTGATGTCATCATATTTACCTTAAACGCTAAATACAATGTACTGCACCTTAGGTTTTCACGTGATGCTATGTCAGAACATAGGATCAGCATATTTTAAACAGTTTCTTAAATTTGTAATCCTACACTGTATATGGTCGCTAGGATGTTCTGGTTGGTTAGCAGCATTGCTAGGTGGCTGCTATAGCATTCTGAGTGTTTTAAACACATTTTTTAAGATGTTGCTAGGATTTTGAGGTTATTTGCTAGGTTGCTGTTGTGGGTGGTTGGCAGTGCATTTCTAAGTGTTTTTAGGGTTTTATAGGTGGTTGTAAGCATATACTGTATATGTACAGTGCTGGGTAGTAACTGAGTACATGTAATCTTGATTGCATAATCAGATTATAAAAATTAAGTACTTGTAATTAGTTTATTACATTTTAAAATGCTCATCATCAAATTACTGTTACTTTATGGATTACAAGATTAGTAACATACTCATAATTCTTTTTGATTCTGTCTAATTCAGATTTTTTCTCTCTCTTTTTGAATTTTCTTTTTAAAAAGAAAATAATAATAATGTCATACCATTTAGTTTTAACTATATTTACAAAGTTTGTGTAAATACATTTGCATCTGAATTTAGGTGAAAGAAACAAACACCTCTTAAGCAATTAGAAGTTACTACACACTGCTGATGTATAACTGTGTAACACTATGACTTCATCATATTCAGTGACCTGTAGTTACTGTTCATTGTTACATTAAGCCCAGTTTGGGAAACCCTGGTGTAATGAATGCTTCATGCATTTTATACTTAATATGTATTAACTCAGTATTGCAGGTTTTTAAATTATGGCAACTTTTTGATTGTCGTATTAGCTAACAACTTTATCTTGTTGTATTGTGTTAGTTTAGCAAAATCATCTGCTGAAGTCTATTGTAGATATAGACATCCCACAGTCAACTTGTTCACGGACTGTCTTTGACTTTTCCAGTATGGAAGACACTTACCTACAGTATAGCATCCCATAGAGATAGCTATTAATAAGGCATCTACGTATACATATAATATGGTTGCAAGAGAGTTGCTATGCAATTGTGAACGTGTTCAAAATGGCAGTCGGTATGTTGTAAATGTAACAGCTAACAAGTGCTATGCAGGTAAACTTCACTCTCTTGCCCTCAAGAGGCAAACTAACAATTGACACTAAAGGATGCGGCCTTTACTGTCTTTGTTGTGCTCAATGCCTCGTCGGAATGGGTTGAGCGGAACCAGTTGCATTGGTGCCGTGACCCGGATGGGAATGAGGTTTAGGAGGTACTATGCAGTTAAACTTCACACCCCTGCCCTCAAGACACATACTAACTAATTATGCTAGACATCCTTGTTAGCATGTCCACTTCTTATACCGGCTGTTGCTTAGTTGAACAGAACCGGTTGCATAGGTGAAGCATTGCTAGATGCTGGCAAGGTAATTCTGAGTCACTGATGTGACTTTTTGTAGTCGTTAGGATGTTGTAGGAGTTGCTAGCACATTGATATGCAGTTGCTAAAGTGTTCTGTGGAGTTGCTAGAGAATTACTAAAAGTTGGGACATTCAGTATCTTTACAAAATATCTGGAAATATATGATGTGATTTATTAAATAATGCATTCCCATATGTAGTGCTTATATTTTTTCAATAAACTGCAATACAAATACAGTCCCCCCCCCCACCCCCACTTTATACTCACTTTAATATTTGCATGGTTACACATTTGTTACATGAAAATATATGTGATGGCATATATAAAAAATATGAGTTCAAATAACTAACTTGCAGTATTATGATACATTATCAAGGTAAATAATGATGCTTGTTTTAGCAAACAGCACTAGAAAGTGAGAAAAACAACGATATGAAACAGAAGGATAGAAAATAAGAACCCAGGGTGACTTAGTCACCACTGACTCATTCCCGTTTAGTCATTCGTGACTGCAGGTTTTAGTTGAGAACATCATATTAGTGCCCAGACTGCTTGAGCAAACCTCACTTCTGCTCTCTGCATGACAGAGTACATCTGATGAACCCCCCTTTGCAATAACTGTTTAGGGAGAGTTAAGTCATGTTGGGAGGGGTTTGCAGAAATAATTGTGTTTGGATCCTGGTGTCCCATGAGCCCTGCAGAGGTTTGGTCATTACATACTCATTCTGGATGCTGATTAGAGCCCCACGGCCCCTAGAGATGCTGGGATACCCTTCAACACCTGCTGCCCCGAGCACAGCACTGGATCAGACTCATTCATCACACACACACACACATACACACACACACTCACATCCATCCATTGGATCCATTACTCTTTGTTAGGTCAAAAACAGAATAGCAATTCTTAAAAGGACAATATCCTAAGTTGAACTCTTTTCTCTCAGTATGCACAATTACAGATTCATACTGCGTGCGCTGCATTTTTGGGGTTTTAAGCTGATGGGTATCATGTGGGTGGATTTGTCACAGAGGCAATTGGCGTGACGCGTGTCACCGGTGGGCTGTGGGAAAACACGTTCCGGTCGGCTGGTGACAGCAATGTGTGTCCTGTCACATTAGCACACGCCACAGAGGAAGCCAGCCCAGGTCATTAAAGTGAGACGGCCCATCCTTTATTTTCAACACAGCATGTCTGCTTACTGTTGCCCAGTCAAGGCAGCTGGGATGAAAAGTAAAGGGATGATTCTGAAGATATTTTTACTTTCATGCTGACTGTTTAGCTGACTGCTGGGAAAAAAAATATATATATATATATTATTTTCTTTATCGGTATACTTCCTTCCAGTAAAAATAATGAGAGTTCCTTTACTGATTGAGATATTAAGATTTAGAGGGTCTTTTATTTTTTGGGATTTTGTGGAATACTGGTCTAGGCTTCAGTCTTTAGTCTAGGCATTTGGAAATGTTCTAGATTTTTCAGAGTCTAAAATTGGTCTAGATTTTTGGCTGTCTGATATTGATCTAGGCTTTAGTCTTTGGGGTCTGGTATTGGTCTAGCCTTTAATATTTGGGGGTCTAGTATTGGCCTAGATTTTGGAGTGTCGGGTACTGGTCTAGGCTTAAGTCTTTTTGGTTCTGGTATTGGTCTAGGCTTAACTCTTTGGGGGTATGGTACTGGCGTAGGCTTTAGAAGGTCTATTATTGATCTGGGTTTGCCCTGCAGAGTTTAGTTCAAACCCTGCTCCAACACGCAAACCATGTAGCTTCAAATAAGCCTGAAAGACTTGTTTAGCTGGATCAGGTGTGTTTAATTAGGGTTGAAGCTAAACTCTGCAGGGCTGTGGCCCTCCAGGAACTGAGTTTGACATCCCTGGTCTAGGCTTTAGTATTTGTGGGCCTGGTATTGGTATAGACCAGGGGTTTTCAACTCTGGCCCGCAAGATCCATTTCCCTGCAGAGTTTAGCTCCAACCTTGATCAAACTCACCTGCCTATAACTTTCTAATGATCCTAAAGACCTTGATTAACTTGTTCAGGAATGTTTGATTAGGTTTGGAGCTGAACTCTGCAGGAAAATGGATCTCACGGGCAAGAGTTGAGAACCCCTGGTCCTGACTTTAGTCTTTGAAGGTCTAGTATTGGCCTAGATTTTGAGGGTCTAGTATTCACAAAGGGCCTAGCAGTATTCTGATTTTGGGATGGTCTGGTTTTGGGTTGGGTGTTGGAGGATCTGGTCTTTAATTATGTTCTATACTCTCATGCTGAATTACAAATAAATGACCAGCACACTCAGCAGTCTGTTGTAGGGGTTTTAAATGGTATTGATTAGTGATTCGTTCCCATCTAATTTGCTGGTGGTAATTTGTCCTTTGTAGGTCATTCACCTTAATCAGATCCACTGGTGTAATGTGTCAAATCTATTGACTGTGATTACATATAAGGTTAACACACTAGAGAAATCCTGACAGAGTGTTTGATGGATATTAAATAAGTTTTGCAGATGTACATTACAGAAAACATGATGGTGTGTCACTTTCACAAACCCTTGTGTTTTAAAAAGAGTACATTTTATGGAAATAATATACTTTAAAAGAATAAACTTAAATGTGAACAGAATGTAATTTTTTGGTTGTTTAATTACATGGTAACTGCAGTTGAATAAAATGTATTATAGTTTACATTCTGATGGTTGTAAAAGAGAAACTTGGTTGTTACAGGGACAAAACTGTCTGTTAGATCTTCACAAAGAGACACACAACAATTTCAAATCAATGCCCAGGATGATTTTAATGACTATATCATGCAAAAATAATCATCACACTCTATAAAGAACATCAACTCTTATCTTTTCAAAACCTTTACATTTTGGTCCACCAGTCGCAAAAATCAAATGAGAGACGTAATAATGTCTTGATTTGAATAATTGTATATAAAATCACACTTAGTGAGCAATTCATACAGTTTAACACTTTTTGACATCAACAAATCGCTCTATTTGACACAACAATAGAATATAACAATCACTTGTGCACTTCAGTCTCAGGCAAGAGGCCATGAAAAGAGCTTTAAGTTTGTGATAAATTCATCACAAAATACACAAATCTAGAAAACATCTAGCTGAGTTTCAGAACAAATTAAAGCATGGCTCAGATTCCAATCTCTGAAAATGGCCTTTTAAATTTTCTGACCAGAACATGAAGCATCAATAAGACTTTCGCAGCCATTCAAATGACTCTGTAAACTAGACACAATTCAGATTTCTTGAATGAATTAGATGTTGAATATAATAAGATTGCTGATGTTATCAGTAAATTATTGCAGTACATGTTCTTAATAAGTATCTTTTTATTTATTTGTTATTATTATATATATATATATATATTTTTTTTTTTTTGTTTAAGACTTTGACACATCATCTTAGATTACTGCTGGTTGACTAAACACAACACACTGGTTTGTGTCATGAATAAAGAATCAGAGTGAATCTCACAAAAACATGCGCAATTTTCAAAGAAAATCAAGCTTTAGGACCATTATTCATATTGTTGTTGTTATTATTATTCATTATTACATCGACAGCATTTATTATAAATATTATGTTTGATTGTATTTATTTCTTTAGTTTTGCATCACGGTAATGAGATTTTGGGATGTGCTTAATTGTAATAAATGTATTTATATTAAAAAAATATATATATATATATATAAATAATGCAATGGTCCTAAAAGCAGGCTTCATTTTCTTAATGCAATATACATTTTCTTGATTCTTCATTTCTTTGAGTTTTTAGATGAAATAGAACCTGCACATCCTGAAGGTTTTGGAAAATCTCTCAACATATTACATCAGCTTTGCATGGCAACACTTAAATACATCAGATGATCAGGATTTGACCATACATATGGAATGATCTCAATGGCATCACAATACACATCCCGAATGGACGGTTTCTATGATAAATATGGCCCAATAAGAACAGTAAGCACAGATATCACTGACCCAGATTCACAACAGTCTCACAGAAACAGTAAATCCATGTCAAAAACACATACTTAAGATAGAAATTACTTGTTTTCCCAAATAACAACATGTCAGTGCATTCAAAGGATCTTAGAAAATGACTGGTTTGTCATTACCTGTTGGTTAAAATGGAACATTTCAAATGAAGACCAGCTTAATACCACTTAAAATACAGGACTGTATTGCCAAGCACACACTTGAATGTATTGTCGATGTAACTATAGCTGAACAAAATTTATACAAGATTGCACTTTAAAAAGTTCTCAAGTGTACTTTAGGACGTTTCAACATTTAAAGGTTTATCAGTATATTTCACACGTATTTTAATACACATCGTTATTCAGATATAGCAGTTATGTTTTGCAAATTTGTGCTATTTTAGATTCTCTCTGCATCAAACAGTAAATGTCTATTTTGCTCTACCTTCTAGGATTGTGTCCCAAATAAAGGGACTAATTTATAATGTGTAATATAGTACACGTACATAATGATAAACAGCATTCTTTGCAGGTTTAAGTTATATAATATAGTTAAATAACCCAAATTTTGCATATTTTCTGTAAGGTCAATGGCAAGAGCTCTGTAAACCAGAGTGAAACACTTGTTTCTTTTGAACAAAACTACATTAGTCTAAACTACTCATCTCTACTCTATTCTAATTGGTCCTGACCGATTAAACTACTCATCTGCTAAAGTTACAGTAGAAGACACGAAACTAAAACAAAACTAGTCTAAACCTGCAAAAACAGCCAAGACCTGTGCTTTGATTACAGATGTCTGTGCTATTAAATATCATCAGTTGATTAAATGTCATAAACCACAGTAATAACTGAACATATCTGTATTTTTAAAGGAAACATTTACATAGCCATATATTCTTTATATAATCCTAAATATGTTTTTTTTCTTCATATAATTATCAGTATATTCTAATTAATATCTCTGAATACATTATGCCCTCTTAAATATCTTCTCTATTCACTTCGGATTTGATAAAGACTCTTTTGAAAAACGTCTCTGACTTCTATAGCTACGCTTGTTAAATACAGTGTCTATTATCACTCATTCATCTCTCTTTATTTCTTTTTGCTTTGACTTTTTTTTTTTTTTTTAGATTTGTTTAGACTCATTGCGAATAAATATCTAGGAGTACCCGTCTCCCGTATACGTCTGCTCGGCGTCCTCCTGGATGTATTCCTCGGTTTTCTCCCAGCCTTTCGCCCATCCCCCGTTTAGCTGTGTCGTGGCCCCATATGTTTTGGCGGGGCCCCCATAAGCGGCCTGGCCTCCGAAAGGAGCGTGGCTCAGCGTGATGTCACCGGTCTCCTCCGCTAACTCGTCTTCATCGATGAAGCCACACTTCTCCTCGCTGGTCTCCTCTGGATCGGCCCATGGCTGCTTCTCGCCGGACGCAAAAATCCCATAGAAGATCACACCGCCGTAATGCACCAGCGAGGCGATCAGGAACACGTTCTGCCATTCCTCACGAGTCTGACGGACACAAAAAAGAAAAACTCAAGAATGCGTCTTTGACTTTTATTATGTAATTCTTATTGGCTATGCCTGTCTGCTGCTCATCACACTGTGCAGAAAGCAGATTTACTGTATACTTTCTACAAACAGCATGTGAAAACAATATGTGTGATGCAACATTAAACATTTTATATGTTATACTCTGCACTGTTGTCACATGACCTCATTACATTGCATGTTTAGCTCTTGAAAACGTTATTTTGCCACTTTTTGTAAAATGTCGTGTAAAATGAAGTCAATAAATGATAAAGAGATTGATATAGATATCGTTGGTCAAACTGGAAACAGAATATCAAGTTGAGTGCATTGCATTGTGGGACGACCCCTTATGAAAAAGAAGTTTATTCAAGTGTACTATTAGTATACTTCTTTTAAACTAAAAAAGGAAAGTATACTTTCAGTCTGCTTTTTATGTACTCTTTTTATGTTTTATGTGCTTTATGCACTTCTCAGAAATATACCTAAAATGACATTTAAGTACACTTGACTTATAATTAGAAAAAGTCTATATATATTTGAGCAATATTTTTCTCAGAGAATCCATGTTCATTGTTATATGGCAGGGGGCGCTATTACACGTCTTACGTACAGAATTTCCAAAACACAAGCGAAGAAGAAAACGAAACAACAGATGGTTCCACACATTTTTAACAGGATCATCAGACATAAAACAGCATCAAAACTGTAACGTTATGGAATAAAATGTGACCCATTAAGAGGAAATAACGACTGTTAAGCTTTGGGGTGTTGATCGACTCCATCTACATTTTGAATATCATTTTGAATCCAATTTATAATCTTTTTTAAGCTTTTTGTTCAAAATGTTGTTTATTTTATTTTAATTTTTTTATTATTATTTATAAAATGTACCCACATTCAAGTGTTTATATATATATATATATATATATACATATATTATAATATAATATATAGATATTAATACCTAATAGAGACAAAGTATGATGTAAAGTTCACTTAAAGAAAACTTACGAGTATACTTGCAGTATAGATCTACTAAACTAGAAGTTTACTGAGACTATTCTTCAAAGTGTACTAAAAATTGAAAGTATTTAATTAGTAAGCTATCAGTATACCTATAAGTTCACTTTTAGTATAGCTGCAGAACAAACTAAAACATAGATATAAACTAGTTGTGTACTCAAAGTTTACTACTGTTATACCCAAAGTATACTTAAATCTATACTTTTATATATTTTATATATATACTAGAAAGTGGGCCAATTTAGTTCCAAGGAGTACTGAAATAGTACACTTACAAGTATACTACTAGTACACTGGTATTTCTATACTTACTACATAAAGTATACTTATAATATATTTGAACTTTACTTACGTATACTTAACTGCAGAGTATGGTAGTATGCAATTCTATTGCCTATTGCAGGGGTGGCGAACTCCGGTCCTGGAGAGCCGCAGCCCTGCAGAGTTCAGCTCCAACCCTAATTAAAAC
This sequence comes from Labeo catla, assembly GCA_012976165.1. NCBI lineage: Eukaryota > Metazoa > Chordata > Actinopteri > Cypriniformes > Cyprinidae > Labeo > Labeo catla. The sequence continues at coordinate 77,429 of VONZ01000947.1, forward strand.
TCACCTGCCTGTAGCTTTCTAGTAACCGTTCAGACTTTGATTAGCTTGTTCAGGTGCGTTTCATTAGGGTTGAAGCAAAACTATGCAGGGCTGCGGCTCTCCAGGACCGACGTTCGCCACCCCTGGCCTATTGCATTATATAAGATGCACACATTTCTCAGGCTTAAAAAAATGTCAATATGAGCTAAACTTTGCTTAAAAAAAATAAATAAATAAAAATCTACTAGATCTTCTGTATTCTAATTGATAGTGTATACTTAAATGGCCTTTTACTCTCATTCTAAAAATATCCACCTACAGCTTGTGGACTGATTTTTATAAAGTAAACATAATAGCTTTTATATTGTTAGTAATATTTCAAGATGAATACTTAATGAAGCGATTGAAGCATTATGTTTCTGTCCCGACAGTTAAAACTACAGGGCTTTGATCATAAAACTACAATTTTAATATAGTATTGTGAGACATACTGATATTTATATCATTTTATGATGTAGTCTACTACACTGCTATAAAGATCTCATTGATTTACATTACAAATCAGAATGTCATGTATCCAATATGATACTCAACAAAAATTACATATGTAAACATTTTTAGATTTTTATATATTTTGTCTAAAGGTACAATAAACTCTTCCATTTCACAAAAAAGTGAATTTTTCTAATTGTAGCGTCAGATTTAATAGAGTTAACGTAACAATAACGTGGTATTGAAAATAGGGCTACTTTCAGGATTTCTCACCTTGTTTTTGGTCATAGCACCTACAATCAGAGGGCAGACCATACCAGACAGAGTTCCCACTCCATTAGAAATACCCATCAGTATGCTGGCATACCTTGGTGCAATGTCCAAGTGGTTGACATTGAAACCTTGAAGAGGGACAGGATAAAAGAAGAAATGAGAAATATTGGGTGACATTTATTTTAGATATATGTGAATGTGGATTTCAAAATCTGAAGCCTGTCTCACCTGATATAGCGAAGCCGCTAAAACCAACAGCTAGCACCAGAAACGAGATGGCCACACCTTTACTGTGAGAGAAGCCAACCACTAACAGCAGAGTGGCCTCCATTCCGAACCCTACAATAAAATGATGTGTGGGTCAAAGGTCATACCATATCATAATGTACTTTATGAATTCCAAATACAAGATACATTTACTCTAAAGAAATGTGGTTACTTTTACCTCCACAGTTCATGATTTTCCTGACAGTGGTGGTGGTTAAGATGTTTTTGCTGCGTAGGAAGTCAGCCAGTTGACCGCCGATTGGCACTATGATGGTCATGACCAGGTGGGGTAGAGCAGAGACCATACCAACCTGACAACACCATAGACAACATCAGTCCTCCTCACATCACTTAACAGGAGAGTTCACCAAAATTATGACAATTTTGGGGAAAAAAGTTCCCTATGATTTGTTTTCATTAAACACTAAAAGGAAAATGTTGAAGAATCTCAGAGCCAAATTTTTAATACAATGGAATTTAAAGGTGACTTTTATGATTTTCATGATTTTCAAAGAAGTGCATTTAATTGTAATGAATGTGCACTTTTAGTGCACTTCAAATCTTAAAAGTAAAAAAATACATTTAGGTAGATTTTGGTTTACAGTAAAGGCTTGTTGTACCTTCGGCAGTGCACTTCAGCAATATTTCAAAAAACAAACAATAAGTAATTATTAAATTACATCTATAGATGTACTTACATCATACTAAATTGGGTAAAAAATCACTTATAAATGTATAGTTGACCTAAAATAAAAATTTTCTCTTATCAAATAAAGCAATGCAAACCTACAAAATGTGTGGATCAAAAATAAAACAGCCCAAAAATACTTTATAGTAAACACTAAAAATACTATATACTAACAGTAAATCACTATATTGAAATCCTAAATGAGCCCTGACTGGTAAAACCACAAAACAAGTCCAATCTCCTATACTGCACCTATGAGGCAGTTCTGACCAGCAGAATCAAAGCAGTGGTTCAATTACACCTGTCAGGCTTGCAGGATTTATGTCACTCTTTCAGCTCAGGAGTCGAAGATCAATAACAATGTCAGGTTTTATTTATGTACGCCACTGTGAGCACACATTTCTGAATGGCCAACATCTCAAATACAATCCAATACGGACAACTCAATGCATGACAGCAGTGAATGAGGGTCAAACACGACAGACAGTAACAATTCAAATGAGGCCTGAGATAGAATTGCATATGAGACCAATTCATACAGCAAACGCAAAACCACAATGACATGCCTGAGATTTGATTCATGTAAACATATTTCTCCCTAAATCAGTTTGGCTGCTTCTCTCACCTTACTGATTTCAAAGCCAAACACTTCTTCAAAGTACGCTGGCTGACTGATGAGCAGCAGATAGAAGGTCCAGCTCCTGCAGAAGTTGGCCACAATGATTGCATAGACCGGCATGGAGGTGAAGAACTTCCTCCAGGGCGTCTTGAATTTCTGTAGGGAAAAAATATCATGTTAAAGGGGTCTTTATTTTATTCTATTCTCTGACGTCTGCCTATAGTTTTATCAAGATTTGTACAAACAGAAAACATAGGTGTGGCAGATCGTAGACTCAGAAGTAAACACCCACGGCTATGACTAGCTAACAGTTGTGTATGATTGACAGTCTACATCCTTCATAGATGGATGCATGAATACTCAGCACGTATCACCCTCATTGTTTACACTATATGCGTGAAACTGTGGGCGGGGCTAAACAGGCACTGTGTATAATCGGTGGGCGGGGCTAAACAATCACTGATGTAGAATCAGTGGATGGGGCTAAACAGACTGCTGTAGAATGAGTGGGCAGGGCTAAACAGTCAGTGGTGTATAATCAGTGGGCGGGGCTAAACAATCAGTGATGTAGAATCGGTGCCACACTATTACATCATAGTAGAACATTCCACAAGCTGTCGTTTTGGCAGACTGACTTCAATTTAAGCTGCTTTTAGACTATCGAGAAAGTTCTGAAATTTACAGGATGTTTTTATAATTACAAATTTACAATTATGTGTCAAAAGATCAAGGGAATTTTGATATTTCAGTTCATCACCCCATTAATTGGGATGGGAAAGTCAATAGGACACATCTATTGTCTACATATATATATATAATTGAGATCTTGAGCAACCATTTCTCAAGGTTCTTAAAGACTCCTTCAAACATTATGACAATGTCAGTGTAACCACAGTCTGTAATCTACAGTTTCTCCATTGCTGGACAGTTAAAAAGTTGCATGAATTCAGATGGAGAAACATCTTTTGGAACAAACAAATTGATAGTAAGAAAGAGAGATGCTTTATCAGCTCCTGATTTTTTTTTTTTTTTTTTTTTTTTTGCATGTAAAATTATGTAATGTATTTCTTTTCCCAATCTGAGAGCCTGCCATTGAGAAGAAACAGAATCGTAAAAGATTCTCAATCTCTCTCCAGGGCAAAAGCTCTTAGAACTCAGACACTTGAGAAAAACCATGATTTGCAACGTGCTGTTGCTAATATCTTTCTTTATAAATATCTTTATAAACTGATGTTAACTTCACACTAGATATTATTTTATTTTCAAAAATACAGTTAATATTGTGAAATAATAATACAGTTTAAAAGAACTGTTTTCTATGTGAAAATATTATATAATCTAGATTATTGTCATTGTAGAGCAGTATTATAAATGTCTTTACTATCAGTTTAATGCATCAGCTGAATTGCTGAGCATACTGATTTCTTTCAAAATATCCTTAAAGCTAATAGGCATGGACTGATACCCACAAAACCCCAAATGTGATTTCATGGGATCTTCAGATTTGTCTTTAGTGGAAAGCACACTATACCTCAGCCGCCCCCAGTAGTTTGGCACTTTCTCCAATACTCTCCTCTATGTAAGTCCTCTCTTCATCTGTAATGGTGGGATGATCTGCTGGGCTCTCATATGAAACCAAAATCCAAAACATGTACCAGACAATCCCAAAACTGCCTGTAACCCAATGGAGAGAAGACAAGTCAAGAAATCAAACAGCCAAAAAAAGAAAAGTCTGTTATCATTTCAAGATTATAAACTTACCATATATATAGAAGACAGAAGACCAGCCTGAGTACTGCACTAATATTCCAGCCAACGGCATGGCCACCACAGCACCCGCGTATGATCCTGAAACACAGAGTTTTTACAGCTTGTATTTTGGGTTTTCTGTATTAAGTGTGATTTTAAAAAGGGAAATTGTATTTACCACAAAAAGAGGTGGTTGCTAAGCGACTTCTCTCGAGGGGTGGAGCCCACTTACTCCAAATCCCATGGCATGCTGGGTAGGTCACACCCTAGACACACACACATAGAAACATGTCAAACCATCAATCATTGATTTTATTTAATTTCATTTATATCCATTTTTAATTACACCACCCTGCATCATATTTGCTGAAATAGATCCACTCATTGCACTCCTAAAAATAAAGGTGCTTCACGATGCCATAGAAGAACCTTTTTTTGTTTAAATGGTTCCATAAAGAACCTTTCTGTTTCCCAAAATTATAAAAAGGTAAGAAAGAGATGATTCTTTAAAGAGCCTTTGACTGAATGGTTCTTTGTGGAACCAAAAATGATTCTTCTATGGCATTGCTGTGAAGAACCTTTTAAAGCATCTTTATTTTTAAGAGTGTGTATATATAAGAGTGTAATACATATATATGTAATAATGTAATTTTGACAGAATCTTTTGTGAAAAAAATAAAATAAATAAAAAACAAAAACAAAAAAAAACTGCATGTGATGTATTTTTTTACTGGTATTTTAACTCTGCAATATTAGGTCTTTGCAAGGTCTTTATTTATATATATATATACTATGAATTTGCATTTCTTATGTAGTAAAATATTGAAAATCTTACATGGAATACCTTATATGGGTCATACAAAAACAGATACCGGTCTAACCTTTAACAAATGAACACTAACACATACAATTGTAGTTCAAATAAGGATTAATGATCCATGCAGAGTTGCACAAACGCAGTCTGATCAGATCTGATTCACCACAAACACACTAATGCCGCCCATTAAATCTTCATTAGCAGCTAATTGTCACACAATCAGTCACTGATAGACACAAATTGCTGCAGCCAGCAGAGGAGCTAATGTCAATACACACAACACAAGCTACTGTGCTTACAATAAAACCTCAAATGGCTTTTAATTCATGTACAGTTGACACTCATTGTGAGCAATGGTATAGAATAGCAGACGACCAGCACACAGACAAAGACAGCAAGCAGCTGCTAAAACTCTTTCAGTGTTCATCTTTGGAGTTTTGTTTGAATAACAGATGACATCACAAGCCTATACTGTCCTTTTCAAGCTTTCATTTTCCATGATTTGTTTGTCCTCTTCTGATCCATCACTCCTGTGCTTTTAGTGTGTCTGTGTGCTGATGTACAGTGGTTGGGATAATGCACCTGAACTTCACGTGAATGTGACGTCGCTGATGTGACACCCTGTTATCTGTTTGTGTGTGTGTGTGTGTGTGTGTGTTAAAATTATTATTATTATTATTATTATTTATTTTTTTGGCACCCTCAGATTCCAGATTTTCAAACAGATTAAAATAATCCTAACAAACCATACATCAAAGATTATATTATATATAGGATTATATTTATGTTATCACATATGTTTAAATAACTTTGTATTTTATACTTAAAGGGGTCATCGGATGCCCATTTTCCACAAGTTGATATGATTCTTTAGGGTTTTAATGAAAAGTCTATAATATACTTTAGTTAAAAATTCTCAATGGTTGTGTAAAACAACACCCTTTTTACCTTGCCAAAATCAGATCTGCACAAATCATCTCATTCTGGTCGATGTTGCTTTAAATGCAAATGAGCTCTGCTCGCCCCGCCCCTCTCTTCTCTCTTTGGAGTGACAAACCTGTTTACTTTAGCCGCATTTAGCTGCATTTAGCCACTAAACTTGCTAACTAGCACGTTATTAGGAAAGGCGATCGCAAAAAAAAAAAACATTAAAAAAACCTTATACTCACTTCTGCTGTAAGTGAAGCTGGATCACGAATGATTTGCGTGAACATAGACGGATATATGTAGATCGGGAGGCGCATTCCCTTCACAAACAAACGTAATCCACTGCATCTTCAGCAGCTCAGATGTCGGGAGTAAATGACGACCACTATGTTCATTATTACATCCAGCAACACAACACCCCAATCGCTCAATCGAAGATATTCTTGTCTAACTTACATCCCTGCTCCAGCATCGAAACAATGGAGGTCGGACTGTTACAGCTGATTTAAGGCAGGTCTGAGGTAAGACGCTCATGTCAATCAACTATGGTGACAGCGGCCTCTGTTGGTGTGATGCCACACCATCTGAGAATGGTTCAATTTGAAAAAGGGGATATTATTTTTACGGATTAATTTAAAAAAAAAACATTGCATGGATTTTTATCATTATAGGGTAGATTTGTACATACACTGTCAACACACATTAATGTTAAAACAACGTGAACTTTGCATACGATGACCCCTTTAAACTGTGTATTTCATCATTCATCCCTGTATAATGCCGTCCCCCATAGACTTATATTGTAAATTAATTATCGTAAACACAATTTTTGTTTGTTCTGAACTGCCTAAGGAAACTGACTTAATGCTACAAGTGCTGTCTTGACTCCTTAATAATATTCCAGCATCTGGTTACTCTAGTGGGGCTGCATGCCCCCTTTTTATTGTCAAACATCTGTTAAAATACTAATCAGCAAATGAATAAACACTGAGTCTTACTTCGACAAGGCCCTGCAGTATCCTCACAAAGATGACACAGCCGTAGTGCACACGTGCAGCAGAGGGGATGAACATATTGAGAGTTGACGTGAGCAGGATAGCAGCACCAAACACCCTGCAGATCAGAGTGTAAAGAAACAGAATTTACTAACAGTGTCTAATGGTTTGAAATCATATATTGGATAGTTAAACTGTATTCAGACAGCAGCAACCTTACACTGACTGAAGGTGAATCTGTAGAGGAAATGCAAAAAAAAAAAAAACTGAGCAAGAAATAAATGCCAGAACCGACAGTAAATAACAATAAATGTGTAGACAGTAGTTGCCAAAGGCATCAGTGTCTCGTGGAGAAATCATTCGAAGAATGCTCAAAGGCAGGAAACCACATATTTTATTTATTGTGTGAGATCTAATTTACATAGGCTGCAGCCATCTGTTTTTATGTGTGAAATCAAATTCGTGTAAGTGAAATGGAGGAATAACTGTATGTAAAAACTGCATTTAACAGGCGTTCAGACAGACTTGATCCTATTGTCTTTACTGTGTATTTTTATTTTACTATATTGTAAAATTGTGTTTACTAATGTTTGAAGAATATTTGAAGAAGTCTGCTTCACTTATTCTGTTATTTTCCTGTTTATTACTGTAAAACTGCTTTTAAATAATTGGGGCTGTATCCACCTCATTTTTTAATGTAAGTAAGCTGTTTTCTGGTAATGTGTGAGACTTCCGGTTCATGAGTCGTCATAGTGAAATAACAAAGTGCAGTAAACGGTAAAGCTGTTTGCACTACAGACCATTGTGTTCATAACTAAGATAATACATTAAAATTATATGGTAAGACACACCAGTTTGCAATATCAAGCAGCAAAACAAGCTGTTTTGTACAGCTAAAAAAAAAAAAACTGGACATGGACCGGAAGCCAGAAACATTAAATTTACAAATGGCCGCGTCCGCTGTTACGGAAAAAATAAGGTGGATAAAGCCCTATATAAATAAAGATGACTTAAGAGGCTACATCTCACAGCAATTTTGTGTAATAATACACCATTTACAACATTTAAGAATGCAAGTTACATCATTTGATTTATGAACCATTCATATGATCATATGGCGTATATGTATATATAATTACATATGTATAGGCTTTATACATGTTACATTTTAGGTGTGAATGAATAATGGCATACTAGGTATCTAAAAATATGCGTCTATTTTAGTCAAAGGGAGTTTTGTTGAATCAGGACGTGTCTCACAGTGAACAGAGAAAATGTGAGAAACACACACAGAGCCACGTGAGTCTGTCTGCTGGTGTTAATGAGCTCTCCAGAGGAAAGCGTGTCTGCTCTTCTGCAATCGGGGTTCATGGCAACCAAATAAAGCACAGAAACGACATGATATGGCCTTTAAAAAACATTTAAACTGTTGCCTTATATATGTAAAATTAAATAAAACACATACATGGATACATACATATTTGTTTAGTAAGAAATTAAATGTAGCCTATTAAATAGTTTAATATCGACATAAATGCGTATGAATTACCTGTTGGCAGCCAGTCGTGAGGATATATATCCTCCTGGGATCTGTGTCACTATATAGCCCCAGAAAAACGAGCCGTGGATCATTCCCACCGTCTCCGGATCCCAATTAAACTTTGCTTTCTTAGGGGAAAAGAAATATATATATATATGGCGCACATATGGTTCATTCTATTAATTCATAAACATGTAAAAAATCTTTCACTTGAAACGCTTTGAATGAAACATTTTGCATTTATTTTCTTCATAAAATGTTGTATCTTTAAAATGTAATTTAATTTTATGTTCTACTGAATGTTGGACTGTTTTTTCTCATGTTCTGACTGACAGGAGACATGAGGGAGGAGCGTTCGCTCCGACAGGGGGGCTGTAGGTTATCTGGCCCTCATTCTCACCTCTTTGATGATGATCTTGCCGCCCCGGTGAATGGTGCTGTTATTAACCATGTCGACGATCGCGACTCCGAGGTTACAGCGGATTCCAAACGATATGCAGAAGCCGAGGCCGCTCATGATGGCGATGATGTAGCGGCGCGGCAGCCCGAAACACGTACAGTCGCACAGAGGAGGTTTCTTCTCTTGCACTTGAGTGGGCCGCCCGTCCTCCGTCAGCTCTATAACCTCACCCGTCTTCTGCTTCCTCTCCATCACCCTGTGAAGATACAGCACTGCTCATTTTCTGAAACAAACGTCTTAAGGATAGCATTTCTTTTCTTTCTTTCCATCTTTTCTTTTTTTGTTTCTGGAGCGTTCTGGAGGCGTTAGTTTATAGGTATTAAAATAAAGCAGGGGGAAATAACCATTAAGAACATTTAACTATCCGATCATCACACAAAAACGTCCATGTAACGTTAACATGGACTATATCAACTATATCGAAAGTTCTTTGAACGTTGTGAATTGGTTTAGAAAAATAAATAAAAATAAAATAAATAAATAAATGAAAAACGGAATGTTAGGGGAACGTTCTATACTTGCTAATTTATTATACAAAATGCATCTCTCTGTTTGTAGAAACTGAGATTTTGTTTTTCATTAAATTAATTTCCTCTAATCTGCGGAGAGAATGTTGTATGTTTTATCATATTTTTATTTTTTAAATTTTCAGTCCATCAACCATTCAGCAAAAGAGGCAGACAGATGTCTATTGTATATCTCTATTCTCATATTTGGTCACGACTTGGCAAACTGAGTTATTTGAACCGCATTGCAGCATTTTTATCGAAATGCATACCTATAGCTTGTAAATGCAGACGTGACCATATCTTGATATAGTACATGTTAAATACGATTTTTTGTTTCGTTGATGACACATTTTTGAGGCTGCTTTCAGTTGCATATACGGAATAAAAATTAAACCATCTGAAAATACAGTGCATGCAACGAAATATAAGAAATATAATGTTATGTTGCGATGTATTAGATTGACCGTCGTATCAGATCAAAGTGAAGATTTTTTTTCTTTTTTTTTCTGTGATGTGAACCATTCACTGTTCCGTTCCGTCTCTGAGCGTTTCATAATCTCTGGCCTAAATACAATATACAAAATACACAAAACGCTCTGAAAAAAATCACTGTTTTCACAACATACAAAGAATGTAGGCGATTTTTGTGTAACGGAAAAACTGTGATTATGCTCAAATCTTAAATCTGATTGTGAGCTAAATGACAGGTTCTTATTTATTATTTTTTAATGTTTACAAATAAATACAAAAAATGTACCAATAATAATAATTTAATTAAAGGTACTTATTCTTAGCTCGTCATGTCACGACTTTCTTTTCATGAATTATTAATTAAGTCGGGAGCTGTGGGCAGAGGAACGATCCTCCGAGGAATTCTTTCATCTCTAGATCTATACGTGATCACATCACGATCTTTAACGCGTACAGTCATTTCTATCGTATCGTTTTTATTTTCTCGTAACGAAAAATGTCGAAAAGAACGTGCTACATTACAGACTGATGATGAATCATTATGAATTATGTGATAGGATATAGCCGTCCAAATGTAGTTTATCGAAGGAGGAAAAAATTACTTGAATTTCAGTAGACATGTAAATTATACTTCGACATCGATATAATAAACGAAACATATTTTTGTAAAGCTAAGCTCATCACGTTTTTTTTTTTTTCTTGAATGGAAGGGCTGATACCTGTGCATGTGTCCCAGGGTTTTTCCGGCCAGATTCTTCATCTTTTCCTTACCGGGCGCCAAAACTCGTTCCTTCACAGTATCCATCTCCAAAGATAATATTCCACTCGATATTAATTCAATTTTTTTTTTAATTTGAATTGGCTGTAAGATGTTTCAGCATATTCCTTGAGTGTGGAAACCTGAGCAGTATTTTTGACCCGGTAAAAAATTGCGTTTATTATTCCTTGTAGACGACCTATAAAACACCAAGATAATCACTCAATTAAAAGCTTGATTCACAGTCACTGAAATGTCCTTTGAAACTCCCTTTCCTTCGACTTCTGTGATTCTTCGCTTTTCCATTTTGTCGACATATTTTTGAACTATAAACAAGAATATTCCATCAGAATTCACCTTCGAAAAAAAAGCCCGAAGCAGAAAAATAACAAAGAAAGCTAGAAAAGAAATCTGGCGCGGTGGAGCCCAACACTAGGCGCGGGAGCTCGTTCAGTACCGTGGACAGAGAACGCGCGCGTCCGTCCAGCTGTTCCATGAACCCGCAGACAGCGAGTGAGCTGCGCGCTCCACACCTGCGCGCTCCCTTCTTTCACTCATGAACTGCTAAAAAAGCATGTACTGACATCTAGAGCTATTAATAAAGAACCATTGGCAAACAAATGTATGAGTCATGTTATATTAGCCTTAGATGTTCTGAGTGGTTTTATCAAGTAGGCTTTCAAACATACACACCTTCATGTCATCAGTTTTCACTGGTATTATGGGCTCTTGAGACGAGACAATAGAATAGGATACTGTTGGGGTCAGATATTCTTTTCCATTTCATTTATTCAGGAAAATTCATGATAGATAATATTAACTCCATTTAGTTTAATGATTTAGGGTAGGGCACTAAAAAGAGACTCTTGTGTTTTGTAATACGAATAATGACCGCAAGCGGGCGCTCAATGACAGGTTGGCCGTGCTAGAGACGTTGCTGTGCCTGCCTGCAACTATTCATAAAAATATAAACAATGCATGCAAAAATGTATTTGTGTAAATTAGCATGCTTTTCTTGTTTAGTTTCTTATGCAAACTGATTTTGATTAATGTATGGGGCAAATGAATTGTATTATAAAAATATGTTTTGTACATGGTATTAAATGTTTACTGCATGAATAGTGTACACTGGGAACTTTATTAATTAATTTTTTTGCAGGCAAACATTCAAAACATTCAAAAGATTTTTTTTAAAAGCCATATTTGTGGCTTTTAACAACGTATTGTCCCTATAAACAAAAACTACATAACAAACCCTATAACCCTTGTGTATTTTAAAGTCAAGTTTAAAAAAAAAAAATGAAGTGAGGGAAAACTCAGCAACTCAAAGAAAACTTCACACCACTGTTCACTGATCAGGTGAAGCAAATCACACTAATTATATCGTTATAATGGCATCAAGTGCTGGGATATATTAGGCATCAAGTGAAATGGGCAAGCAAAAAGTTCAAAATAGCAAATAGTAATAGCTAGACAACTTGATCAACGCATCTCCAAAACAGCAAGTTTTGGGAAGTTTTGGGTTCAGTGCAGTGGTACCTACCAAAAATTCTGCAAGAAAAGACAATCGGAGAACCAGCGTGAGGTTTATGGGTGCTCAGGGCTCACTGATGCACATGGGGAGTGAAGGCTAACTCATCTGGTACAATCACACAGAAGTACTGCTGAATCACGTTTTCTTTTAGATCAGGTAGGCGGCCTGATGCGTGCGTATCATTTGGGGAAGAGATGGCAGCAGGATGCAGAACAGGATGAAGACAGGCCGTCGGAGGCAGTGTTATACTCTGGGCAATATTCTGCTGACAACCCTGTACTGCAAAATTGGGTGTGGTTCGACTCATTATGCTCCACTGACTCCAAGACCAAGGACACTGGCCCTCAAGGATCAATGTTCCCCACCCCCACAATACAACAAACCATTGTGGAGACATAGCCTCACATCCATTTCTGTATGCTTTTCGTCAAATTCATTTTCACACATTATTCAAGAACGAATCAACTTGAATTCCGTAACTTTTTGCCAGAATGGTCTAAAGACGACCTGAACCAATTTTGGTGAAAATCAGACAAATAGTCTAGGGCGAGTTTGAAAAAGTAGTTTTTTTCAAACTATTATAGCAAAAAACTTGACCTCACGAATTTTACATTTTGGTGTCCATTTGACTCAGCATGGTTCAGAAGTTATTAGCATAAACATGAGTGATGAGTAAAAAAAATGGTGGCGCTAGAGAGTTTGAGTTAGAGATTCCAAACTTGCTATGTTTAATGTTGAGACTGTCCTCTATCTGTGTGCCAATATCTGAGTGTATCACACCAGGCCTCAGGTCCTTACACTGGCTTTCAGTTATATTTAGGATTGATTTTAAAGTACTTTTAATGTACCTTCGGTCCTTGGTCCCTAATTACAATCACTGCTGCTATCTTGACTACAGTGGATACAGTATACAGATGCGTGTTCACTTTCTGACACAGTCCACATGCTTGAGTCTGTCGTCAAAAGGACAAATAGAGTGAAATAATGTTTGCTTTGATGTGTTTGGTTTAAACAGCTCGTTCGCGTCGAGGCGCAGTGTCATGGAGAGTTCACAAAATAACATTTGTTGAAAGATGAAGTGGTACTAGATCTGATTGCAGCTGCATCACGAACCGTAAGCAGATGATTTCATAATGCCTTGTCTAGAAATTACCGGTTTATTTTGATAATGTTGTCAAAACACTGAAATTCAAAAGTGAGAGGGCCTTGATACCATTTCCTATGCAATGACGTTAGCCAATCATAACATTGGCCAATTACTGGCAAGCCTTAAAGGAGACGCCCCTTAAAACAGGTTGTTTTAGACAAAGGGTCAGAATGAGGATTGAAAAGAATCATTTTTCAACATATTTATTTCTGCAAAAACTTTATTAACATTATAAGTAAACCTTAAGGAACATTAAAATAATTTTAAAAATCCATGTCATGACCTGCTGCTAATGTCTTGGCGCCAGAGACCACAGGACATGTTCATAGGTCTTGTGGAGGCTATGACGCAATGAATGGGTGAAACCTACACAATATTACAAAGGTGTTTTTAATGTTGTGCCTGGTCAGTGTATACTGTAACAAGTTGTCCATTATCACAGAATGTCATAAATCATGTGAAATTACTACATTTACATGAGCAAACTACATATACATGAAATATAATCATCCTACCATCTCTTAAACCCCTGAAATTTTGACATAAGAATCAAAGCAATGTCCACAGCAACAATTAAGGACCCCACTGTCTCTGCTAGATTCAATAGTTTATTTGGGTGACACGATTTGCCTAAAGTATTAAAAACAGAGTACATTTCTGGTACATTAGCAGTACAGAAAAACACACTCGGGTTCATATCTACATCCAACATAACCATGCATAAAAACAGGCATAAAATCAACTGAAAAGTAAAAGGAAAACGCAGATAAAGGTTAAGGCATAATCTTTGATCATTTGATCAACCAGAACAGCTCTAGCACTTTCAACGTCTAGCCGATATGTCAAAAAGGTCAGAATGTTTTACTGATAAATGGCTTTTCACCTCGTAGCACAGCTTGTAGATTGTCAGCTACATCAACCAACAGTGATTTAATCAAACAGCATACATTTTAATGGCGAACAACTGACAAAACAGTGACTAAATTCTTCATATATGAACCAGAGACTGAAAACATTTACAGACAAATATCATGATTTCCAACTTAAATATTCAAGTCACAAATTACAGCAAAACACATATGCTAAGATTTTCCATCATCATTAGCATATATACATATCAAACTGCCAGATGTTCATGGTCCTCATTATAACTTTTTAGTTGAAGTTTTTTAAGCTTTTAGTCCAATGCCATATGAATGATCAGATTGGCATATTAGAAATGAATTTTGTAGATTCACAAGGGTTGCTAGTCACACATCTTGTTTCAATAACACTGAGATAAATTACTCCTCGATAAGTGCTTCGTGCAAAACAAACTCAAAGTGACACTGTCCTTTTGACCAGGACAACACAGTAAATCATTTGGAAAGGAAGCACAAATAAACACCCAGCATTTGTATTTAGATGAAGGCACATTAAAAATATATGAGCTTTGCCATTCGAATCACCGGAAGAACTTTGGCTTTGAGAAGATTTTGTTTCCTGTGCATCACTGTAAAGCTTTAAAGTGCAGATTATCTTTAACTATGAACACAGAGTGATAACTGCTTCATAAATCGTGTGAGTGAAGATTCAAAGCCTCCATTTCCCGAACAGCACAGTGAATGATCACAACAAGAGTGTAGTGTGCATGTTTATATAACTATCTACTTATGTTTGGCATAGAACCTCTTTATTGCATACAGTTTCCAGCAAATAAAATACATCTACTAATATACGATGCTTTAAAATCAGTATTGGTGCTGCATCAGGTTGTGAAATAATACTGCAAAATAATGTGTGTGCCAGTTTGTCTTAAATATACAATTTTGATCATAGAAGAGAAACAAAAAAAATCCTGAAACCCCTTTTTAGAATGTCTTTGTACATCTGAACATACAGTAAATAGAAGCGTGCAATATTTCTCATTTTAAATAATGTAAAGGATCCATGCATATGTCTATGATGTTAAGGCTGTTTAGCTTTGGTAGCTTAAAGGCATTTTAAACAATAAAGTTTGTCGCTGAGT
This sequence comes from Labeo catla, assembly GCA_012976165.1. Classification (NCBI taxonomy): domain Eukaryota; kingdom Metazoa; phylum Chordata; class Actinopteri; order Cypriniformes; family Cyprinidae; genus Labeo; species Labeo catla. Next base: position 92,661 of record VONZ01000947.1, read on the forward strand.
ACTTGTATTTTGATGCTGTGTGAAGGAGACACTCATCTATGCTGTAATTCAGAGCCAATCACACAAAACCTGAAATGTCCATTTTATAATTCAGCCAATTTGGTTTTGGGCTGAAATCTAAGCTTGATGTTTTGACTGACATTTGAGCTGCCAGACTTTGACACAGTGTTTCACACAGATCATAAACAGTCTGTTCTGTATGTCTGTAGTCAGCAGAGAACAACGATGTGGAAAGCGTGAGAAAACCGAATTGTTCTTGACAAGTGCAAATGCCATTCTGCATAGACAGGAACGGAGTTACAGCTCATGTGGCTTTAGGTATTTCTGCACATAAATATATCAAGTTATTGTACTTCATATCTCTTATTATATTATGCAAACTTTTCCTTTATATAGGCATCTTATAGACGTCACATGACTAATAGTGAGGGAAATATAATAAGGGAGTGATATTTCGAGGAAAACCCCAAACAACGGATGTGGTATGAAAAGATTATCCAACATAAACCATGAGATATTAGGAACCAGTGGCGTGTGATTTTGTGTTGAGGACTGGTTTGGGACATGGGCTGATTGAAAGACTCTCTAACTGGCTTTCAGGTGCTAGTGTCAAGGTCAGGAGAGGTCAGGCAGGCATGTGTTAGGTCAGACAGTCTGATAACACCTCCAGTTTCACTGGCGTGGTGGCCGTGGTGGGACATATGCACTCTTCGATGTTTGGGCCGTTCTGGCTGAGCTGGATTTTCAGTTTTTCCAGCTCGTAGTCGTGCAGGTACTCCTGGATGAGGTAACGCTCACGCTTTATACGAGCTTTCACTTCTGACGGTACGTCGGGGATCAACCACGCCACAAAGAACTTCACCACAAACACCACATGCTGGAGAGAGAAAGAGTATAAATGCAGGACAAATTGAGCACTTATTTCAATACTGATGACTTAAATGTTATAAGAAGTTATTCAATGATCAAATTATTATAAGACAGTGGTTGAACGGATCGCAGTTAATCCATGATCCGTACGGACCAAGCCCCACTGTTCAGCACGCATGTGATCCGCAGATTAATTGCAAAAATGAACAATAATAGAGTGATAGTTTAACATTTGTACATGTTTACATGCACAAGCAAGTGATTTTAAACCATTCCAGCAAAATAAAAGGCAAAAGGGAACTTGATTTATCACATCTGCGCCGTTTACACACGTACATGCAAAAAGGCATGTTTCAGAATGAATGAAACGGTTGACAAAGAAATCATTACATTGGATCCTTGCATCAGGTCTTAAAGGTGCAGCATCCTATAAATACCTGCTGCTGTCCACTTCTAGAACAACAGTTTACAAATAATGTAATCACCCCCTTGTCATCCAAGGTGTTCATGTCTTTCTGTCTTCAGTCGTGAAGAAATTATGTTTTTTCTCCACATAATGAACTGTCTATTTTTAGACAGTTATTATCTATTTTATTTAGGGCTGTCAAACAATTAATCGTGATTAATCGCATACAGAATAAAAGTTTGAGTTTGCCTAATATATGTGTGTGCACTGTGTGTAATTATTATGTATATATAAATACACACAAATTAACGTATATATTTAAGAGAAATATGTTATGTACAAAATATTTTTATTTATATATAATATTAATTATTTGAAAATTATAATAACTACATATAATTGTAAATATTTCTTAAATATATACATGAATGTGTTTGTATTTATATATACATAATAATTACACACAATACACACACATATATTAGGCAAACTCAAACTTTTATTTTTGTATACGATTAATCACGATTAATCGTTTGACAGCCCTAATTTTATTATATATTTTAGTCAGTTGTTTTGGACACTGTTATCGGCATATGTTGAAGTAGTATCATCTCTCGTCGTCTCTGAGAGAATATGCGCCGTTAATGCAGCATTAGAAAACGTCTTTTTTTTTTTTACTTTCGCTTTCTGTATAGTGAATTGACAGAAGTTAAGACGTTCACCGGCATAACTAATTTGCAAAGTTTTCACGTTTCTTGTGTGATATCTATTGACTTGCCTTCGTGGTTTAAAACAGAAATATTTCCAATATTGCGACGTAACCGTAAACCCCCATGCGTATGTACTTTAAATGCAGGGAGACGTGAAAGAGGAATCAAAGCATGTTGCACCGTCTGAAACAAGTGTTTATGCTTGTGCGCACTTAAGGTGTGTGCAAGAACAGAGCGTAAGTAACAAATCGAGTTCTGTTTCGTTTCTTCTTCTTGTGGTTTTAAACAGCTTGAACGTGTAAATTGGCAAATTAATCTGCAAATCACATGCCGAATGGTGGGGTCTGGACATGTTTCGTACTAACACGGATCAACTGCGATCCGTTTATGCCCTAATAGATTATATGGCAGATCAGAGCAATCTTTTATTTAATAATTGAACTTTAAATCATCAAATTATCCATATCAATCGCATACAACAAAAGTACAGAATAATTAGAACAATCAGTTACGCACAGTAAATAACAGAGCATCGTAACTATACAAATTTTCCCCAGAACGTTCTCGCGACCCGGTAGAAATTCTTTCATGGCCCGGTAGTGGGTCGCAACCCGATGGTTGGGGACCTCTGCTCTAAATGATCCCAGCCGAGGAAAAAGGGTCTTACCTAGGGTCATTTTTTTTTAGAAAAATTAAAATTTGTATACCTTTTAAGCACAAAAGCTCGTGTAGCACAGGCTCTAGGATGCACGTCCACGGCGTTACGAATCATATCCAAGTTCATCGTGTACTCCGGCTCAAAAAGGAGTATGTGGAAAAAATAACGGCTGGGATTGTTTAGAGTCCTTTGAAGCTGCTTTTAAACTACATTTTAGAAGTTCAAAATCGGGCACCAATGAAGTCCATTATATGGAGAAAAATCCTGAAATGTTTTCCTCAAAAAACATAATTTCTTTACGACTGAAGACAGAAAGACATGAACACCTTGGAGGGGGTGAATAAATTATTGTTCTGGAAGTGGACTTCTCCTTTAATGCTCATCAAACAACAAAACAGCTTTGACAAAGATCTATATTTAATTTATACAGTGAACAGTGTGCAGTGTTATTTTACCCTACGTATTACATTTCTGTACCTAAGTACTACCAAGCTTATTTTATTTGTAACACTGTTCTATTGTTTTTATCTATGCGTTTAATTTGTGTATTTGTTCTCATTTATTACTAGCTGTTCACTTGTCACTTTTTCACTTGTTTGAAATTTCATAGTTAGGCTAGTAGTAGTAGTTTTTGCTGTGGTACTGAAGTAGTACTTAGCTTTAAGTAGGCTAATAAATGAATAGCAAAGTTACATTAAGTAATTTTTTCTTCTCTTGATGATCCGAAAAATGATCCAATCCATGGGTCAAAAACCATGATGTGATCCGAACTGTGAGATTTGTGATCTGTTGAACCACTATTATAAGCTGATATATTTATTTATAGAATTAATAATCAATGCATTATCACATTATTATTATTATTATTATTATTATTATAAATAATTACACTAAATTGCTATTAATTTGACAGGAGGTAACTGACGAATGAAACCAAACAGTTTAGAAAACAGCGAGAAAATCTGATGTACAATCAAGAAGCATTTGTGCATTATGTAGCCAGATATTTTTTAATAACAGTTGCAGTCTACTAAAGAATGGCAGGAGTGTATTTTACATTTTTAGTGCCAACGTTTCTCTGTTAAAACTAGTGTCGCTCAAAGTGTCCATATTTGTGGTGTGAATTTTTGTCTGTAATATATGTTGTTTTGATTTACTGTGGTGCAAATGGACCTAAAATAATTACCTGATTTTATCAGTACACTTAATGTTACAATAAGCATATTTAAATAATCCAGAGCTGCATCTGCTATTCTCTGTTATATCATCCTTGTGGAAAAGAACCTTAAATTCAAAAGTGTTCAAATGTATTGAAGGTGTACTTGCGGTGTAAAAAGTAACTTTTTAAAACAATTACTTGCAAATATTATAATATTAATTAAATGAAAGACCACTTACGTGTACTTAACTATAGGTGTGTTTCAATTACCCTTCAAATTGTGCAAACTGAAATTGCGAACTGAAAATACGCCTAATGGAAATGCGTCACTTTCGCAAAAATGCCCATATATCGCAAAGTTCGCAAGTTTTGTTTACGCGCACATAAGGTGGTTTTTTTAGGCAAATTGAAAAAGGGAGACTTTGCAAAGAGAGGAAAAAAAAGTTTTAGTTGCATAACATGGGTTAATGGAAACGGCATCATTGTGCAATACCTTTTTATCGACATTGATAAAATATCGCCAAAGTTTTGCGCAAATATGTAATGGAAACACACCACATGACTGTGTCTGTTTCTTTACACACTTAAGTAATAATAAAACACTTTGCAATAATGTCAAATTAAAACTTTTAAGTCATTGCTTTGATCTTTTGTCACGCTTCAAAGTACACTTATTTTGTTGTGTTGCAAAAGCACATGTGAACTCGATCATAAAATGAACTTTAAATGTAATCAAATAACACACTGCAGTTAAAATGAAGCATAATTTTACATATACTAAATTACAACTACATCATTATAATGATGAGTAATTACAAATGTATGTAAATACATGACATAAAAAGTCAATAGAAATTACATTAAAGTATATTTTAGTTTACCATACAGGCTCACCAGTACATTTAACCATATTTCAAAGACAATACTAGGTTACACTTTATTTTAAGGTGCCCCTGTTACAGTGCAATTATACATTTAAGTACGGAGCAATATTAATTAATAACATGTATTTATTATATGGTTAGGGTTAGGATTAGGGTGTACCTTAGGGTTACTTGCATGTAATTATGCATAATTTATTGTTATTATAATAGTAAGTACATGTAACGTGTAACAAGGACACCTTAAAATAAAGTGTTACCCAATACTGCATGCCAGACTTAAGACGGTCGAGTTTAGCTATTTTTTCTTTAATTTACACTATAATGCATTTTCATTTAATTGCAATTAACATGCAAATAAGTATCCGGAAACACTTATTTACACTCAGTTTGCAATTAAGTATATTGCATTACCTTAATCCCAAGTATTTTCCATAATAAGTACTCTTTTTAAAAGCATGCAAAAGTTTAGTTATTTTTGACACAGGTATGAAGAAAATTTAAAGAGCCCATACCTCCATAATGATGATGAATGCTAATTTGGCAGCGAGAATGTGCCAGAACTGCATGGTATGGGCGTACTGTTTCTCGTGTCCTGGAGGGTAACGGTAGTCGCGGTACCTACAACATCCACACATGTTTGTCAGTGTTACATTAATTCTATCAATTAAAAAAAATACAGCATAAACACACACAACAGTACCTGCAGGTGGTGATGATGGAGCTGTTGAACCAATCCGGGTTTTCTTCATCCTCTGGACGGTTTTGGGGTTGGAACTCAGAGATGTTAAAGAATGAAAGGCTGTCGTTAATGTATCCTGCCATTGTGTTATTGGTACCTTCGTGATTTGTGTACTTATACACCAGACGAGGGATCATGTCAGATGTGAATGAGACAATAAAAGCCTAAAAGACAAAATAAATTACTTTTAATGCTGCTACATGACCTGCTTTGATACTTCTGCTCAGGATATGCTCCATTACCAGTGAATTAAAGGCGACAGAACTATTCAAAATAATTCACCAAAGGCGTTGGTGTACTAATGATTCTTATAAGCTGTTTCTTGTTAATGAATCAGTCAAAAAGACTCACTTGTTGAACCAACTCTGATGTAGTCAAATTGATTCCTGACTCAATGTTAATAGAGACTTACATTGGTGACCACTGAGAAAACAGCAATCATGTTGAGGATCTCGTCCCATGCGCCGATGCTGTGCGCTTTGGCCGCCACGGGCCGGCGGAACTGAGTGGTGTATTTCCAGGCGTCCACTCGCACTTCCAAGATATTATTCATCAGAGCCAGCAGAGGAGCCAGCGGGAAAGAGGCCACAAACAGGGTGATGAAGCCAAACTGGATAACTGCAAAACAAAATGAGACTTTTATGAACTACAGCACCATCTGTCGGTAAGACTGAGTTATTGCAGGCTGAACACTTATTCATAGAATTTGCTGGTGTATGGAGCCATTTCTTTCCTCATTTTAATGAAATTACAATTTCATAAAGTCATCCTTTTTGCGTAATGAGAAGAGACCTCTGTTGCTGCTGCTATGAATAAAGTATGACAAGACTAATGGGGATGTAGCCTGTTCAAAAGGAGGGTGCGATTCACAAATCATTCTTCGAACAGAACGGATTAGTAAATCATGCTCAAAATTTTCTTTAAACGAGGTAACAAATTACTTATGATTGACCTAAAATGAAGTGACAAATTAGTAAATTGTGGGAATGAATTGTTCATTTGTGGCCATGATATAAGCAAGGAAATATTTTTCTAGATATTAGTCATTGTAACACCATGTTTAATGTCTGACAGGGACAAAAATGAGGCTGTTTAGTGCATTCATTGTATTGTACTGTTGTTTAACAACATGCCAATTGATTAGCTTCCCAAAAAAAACATTCAATCGACTTTCTTTCAAATCTTTGAAAACTAGGACAGTTCATTCCTTAAAGGCTCATGCTCTGCAGTATTTTCTATGGCATCTACTAATGTCTAGAGCAGATCATAATTTAAATGTATTTATTTATTTTTTTATTGCACAATATTTGCAGAGAAAAGCCCTTAAATGAAGAGATATGCACTGACAGGTTTTTTGATGATTTTTTAAGTTGAGGGAGAAAATACGATTCGAGTTTTTCGACATACACTAACTGTCTTGAGCCAGAATACACAGAGTTCAGGGAGAGCAAGACAAGACGAGCATTTGAGATTAAAAAGTATTTAAATTGTATTTTTTTTAATGAAAATAACAGATCATTTCACTAGATAAGACCCTTCTTCCTCGCCTGGGATCTTTACAACCCCAAACTCGGGGCACCATATCAGTCCATTATATGAACGAAAATGCTGAAATGTTTTCCTCTAAAAACAATTTCTTTACGACTGAAGAAAGAAAGACCTGAACATCTTGGATGACAAGGGGGTGAGTACATTATCTGTACATTTTTGTTCTGAAAGTGGACTTCTCCTTTAAAGCTATACTAGTTATGGTTTTCCCCTTTTTTTTTTATTCGTTGTCTGATTAACAGACAACACAGCAGCTGGGGTATTGGGTTATTTACCTACTATTGCTTTAAGAGCTGCTGCTGCTGAACATAATGATTTTTTTACAACCCTTTTTAACGGTACCTTTTCTGACCCTCTTCAGGTCTTAAAGTCTCTACTAATGAGCTGACGAGCTGGAGTGCACATCTGAAACATCTCCTGTTTGATGTGGTCGTAAAAGCGTTCTGCGACTAAATAAATGCAATTCTTGTCAAGGAGAAACGAGACTGAAGACTAATGTACCGCACACTCACCCATCTCCAGGTACTCGTAAAAGAGGCCGAGCTGACCGGAGCACTGCAGGTCGTGATCCTGCTCCCAGCGGCTGTACAGACTCTCCGGATGATTGCGAGCGCTTCTGCTTACCCACCAGTTACGCAACCAACTACACACACAGACATAGAGACAGAAATACATAAAACAACACCCACTAACAATAAATAAATACACAAACACATAAAAATGCAGAGGAACACATATTAAGTGGATCTACATCATTGTTCTTTGTTTATAAGCATCAAAATAGGCACTACATTAAGTATATGCCCTGATCATGTAACAAATAATGACAGTTACGAATGTCATCTTCATCATGTGTGATTTTGGCATGTCATGTGGACTTACGGGACGAGAGCTTCCTGTATGTTCCCCCACACCTGTTTACCCACCATCACGATCACTAACTGAGTGGTTAACTCAATCAAACAGCCACCTGGCTCGCACTGAAAACACAATCATTACAATAATAAGCAATTACTTAAAACTGATCTACTAATGACTATAATATTATACAATAATATACATTTTCTTACTGTCCTTAAACTCTACACTCAGTTAATATAAATTAGAGATCCAACGGCAACAACAAATGCATAACAATGGTTTAAAAGTAAAATAATGGCATGGGGGGAAGAAAATAATTAAATGAAACAGGCTCATGGGATTTCAGATCTACCTCTTCGTTTCTCAGCCCACTCCATTCACCGAACATGTAGGCATAGTTGCCAGGATAACCCACGAATTTGCCCTTGAAAAAGGCGACGTAGAAGCAAGACGAATAGTAGTTGACAAACTGGAAGAGGAACATCTTCACCGTTAGTTTGTTCTCGTACTCCATGTGGGTTTTGGGAACCTCTGTGGACAGATGAATAAATTAAAATATTTAGTATACAAAAATATTTATAATATGGAAATACTTCAGTAATTAGAAAACGTTAAGGTAGTGTTTGTATGTCATTGTTTATTATAAGATATAGAACACATCATGAATTGACTGGAACAAATCAGAAAGACCTATTCACAAATCATAAGGTGATTAGTTTAAAAAATAAAGCAAAACAAAGAACTATTTTTAATCTTTTTGGATTTACTATATTTATTTAAAAGCTACGATATTACTTTTAGGATTTTTTAAGGTTTAGGTGGAAAAAGAGGTTGGAAGTCCCATCTATTTGCTGCAGACTCACCCATATCGGTGATCTTTATTGCTACACGCTCATACAGGAAGTTCAGAATCATGATGATGACAAAGTTGATGCAGGAAGCGGTTACGGATGTGGCGAACTGGGGCGTGATAAAGGTTCCAACCACCTCCAGCTTATTGGTGGGGCTGTCCTTCATGATACTGGCAAACGCCGCAAACACCGCCAGACGGTACGCAATCACACCGATTATACTGGCGATAATCAGAGAGATCTGGGTTTTGGAGTGAGAGAAGCACACGTCATACACACAAAACAACTCACTTACCGCAATTAGCATTACTACTCCATACATAAATATGCTGGATATACGAACAAGCAGTGCTAACTAGGACGTTAAAACAGTAAAATGCAGCATGCTGGTTATAACATGCATCTTCAGGCAAAATGTTCTACAGCAAATGTTAGATTTACTGATTTAACTTACTGATGATCCATACAGTCCAGCGACTTAGTAGTATTCAATATTAAGGTTAACACAGATTATGCAATAATCTGTCTGCTATACAGTATAATATCTGTATTTGTTAGCTCTGTTCCAAAATTTCATTAACTGAAAAAAAACAGTACATTTGAACATATTTGAACACAGATTTAATTACATAATGGAGGGGCTACTTTCAGACAGATGTTTTGGTGACAATTAACCTTATATAATTAATATACTAGATAGTGGAGCACATAGTGCATAGTGTATAGTGCGTAATTTGGGACACAACTTATTATTATTTGTACTACCAACACAAGTAGCATCCTAACTACAGCAGAACCTCTTAAGTTTCTAATGTGCAACACTGCAGGCAATACATAAAATTGAATACGTGATTTAATACCCAACTTTATACAAAAAGTGCTCCTCATGCAAAGTTTGGACTTAGAGGAGATTTGTTTTATAAATGTGACCCTGGACCACAAAACCAGTCTTAAGTCGCTGGGGTATATTTGTAGCAATAGCCAAAAATACATTGTATGGGTCAAAATGATTGATTTTTATTTTATGCTAAAAATCATTTGGAAATTAAGTAAATATCACCTTCCATTAAGATATTTTGTAAAATCCCCACTGTAAATATATCAAAACGTAATTTTTGATTAGTAATATGCATTGCTAAGAACATCATTTGGACAACTTTAAAGGTGATTTTTTCAATAATTTGATTTTTTTGCACCCTCAGATTCCTGATATTGAAATGGTTGTATCTCGGCCAAATATTGTCCAAACCATACATCAATGGAAAGCTTGTTTATTCAGCTTTCTGATGATGTATAAATCTCGATTTCAAAAAATTGACCAAAAAATTATGACTGGTTTTGTGGTCCAGGGTCACAAATGATTTCAGCTGTATCTGATATTAGCATGTTGCTAAGCTAGGATGCTATCTGTATTGGTAGTATATAGCTGAGGTCAAAAGTTTATTTCTGCAGTTTGCAGAATCTGCATTATGCTAATTATTTTACCCACATAATAGAGATCATTTACATTTTTTTTTCATTTAGTTCTAACCAGCATAAGATATTTCACAAAATGACCCCGTTCAAAAGTTTACACGTTTAATTCTTAATACTGTGTTGTCACCTGAATGATTCACAGAATTTGTGGGACCTGAAGGATTTTTCTGAAGAACAGCAGAATACGTGATTTAATACCCGACTTTATACAAAAAAAAAAAAAATGCTCCTCATGCAAAGTTTAGATTCAGAGGAGATTTGTTTCACAAATGATTTCAGCTGTATCTGATATTAGCATGTTGCTAAGCTAACAACTCTAAAAAAAAAAAGTTTACATACACCTTGCAGAATCTGCATTATCTGAATTATTTTACCAAAATAAGAGGGATCATAAAAAAATGCATGTTACTTTTTTTTTAACATGCAAAAAGACTTTTACATATAGTCCACAAGAGAAAATTTATAAAAATTCATTTATAAAAATAACCCCGTTCAAAAGTTTACATACTCTTGATTCTTAATAGTGTGCTGTTACCTGAATGATCCAAATAACATACTTGTGTTTGATGTCTTAAACTGTCGTATGTAGGGAGCTCACATTGGAACAGAGCTAATATATTCAGTGGGGTTCAAAAATCCACTTTTTATAAGAGACCACTAGTGAAAATGCTTCTGTATATTCTGTAATAAGCAAAGGGTTTTATTTAAAAAAAAAAAAAAACAAAAAAAAAAGTGCTTACATTTCATAATGTCTTAGTATTTAATGTGTCTCATTTTTTTTTTATATACTATGCAAAACCTCAAGTCATGCAGCGTGATTTGAATATGCTCCAAAGTTGAAAAGAGCATTACACAAATTAGTTTATTTGAATATTGAAGAAATGCTGCAGAATTTTAAACATTTCTTGTTCACAGTGTCATAACGTATGATGTTTAAATATCTGAAAACTTTCCAAGACTTTGAATCCCAGAATTTCAGTGCTATTTAGGATTTTTGGGCCCCACTGTATTTTTGAACATCGCTGACATTATGTGCTAATATAAAAGGTACTTTATGACATCATTTGTCCTTCACTGTATATATAAGGAAAATAAACGAAAATCTGTTAAAGTAGCAGAGAGTTTTGATGCTCACCCAGAAGAGGACGGTGGCCCCGGACATTACTGAACGAGCACACTTGCTTGTTAGAGGTAAATAAGGCTCCATCTCCTACACAGCAAGCAAGCAAAGCAGGGATCATGAGCAACCACCACCACACACCTGGGACATAAGCCCTAATCTAGCACTGTACTAGTGCCGTCAGTGTCCGCACGGCTGTCTATGTGGACTCTCCCTGTTTCTAATGAGTCATCTGCCATCTCTACAATACAGATTAATTCTACGACTACAGTCTTTTAAAGCTGCGATCACACTGCAAGCAGGTTGCTAATGATATACACACTCAAACACACACACAGCAATTCAATCTACAGTATCATTGTCCTGTGCCTGCCTTACCCACAAAACAACTGTGGCCCAGCACAGGATAAGCCTGCCTGCTTTATCAGCTGGTGTCTGGTCTAGAACCCACTCCTGTTCCTACACAATATGAACAAAGCCAAACAACACATTATCTAGTTTCTCAATTGGCTGGTGGATAAACTAACCTTGATTACCACCTTATCTTCCGTCTGTGAAATGGCAACACCTAAAGTGACTCTGTAACTTCATATTACACCCATTTTCTGTCAAAATAATATATTAATATCACCTCAGAATTGTAAAAACTAAAACTAACTGTGTAAAAGTTAAAATTTCAGTCTTAAAAATGTGGCGCTTATGTGATCATATACATTTATATTTACAAAGAAAAAGTGCATTGGAATGGAAAAACACATTCTGTATGAACGGCCCCTTAACTCCTTCCCCATTTAATGAACTATTGTATGTAGCATTCACTATGTTCAGTTAATAAACACTGAAATTATGTCTTAAAGGAGAAGTCCACTTCCAAAACAAAGATTCACATATAATGTACTCACCCCATTGTCATCCAAGATGTTCATGTCTTTCTTTCTTCAGTTGTAAAGAAGTTACGTTTTTGAGGAAAACATTTCAGGGTTTTTCTCCATATAATGGACTGATATGGTGCCCCGATTTTGAACTTCCAAAATGCAGTTTAGATGTGGCTTCAAACGATCACAAATGCGGTTGTAAAGGAGTCCAGCCGAGGACGAAGGGTCTTATCTAGCGAAACATTCGGTTATTTTAATAAAAATAATACAATTTATATACTTTTTAATGTGAAACGCTCGTCTTGTCTTACTCTGCCTGAATTTTTTTTTGTCCGGTTCATGACAGTTAGGGTATGTCAAAAAACACCCATTTCATGCTGAAATGTTTTCCTCTAAAAACAATTTCTTTACGACTGAAGAAAGAAAGACATGAACATCTTGGATGACAAAGGGGTGAGTACATTGTATTTGAATCTTTGTTTTGAAAGTGGACTTCTCCTTTAAGCTTTATAAAACAAGAGCTGTGTAACAAGACTTTGTTATAATATATTGTACATACCTTATGCCCATCCATCACAACCTCATTTTCATTTTAAGTCAAATTTAAATGTGCCATCTAAACTGACCAATGGGTCTAATACGAACCGCTCGGCCATTTCTCTCAGTCTAGTTAAACTTTTTCTAACTAGCCTAGTAATCTTTTTAACTTGCCTGACTTGAAATACTGTCTAGTAGAAAACTAATCTAAACCAAAAAAAAATAAATAAATAAAAGCTAATACAAAATCTGCTGAAAAAACAGTTAAAATCAGTGATGAACAGATGAAATATAAGTTTAACAAACCATTAAATTCTGAATAAAGGGTGACCTGCAATGAATATTTGTACGTAAACAATAAATTGACAATTACCTGTAGAAAAAACAAAAAAAAACAAAAGTCAATAGAATATAGAATATATAGAAAAGTTATAGATCTACAATCCTTTATTTCAGGGTTCCTCATTCCTCCTCAGAGTGTATGCTGCCTTCACATGCTTTTGACATGAATGACATCTCAAATCATATTTACAACTGGGACACTCAAGATAATTTTGATACCCGAGTTTCTAGGTTGAACGGGCCATTTAAACACATGTATATAAATAACCTTTCAATGCACATTTTAATGAACAAAGCAAAAATAAGAATTAATTTGACTGATATTTCAGAATCACCAGCAAGCTGAATATCTAGGTAGGGCATTGAATGTATATGGTTGACACTACAATGGGATGCTACATTTTCTTCAAAAACCTGTTTGACTCAGTATCTTTTATACCTTTGGCTTTAATAAGATTTTCACAAGAAACAAAAATAAACTCATTAATGAATCCTTTCTGATGACAACACTTTCGAAGTGGGAAGTAGGAAATGTTCAATAGCATGTGAAGGCAGCATTAGTTCCAACTCTAATTAAACAAACAACTACACAAGTCTCAAAATTATGACTAGGTGTACTTTAGTGCAGCTGGAACTGAACTCTACAGGTAAGTGAATTTCTAAGACCAGTAATGAAGAACCAAGCTCTGTAATGACCAAAACCTGCTATTATTTGGACTAATATTATTATTCCTGGTAAAACTACACAATGAAAAATCTCTGGGTCAAAAGGTCATTAGATGTGTAGGCTTACTTGGGTGACACGGTTGAGTCGACGGCTGGTGCATTTGGTCTCATATTCGGGTCTGAGCTGCAGCTGTTGCTGCTCTTCCTCAAAGTCCACCAGATCCCACTCGTACTCCAGTCGAGCCTGGCGCCGCTTCCAGAACTCCAGGAACAGAGTCACTGACACCGGAGAAAAATTACAACTTATTCATCTATTGTTTCCTGTATGCATGGAGTGGTTCAAGGATGATGTATTTTTGTAGGCCAAAATACAGAACCCAAAGTTAGCATTTTAGCAATTCTGGCTGTATGCTGGTTAGGCATGTTTTGAAGCATCGCTGCTGGTTTGAGCTGGTTTAAGATGGACATGTAGTGATCCTAAGCGGGAGCTAGTTGCTTAGGACAAGCTTAGGACCAGCACATGCACAGCTAAGGACCAGCTTAAACCAGCTCAGACCAGCAGCCATGCTTCGAAACATACCTAACCAGCATATGTTTTTTTTTTTTTTCATCGTCCTGAAATCAATGTTTTCAGAATGGGTTTTTGGTTAAATGGCTGAAATAAGATCTGTGTTTAACACAAGCCCAAGATAGTATTCTACAATATAACATACATTAGTCATAGCCCTTGTGTATGTGTTTTTTTTTTGTGTGAAGCTTTCACTTATTTAAAAAAAAAAAAAAAAAAAAACCGCTTAATAACTGGTTAAAAGAGACCACAGAGGTTGTCAGTGATCATCACACTGAAAGTGTGAACTCATCTACTACTTGTCACTACTCATTTCTAGCTATTCTAACGTTCAGGAAAAACTTTTAAATTAAGACAATAATAATAATAATAATAATAATAATAATAATGACAATTTGTGAATGAAATACCCCATGACCCCTCTCTTTTGCATTATCTGCATGCTACTATTGTTTATAAAATGTACTAAATATGCAATAAATTAATTTTTTACCCAACCAGATGTCATGACATACTAAACGCAACATTGTAAATGACTTGACTGACAACACATCATTTTTTACCATTAGGGGGAGTCAGAGTAAAAGAAAATATTAAATATTGACCACCTTTAGGCAGTGATTGTGCCATTTTTATCATAATCATAACAGTTTAAACTACATCTAAATAACACATTCTGTTAAATTTCACTGGCTGATCTACTGGCATCAAATTGCAATAAAGTATGATAAGTAAAGGTGAGGCAGTAGTTGGATGTAACAAATACAGGCACAGCTAACAAATATAATTATAGAACCAATAGTTACAAAGAGCCAAAAGAGGTTTTTTACTCACCCCATATTCCCATGAATATTGCAAAAAACACCGTCGCTGTGTTGTCAAACAGATACGATTGCTAAAAGGCAATTAGAGAAGGTATAACTTTACCTACTAATATGAAAAAGAAAAAAAAAAAAAAACATGCTTAATTAAAACAAGTTATACCATGGAAGTTTTTTTTCCACTTACCCATGAAGCGCTACAGGTTGTGTTGAGCTTCCAGTAGCCACATTTTTTATCACAGAGAGGACACATGACAATCTGCCCACCAATCTTCTCATCGCAGATTTCTCTACTGCAAAAGACAAAAAACCCGCAAAATTATTACTCTTAACTTGTGCCTTAGGCCTCAAGCTCTGTCACATGCTGCTGTGTTTCTGAAATTTGTCAGAGAGCAATTCATAATGCATTAATTGCATTCTTAGCACTGCCACAAGGGTAGGCCATAGCATGAGCTGAATTCTTCTCTGCTTTTTCTTCTTTCTTGTCTAATCCTCACCTCCAGACGTTTTCATCAAAGGAGGCCACACCATAGATGAAACAGAGCAGACCAACAACTGCGGCATAGGACAGCATCTCTGTATAGAAACCCAGCCAAGCGAAGTAGATGCCGATCTTCTCTCCATAGTACTTCCTGTGTTACAGGGAACAAATTATTCAAGGAAATATCTATCCACTTGCTCAACACCTTACATTGTCTAGATTTTATCTATTCACTTTTATTTAAAAAGGAACCTTGAGTTAATTTCTTCAACAAAAACAGGGCATTTGTCACGATACAGTGTCGGTGAACACGCACATATATGAAGAAGAAGGTTAACAGTCTTTAATAAATCCACACAAGGGTAATTTCCACACAGAGAAGGCTGGTGACATACATACAGACATTGACGAGACCCAACCACCTTAAACTGAACAGACAGGAACTTAAATACACAATCAAATGAGGATAATTGTTCAGGTGAGTTAGCTCAAGTAATCAAGGGGAGAGACAAACTAGGTCAAGGGAACACATGAGAAATGAAAAAGTCAAGGTGGTTGTGACAGCATCATCCTACTTCAGCAACAAATGACAGACATATTGCAGTGGTTTCAATATGCTATTAATTATACGCCATTAGACAAGATACATGATTCTTCCTTGGTTTGTGAGTATGAGTGTTAAGAACAGGGTTTCTGCATGTTTTATGAGGTAAATTTAAGACTTTTTTTTGAGACCAACTAAAGAAAAATTAAGGGGGAAAAATCAAAGGGAAAACAATACAGCAATATGTTCTCCATGTATAGTTCGAGTTTTACTTTCAGTTTCAAATTAGCAGCAATTCAGCATCTAGCAATTGTTTGTTTTTAGTTCATTTCAGTTTTTAACCTCTTTTCCTCGCTTTCCTTCTGTAAAAGTGGCATGCACATTTTACTTTCACTTTCAAATTAGCGGCGATTTTGCATTAAACAGTTGTTTGTTTTTTGTTCTTTTGAGTTCTCCCTCTTTTCTTCAGTTTCCTTCGGTTTAATTAGCTTGTAAATGCATTGTGCACATTTTATTTTCATCTTTAAATTAGCGGCATTAACATAACGTAACAAACTTTTATTAACAAAACGAATAAAAATGCACAATGCAGGTTATATGCCTAATATAAAATAATAACTTGCACAAAGTTTAAATGGTATACAAAACTGAAAATCAGTAAACACTAAGTAACCAAATAAATAAGAAACGTAGTACATTTATTAGCAAAATGAATAAGAAGGCTTGGAAGCACGGCATACACCTTGATGTAATATATATACAGGGGTTGGACAGTGAAACTGAAACACCTGGGTTTAGACCACAATTAGTATGGTGTTTGGCCTCCTTTTGCAGCCAATACAGCATTATTTCATCTTGGGAATGACAAATACAAGTCCTGCACAGTAGCCAGAAGGATTTTGAGCCATTCCTTTCGCAGAACAGTGGCCAGGTCACTATGTGATGTTGGTGTATGAAAACATTTCCTGACTCGCTCCTCCAAAACACCCCAAAGTGGCTCAATAATATTCAGATCTGGTGACTGTGCAGGCCATGGGAGATGTTTAACTTTACTTTCATGTTCATCAAATCACTCTTGTCACCAGTCTTGCTGTGTGTATTGGTGCATTATCATCCTAATACACGGCACCACCTTCAGGGTACAATGTTTGAGCTATTGGGTGCACAAAGTCAACCTTCACACTCTGCTCTTATTGGTGGAATGTGCGATCAGTAAAGACTGGCCACCAGGCTGCATAAATATAGCCATGAAACCTCCAACACTATATTGGCCAGTGTTTCAGTTTCATTGTCCAACCCCTGTATATATATATATATATATATATATATAAAACACACAGTTTAAATAAAAATCAGCAAACAATGGAACCAAATAAATATGAAACTTCAACTATCAGCTTAGATGAATGGCAGAAGTCAACAGGCTTTTCAAAATCCAACATATTTTTAAAACAGGCAGTTTTATATTTCGTTTTTAAACTCTTCCACCATGGTCTCTTCTTGACAGAAGCTCGACTCACTCTCTTTAGATGCTAAATTAAATCTGATCTGTGATGCGACTGTCGTTCGGCACACTGCATTGAGCAGCCGTGTTCAGTTTTAATTGTATTGTCTGTTCTCTAACAGAACTAAATGATTTTTATTACTATTAAAAAATCAAAACGACAAGTTCTTCTTTGGGTGACTGACAGATGAAGCAGCAC
Source organism: Labeo catla (assembly GCA_012976165.1). Lineage (NCBI taxonomy): Eukaryota > Metazoa > Chordata > Actinopteri > Cypriniformes > Cyprinidae > Labeo > Labeo catla. The sequence goes on from VONZ01000947.1 coordinate 110,480, forward strand.
ATACCGCCATCTACCGCGTATTGTTTAATGAATATTGAGCGACCTAAACCATGTAGCAGAAATTACGCTTTTGCTTCACTTTAAAATGAAACACGAGGAAACAATCCCTCATGAAAATGAATGCCATGATCATATAAATTTAAGACTTACTGCTCTGATTTAAGACCTTTTCAAAGCCTTAATTCAAGGAAAAGCGACTTAAGGCCATGTCCACTCTAATACGTTTTCGTCTGAAAACATTACAGTCCTAAAAAGATGACAGAAAATGTACTCAGTTGCTGTCCTGACTCCTGCAGCTAAACGTGAGAGCAGCTGCTTTTTAGATCAAACATCGTTTGAGAGCGTGTGACATGGACGCGTCAGTGAATGATGAGATATTTCTGTAAATAAAATGATCCTGCCAAGAAATGCAGTAAAACTTATTATGTCTCTTCCATCTGTATCATCTAAGCGAGATTTCACGTAGGCGCAGTATGGCGAATTTAACGTTTTGCCACCTTTCAGTGTGGATGAGAAACATTTGGAAAACGCTAGTGTGGACGGAGAGCGTTTTAAAACGAAAACTCCGTTTTCAAATGTCTCCGGATTAATGTAGACGTAGCCTAAGATTTTTGAAGACTTTTTTAAGACCCGCAGAAACCCTGGTTAAGAAAAATGTGATAGCATTTATGATTTAAACATCAGCAATGAAAACAATGTTACTTTGCTTCAGTGAATTAATTCGTAATTCTGATTCAATTATTTGCATCATCTCTTAAAAATGTTGTACTGGCATTTTACATGTTTGAGATTGTACTGTAGATGTTTTAGTTTGTACACGTAGCTATATATTGCTGTTTATTAATTTGTATTGTAATATTGGTGCATATCAATGAAATTGATAAAATATCATTCTTCTAGGTGTTAATTTGCTGAAGAATGCGTACCAAAATATACACATTTTAAGACATTTAAATGAGCAAATACATAATCATTGAGATACATAATATATCAGAATATAAAGACAGAAAATGTCAAGGCAAAATTTCTATGCTGTTTTGCTGAGACAATTTTGAAAAAAGGAAGATAAGTATAAACCAAGGTGTTTGCTGGTCTCACCGTATGAGGTTGAGCGGCTGCTCCTTGTAAAAGCGGGTGAAACGAGCCCAGTATTTATACAAGGAATAGCGTTCGCTCTCACAGTTAGCATCACGAGACCTGGTCCAGTACCTACACTACAAAAAAAAAACACATTAACGTGACTGTTTTTTTCATGGAACAAAACCTTGTGAATATTTGTGCCACTGAATGCACATCTTCCTCTGGTAAAGACTTACATCATGCAGAGGGAAGGCAGCTGTGTAGGTCCCGTTGTTCAGCAGTCTCTTAATGCCCTTCTTATCCTTATCTTCTTTAGAGTATGGACAACGGGACAGGATGTAATATACCTACATGGAGAAGAAAATAAACCAAACCTTTGGTTACAGGGCAGTTCCTCAGTAAATGCTATGTCTGGTTTCTGCTCTACAAGTTAAATATAACCACGCTCCAATGGAGGTTACTCAGTGTTATAAAATGTAATATCTTGTATTATTTTCATGTATTCTCAGTATTTCTAAAGGTTTTCGTACAATCCTGTTCCGTGTGGATGGAGGAAAGAAGGTTTCTTTATCCTCGATGAGGAAGAAGTCAGTCTTGCTCTTGTCAAACGTGGCGGTGAAGTAGTCAGGCTCGGGCTGCATCACATGTTCGGGCAGACGATAGGGCGTAAAGAGCCAGCTCATGGGCATGTCTTTTTTATCTGGAATATCATTGATTTTAAAAGGCACTTTGATTTTCAGAACGTCTGCATATGTTGCCAGCACTTCCCATGGAACATGGATCTTCAGGAAGTATGTCCTCCCATCTTCAGACTCCTGGAAAGACAAACGTGCAAGACAAAAGGAACTTACTGCTAATGCTGTTTCTTTTAAATGCACAGTAACGGGTAAAAAAAATGTTTTTTAACATTATATCATTTATGCTTCAGGAGATATTAATTTGTAGTCTTCAGGTTTAAAAAGACATGAAATAATGAAGTTATCAGAAGTTGCTGATTTGAAATATGTCATTTATTTGTGTGTGGTAAGCAGTTTTTTTCTAGATAGAAGCTGGTTTTGCATGACCAAAAAACTGCCAGGAGGCGTTAAAATATGGCTTATCAAGTTTCGACTTTGGACTTTTCTCGAAAGAGACTTTGATTGCTTGTCTAAAAGAAATAGAATTGAAATATATTGCTGCTGATTAGATATTGCTAAAGCATGATGATCTATTGATATGAATCAAGATATTTATTTCACAATATGTAGGAATCTGATGACATAGAAACTGTGCATCAGATGTTTACCCACAGATTTGTCCTCAGTTTCCAGCTCAAGTCCGCTTTCTGTAAGTTATCCTCAAACTCCTTCCTTGATCCTGCATGAAGAAGGATCCATAACATCTGACAGTCAATCACATTTGTGATTCTGGTGCAGTACATACTGTATGTAGGACAAGAAGGGTTTCTGGTAACTACTTATGATAGACCAACAAACTGTAAAGCTTTTTGAAATAAATATTCCTGTCTGCAGAGCTGCATGTTTGTGAAGTGTGAAGTTCCTGCCCAGACCTGGTAAAGCACATACTTTATGAGTAACAAGAACGTGGAAGTACATACAGACTCTCACCTGTGATACACACATATACAGCAGTGTGAGACTTTACAAAGTCAGCATAGGCACAGTTTGGGTGCTGCCAGGGGGACAATGCTCATTGTCTTACACTTTGCTGTTGTTTTGATGTTTTGCTACAACTTTTGAACATGTGATTTATAATTTTCCACAACTGTGCATTAAATATGCATTAAACATTCATTGTAAAAGTGCCATTCACTTTTGTACTTTCACTCAAGTAAAATTGAAAAAGGAGCACTTTTACTGGAGTAATACTGTATTATACCTATCTGTACTTTTACTCAAGTACTTGATCTGAGTACTTCGTCCACCACTCTTGGGATGTGCAGCGGATGAATCTAACGTTTTGAGGTGTACGTGTGGCTGTCAGTCACCGCACCGACGTGGATATTCACTGTACTTCAGAATTAAAGATTCTATGCCTTGGAAGTTTTACCCAAATAAGATTTTTTACCAGATATTGTCATCTGAACAAGTAAGTTACATGTCTGCCACTTTTGTTCAGACCAACTGAGGAAAAAAAAAAACAACAACATTACAATAAATCGCACAACCAATGTGATTTGCGTAGCTCATATCACATCGAGCCATGCAAATTATTACTTTGTTCTCAAATTGTTAATGCTAACAACATCCACATTACATAACTATGTGTATATTGTGTGTATTTAGCGTTGTCATACCATTCAAATTTAATTTAAAGAATTCTTCTTTTAACCCAAAAAGCAAATTTATGTTCCTTAGAACTGGTTCTCTTTGAAATATAAACCTTGTGTAATCCCACGTATCTGTAATTAGATCCACGTTACACGTGCTTCTTTAACACAGTCCTTTCTGGATTACAATCTGCCATCAAAATAATAAATTTAATTATTCCAGCTGCTGTAAGAAAAGACTATAAATGATCTGCCACCTGCAGCATCATCACATGTGATATAGCCTACTAGCCAGGAAACAGTTGCTTGCATTTCCTGCAAAAACCTTCCAGTACCACTCAAATTAGAAAACATCATTACAAGCTTAATCACAAGCTAAAATAAGATGTTTTGAAAACTGGCTGGTTATGTACTTGCTTTAAAACTGATTTGAGATCATTTTAACCAAAAAAAGTTACAGACTGGAGCTTTAAAGTACATTTAAATTTTTGTCTTAATTTTTTAAAGCATCACTTTTTGAAGGTGCACTTACTTTGATGTGTTAGCTAACATAAAGCACATGGAGAAAAATATGGAGAAAAGTAATTGTATCTGCAGTGTGCTTTTTGATATTACATTAAGTATATATCTCTATATGTACTGTACTGCAACTCCATCATTAGAAGTACATTTAAATACATCACATACAAGTTTTAATGAACAAGTAACACAAGTAAAATGTCTTTGGCGAGTAAATTGCCATTTACCTGGTATTTATGTGAAATATAATGTATGCTTTGAATAAAATGTCTAACAATTTATAGAAGGATGCCAAAAGTTATCATATGGATATAAAACTGTAAAACAACAATTGTTATCATATGAATATAAAACATTATTGAATGGATGACACACCTGTTTCTTTTCTCCATCCTTGTCGTCGATGTAAGACAGAACAAAATCTATCCTTCGTATGCCATCTCTGAAAAACACAGAGTCCTTACTCTGCTGCTGCTTATCCACCTGCACACACAATAGGCTTTTGTTTTAACAAAGTAAAGCTTTTATACAAATTACTGAGGCTTCAAAATGTTTTCTGACACCTGAAACAGGTAATACAGCTAATTCATACATAATATTAAGAAACTGTATAAATCTCATCACCTGAATGGATGCATAGGAACAGAGTTGGGTGCATGTTCAGACAATATGTAATAAGGGCTTATTCAGTATTAAACATGACAGTCTTACTGGTTTCAACATTTCAAACCAGTTCATAACGGCCTGTTGTTTAACTCCCACAAAAAAAAACAAAAAAACAATACAAGCATTCTGACACACACACACACACAAACACAGGTTTCATGCATGTATAAGACATGAACAAATACTTCAGCACAAGCTGCATGCAAAAAAAAAAAATCAGTGTGGTCACATTTATTGATGTTCAGCAAATTTTTGTGGGCGAAATCCAGTCACTTCAATAGAATTCCATTCAAATTCTGCAAATTTTGTGTGGAAAGTTGGTCACATAATTATGCGTGACTTCTATATGAGCTGTGCTTCATGCATGGACATTTTACCTTTCAAATTCTACTAATGTGACCGCACCTTTACTTAAATTATGACGTGTTTGTGTCTGAAGAACTTTCATGGTCCAATAGAGGTCATGCATTTACTAGAGGAAAAAAGCCTATTCACACCAGAAATTACAATATATGATTATATATAACAATAACTGTATTAATGTCTACATTCACAAACAATAACGTTTTGTTTTGTAATAAGTGCGAGCTGCAGTTATGGCATCTGTCGCTTTAAATGCTTAAAAGTTTTTTTAAAGTCAGGTTAATTGTGATTGGCTGCCAAAGTTTTTAGCAGCGATTTCTTAAAAAAAAAAAAAAAATAAATAAATAAATACTTTGAAGTATGTGGGTAGGCACACAGTTTGCTGGTCCCATTTACTTTGAAATTACTCAGGAGGTCAGTGGGAGCCAGAAACTGTTTGATTATCCACATTCTTGAGAGATCTTTTTTGTGTTCAACAGAACAAAGAAACTCATACAGGTTTGGAACAAATTTTTTGAATAAACGATTCCTTAACCCGAATCCTAATTAAAAACCCAATATTTATTACTTTATGTATTAATTTATTCACAGTGTTGGGGAGTAACTATTTAGATGTAACTGTGTTACGTAATTTAATTGCAAAATAAATGTAAATGAAATACGTAGTATTCATTTTTACTATTTATTGTTATGATTTAAAATCTGTATTAGTAAGTAAAAAAAGTACAAATTGAAGTCTGGCCTGATTTTGTGGTAGCTGTTTTATTATTAAATTATTATTAGATTATACTTAAATTAGTATAATATTAATTCAAGTGATGAAGGATTCTGACAGTAATCAGTAGCTATGTTTCCATCACTCTGTTTTAATGCACATTTTGAAGTATCACATCAGAAACGAGGCATGGAAACACCAAATTTCGAATTAAAATCCCTTAATGTGCAAAAAAAGTTTTTACGCTCACTTGAGGAAAAAGGCTTAATGTGAATAATGGAAGATGGAAATGCATTTGCCGAATAAATTTCTCTATGTGCATCAAAAAGTCATGTGACTCTGAGCTATGGAATGGCAAAACCTGACTAACCAGCGGAGCGATCTTGTTCCACAGCATCTGAAATGTTGTTATGGTCATTCTGAAATGCCCGAGCAAAGTCTGTCATCAGTGTATTTCTGTATAATTGCCTCCCAAAACTGTCTTATACAACCGCATTCCCAAATAGCAGGCACACAAAAGCAATGATGGCATTTATTTTGTTTTGTCTGTTTGCTCAAGGCACAAGTAATGTAATACATATGAAAATGATCATATTCAGTGGCTTCTCTTTCATTTTTTTGTGAATTAGTGCCAGTTTATCATGAAGTGTCGATTTTGTTCTCTTTGAATTGCTGGATGGAAACGGTGCTTGTTCGCAAATGTTTTGTGTGATATTCCAATTTTCCGCAGTTAAATTCTCAACTTTGGATGGAAACCCAGCTAGTGTTGAGTACTACTGTAAGATTAACGCTGTCTGGTTTATTTTTGAATGTATTTTCTGATAAAATAGATCTACTGAAGTTATAGAAGTTTGTCCATAAGCTACAGCCAAAACATACACACTCTTGCTACAACCTTGACATGTAGCTCAGCTGTGCACAGCGCGAGTTCAAATCCCAGCTGTTGGTTATTTCCAATCCCATTTCCCTCTTTTTCTCCCACTTTGCTTCCTTTTAGTCTCCATTATAGTGGCAAAAGATGTCGGGAGTAAATTACGACAACACAACACCTCAATCGAAAATATTCTTGTCTAACTTACATCCCTGCTCCGGCATCAAAAAAATGGAGGTCGGACTGTTACAGCTGATCTGAGGTAAAACGCTCATGTCAATCAACTATCGTGGGAGCGGCCTCTGTCATGTGACGGCACACTGACAGACATCCGAGAACGGCTCGATTTGAATAAAGGGGATATTATTTTTACAGATTAATTAAAAACCACTGCATGGATTTTTATCATTATAGAGTAGATTTGTACATACACTGACAACACACATTAATGTTCAAACAACATGGGAAAGTAAACTTTGCATCCAATGACCCCTTTAACACCAGGCATGTGTCTTGAGCATCTTTCTTATGTTAATCACAGTCTACAGTCTATTAGGTGCATGACAGCACTGACCTCAGATCAGCCATGAGAGGAGCTAGCAGTGACATGGCCAAAGTGAAACAACTGCAGGCTTCACTCAGAGCCAGGAAATAACCTCGGCAGGAACAGCAGTGCTGCTCCAGGCCTGTCAGTCTGCAGCTGTTCAACAACAGCTAAAAATAACTTACATACAATGCACGATACAAACAAATGCAGCTGGTGACCACAAAGCCAGGCTGGGGCGTAAAACACCTCTACATTCTCTCACGGCCACTTCCATGGATGTGACCAAGCCAAACAACATTTCTCTGAGGTTTAACCGGCAAACACCGCTGATTTTCTTATGGCCGTTCCTGCAAACAAACCTCCAAATGATTACCAGCAGACTACGGCTATCGCTTCCCTACTAAAGAACACAACTGAGGAATACACACTGACATCCATTAGTAAACGCATCCACCCTTAGCCATCTATAGTAATGTCAGGACCCCTGATTCTCAAATTCCCCCGAGATCTTCCTCCGTTCTTCCACAAACAGCAGACGGGAGATGGGGGAAGGAGAGAGAAATGAAGAAAAGAGAAACAGTTTACCTCCAGTCCGTCTATCAAGTGCTGCATCATTCACGATTCTGGGAATCTCCAGCGGCGGAGACCACCTCCCTTCCTACAACAGCCCAGCTAATCGGACACATATATACACAAACACACACACACACACACACACACACACACACACGCTCTGTAGAGCAGCACTCCTTTAGGACACACACGCCCAGTCCTTAAAAGAGAGGAATGAGAGAGACGGAGAGCAGGGGGCTCACACAAATGACATCATCACCATGCCAGCAGAGCGGATGCTGTCCTGCTAATGTAATCACAACGTCAAGCTGATTTAAACATGTTTTGAAGGAAACAGGATCAGAGCTGGAGTGTTATGTGTTGCTATTGCTATGCGTTTGCTGAGCTATTTTTTTTAGCCTATTGCTATGGAGTTGCTAGGGTATCGTTTGGTGATGCCGTATTGCACTTTGCTGATTGTACTGCATTATTTTATGTCAAATTCTTTCATATTAATTTTTAGGCTTACAGATGGTTTTAGTCTTCTGTGTCAAGATTAAAATTCTAATCTTGATTTATCAACCTGTGAACTGTCAGTGTCAGTTTTTTTTTTTTTGTCTTTTTGCCACATCACATATTTTAATAATCATTCTAAATAGATATCAATCGAAAGATCAAACACTTAAAACTTCATCCTGTGAATATAGTTTTGAAATCGGACATTGTGTTACCATGGAAAGTGGGCGGTGTCAATTGTCATATTACAAAATTGTATTATATTGTAATAAAAAAAAATAAAAAAAAAAAATCTAATTTTGACAAAAGAGATATATTGAAAGGTCTCAGGTTTCCATATTTGGTGACTAGTTTGTGACTTAAGTAATACTGTAAGAGAAACTTATAAAAAAGCATTTTAAAAAAACTGGAAATACACCTGGTTTTGGTATAGCGCCGCTGATATGGTGCTGAGTTTGAACTTCTAAAATGCAGTTTAAATGCGGCTTCAAACGATCCCAAATACGGTTGTAAACGATCCCAGCTGAGGAAGAAGGGTCTTATCTAGCGAAACGATTGGTTGTTTACATAAAAAAATACAATTTAAATACTTTTTAATCTCAAACGCTTGTCTTGTCTTACTCTGCCTGAACTCTGTGTATTCTAGCTCAAGACAGTTAGGGTATGTCGAAAAACTCGTATTTTCAATCGTATTTTTCTCCCTCAACTTCGAAAATCATTTCAAAATCATCCTACATCGCTGCAGAAGTACCAACGCAGTCTTTACAAAGTGAACATGCAAAGAAGATCAAACACCCTTAACAAAAAAGGCGATATAGGACGATTTTGAAGTTGATTGTAATAATTGCATTATTTTTATGAAAATAACCAATCATTTCGCTAGATAAGACCCTTCTTCTTCGGCAGGGATTGTTTACAACCGGATTTGGGATCATTTGAAGCCGCATTTAAACTGTATTTTGGAAGTTAAAAATCGGGGCACCATATCAGTCCATTATATGGAGAAAAATGCTGAAATGTTTTCCTCAAAAAACATAATTTCTTTACGACTGAAGAAAGAAAGACATGAACATCTTGGATGACAAGGAGGGTGAGTACATTATCTGTGAATCTTTGTTTTGGATGTGGACTTCTCCTTTAAAGAGTCAAAGACAAGGGGGTTATGCAAAGAGAAAGTGAATTTTTTTTTTTTTTTTTTAATATGTGGTTACTAATGGCACTGCAAAGGGGATGCTCAGGTGGTTACTGGGAGTTTCTGTGTGGTTAGTATAATGCTTTTTTTCATGCTGCTGTGCGGTTGTTGCTAGGGAGTTCTTACTAGCCAAATTCAAAAGAGCCCACCTTCATGTACTATGATATAATAAATGCAAATCTACGGTATTCATTCTTTCTTTTTCCAATTTACATAATAGATTAAGTAAGTCAATAAAAATTACAGTCAAATTTAGGTGAACAAACCTATTAAGCTGAGCTAAATAATAAATGAGCTGATAAATAAAATTTTCCACAGTAATGCTATCTCTGCTGTCATTTGCATGTCAAACGTAAGACCCATTTACAGATCGTGACATTTTCAAAAGCACTAGACCTCAGTGTAAGAGAGTCACAGCAGCATGTAAATAATAAGGCCTATCTGATTATTTTGCCATGTGATTCACTTCTGTCTAACTCACAGCTGTCTTGTACTTTTCCTATGTCTTTTTGTCCAACTTCTGGCATTATTTACTCTGTACTTATTTAATCTGTACTAGTGTTGTCACGATACCAAAATTTTGACTTCAATACGATACCTGACTAAATTTCATTTCATGATATAGTAATTTTATTTCACAACAACAATTTATATCATGACACAGTCATTTTTTGTTATTTTTATTTTAATAAGGACCTAGATGCAAATAACAAACTAAAGGACAACTACAATAAAACAAAGACACGCATGAAATAAAGAGGGCCCTATGAAATCTGTTTTATTTTTTCCTCAATTCCATTTAATTTTTCTGGTTTTAATGGTTACAATAATATATATATATATATATATATAGCAATTTATTAAAAGTGTAACAAAAACTACATGTCTTTAAGGCTCTATGAAATATGTTTTATTATTTTTCTCAAATTCTACAAATTTTTGTTTGTGAATCTCTGTTTTCCATTAATTTTCTGGTTTCTATTTTAATTGTTTCATTACATTTTAATAACCAAAAGCATGTCTAATGAATTTATAAAGGATAATTAGATTTGATAAATAATCAATTTATTATAGGCTATTTCTTTCTCTTTTCTTTTTTTTTTTTTAAGAAATACTGTGCTGTTGTATTTTACAATTTTCTACAAAATTTCTGGTAAATATTCCTTACTGTTTTAATAATATTTTTATTTGTAGTAGTAGTACTATCTTTACATTAAGTAATATATTAATATATTTCTGACTGTCAGGTTAAACCAACTTTCATTTTAGTTGCTGTGAAGACCTTTAAGGTCTTCATTATATGACGATAGATTTCTGCAAAAGAACGGTAAAATGCTCATGAAATGACTCTCAGAGCAGTTCAAGAGATTATGTTCATTGTTCATGTACTCAAATATTGATGCGGAGGCTGAAAACACTCGAGCCGCCCCTTGATGTGTGTATTAAACAAAACTGAAGAAATACTGCTCTTATTAAAATACATTCTTAAAGTACCGGTACTAGTAAAATGGAGGAATGGTACCCGCTTTTAAAGCAGGCATCGGGTACTTTTTAAGTACCGTATATCGCGCAACACTAATCTGTACTAATTTCTTTTTGCTATGGTGTAAAATGAATGACAACAGAACAGTATTGTTTGGGTGACCTGTCCCTTTAAGAGTGACGTAGCCTGATGCCTTGTAAACAAATCTCACTGGCACACATAGAAATACTCTTCTGAAACATCTTCTAAATTAACATCCTGCTGTCTCTCTGTAAGCAAGGAGTATGTTTGACCTGGCAGAGCAGCTGCTGTTCTTTCACTACAGGTCTCTCCTCTTTCATTTACTGTAATTACAAGTTGGAGATGCTGCATATGAACATATGCTGGAAAAAAAGTCTGCAATAATAGCCATACACTCCTGCTGACATATAGACTAAGTATATGTGTGGTTAAGTAAAGGGGCTGGGACTGAATGAGCTGCACAGCCTTCAGCCACAAAAAAAAAAAAAACTGCATTTCCAATACAAATATATAATTATGTAACATGACACAATTACAGACTCAGAGTCTATAAAAACACAGCTAATGAACATGATGATGCTTTTATGTTCACAGACAGAGAAGAAAACGTAGTCTTTATTTAGAAACTGTTTCTCAGGTGGTCTCTAGTCTTTAATGTTACGGAATTTTTTATAATAATCTAAGTAAAATAAATCAATTTACGCTCTCAAAGCTATGGGCAAAGATGTTTCAGCATGAAACTGTTTGTTCAGAAAACTCTATTAGGCCAGTTTGACCAAACTTTGGGATAACACTGTGGGAATAAAATATGTATTTTCTAAACATTTTCTTAAAAAGCTTTCATTTTACTAAAATCACAGCACATTTCTCCTCAAAAAGTCACATGACTTTCATTCAAGCCTGTAGCACATACGTTCCAGAACAACCTGAAGTTTAATACTTATGGTTAGTTATTTAAACAAGCCTCTAATCCTAAGTATTAGCAACTGCAATAGTAAACACCACTTTGCAAACATGCCCGACCCAACACATACAGATGGATAGAATTAGGTCCCACCCTAGTCACCTTTATTCATTTATTCTACATTGTGTTGCCATGCATTTCATGTTGGCCAATACCACACAATATCATAATACAGTCTAATATGATTATACGCAAGATGCTCACTCAAAGCAAGCACACACACCGACACAGTTCACAAACTCAGTTCAGCCCTCTTTACCGTGGCGTACCCTGGAGCGGTACTTCAGAAATAAAGCTCTCTTTCTCCAGATCTGTGGATGAATTGAATGTGTTGTGAGTATAAAGACACTGATATACCCACAAAGCACACAACTGTCAACAACAGGTCTCTGACATCTGCTCACACTATAAACCATCCGGGAGAAAGTCCATTTGATATTCATCTGTTACTCATATAATTCACAATGTTTTACTGTAACTATGTAGCAAGATGAACTCTATATAAAAATAATCTGATAAACATGTTATCAGCAGCAATGCAGTGATATTACTCCAAATTTGTGCATTAAGTCACAAGGACACAGGTCATCTTATTTGCATAATATCTTTGGTTTCACAAGATGTCAACAGAAGCAGCAGCGAGTGAACGCCCATCGCTGTGAACATCTAAAGTAACAGGACATGCAAACACTTGTGCTGTGCGAGTAGAGAAAAGCACAATGTTAATCACTGCAAAATATGCAAAAGGGGCCATATTGTACAATTTTGTTATTTCTTAAGTTCACTTAAGATGTTACTCAAAGTTTCTGCAACAAAAAACAATCATTTATGTATGTATGTATTTATTTATTTATTAAAGTCTGTCAATTTTAAGTAATTGGAAGTCAACACAATTACAATTTTAACCAATTGTAAAAATCGATGAAGTTTTCTTCTTATTTTAATAGTTCGTTTGAGGCAGTTTCTATGGCTTTATTTTAATGACAAATGTCCAGAGCACATTATTCTAATGGCTCATAAAAAAGACGTGCACACTCAGAAACATAAATCAGTGCATATGACAACAGATGTAATCAGTATTTACACAGCATAACAGTAGCAAAAGTGTCTGTTTCACACATGCCCCGCATTGTCCCGCTAAATTACATCTATGTCCCACAACATATCTATTGCCAGCTGGTCACCCTATATATAAATGGTGTAAAAAGTATAGTAAAAATGTAAGATGTAAACATTTTTATTTAAACATTAAGATTGTAAGTCGACTAATTAAGTCAAATTATTGCATGATATTCTGATTAATTCATTGCATTTATCAAAAGCCCAGCAATTATGATAATTACTTCATCAATACATTATTTATTAATTAGCACGGGTGATGTGTTGACTATACATTACAAAAAGCGACTTTAGATATAGTCAATACATTGAATTCATTAGATATCAGTTCCCAAATTACCTAACACTTCCAACGAGATTCCGAAGCGTGCATGGTGAACACTTTACTATCCCATGAGGCCAAGGGGAGGATTTGTGAATGGAAGTGAAGCGACGCAACTGACCTTTTTAGGTCACGTGACAACATAACAAATGCAGATTACATTCATACTATATAGACCGTACTTATTTAACGGTTGCAAAGTACTTATTCAAAGCAAGTACTTAAGAGAGTGTGACATTTTGGACAAAACAGTTGTTTAATCGCTGAATGATCACTGGCCCACAGTTCACAATTTTATAATTAACTTTTGCGATCTACTCTTTTTCCATCTGCACTATGTTTCTTTTTACTTTATTAATGCATTTTAATTAGTATGTTTAATCAATTGCTATGAATTGAGAGCATGTTAAAAAAAATACATTAAAAAAATACAAAAATTGTTTTTTCATGATATGGCCCCTTTAAGACACACTTCAAACACACACACCATACAAACACATTCCCTTCTTACCCCCTTAAAGCTGGAGAGGTGCTGCTGTGGTTCAGTGTTTTCTCTCTCACATTGCTCACATACAATCACTGAGGAATGACTTGAGCAAACAGACACAGCGCTTGTGCATTCAGACACAACACTCAGCATGGACTACACAGACAGGGAAAGACAGAGAAAAGGCCAACAGTCACAGATGAGCACCGGAGTGCGCTTATCTTGATTCAGTGCGTTTGTTGTGATTAAAACTGATAGGATTCTAAGAAAGTTAAAACCATAAAACCATACAAAGGCCAAGAAAAGGGTTGAGAAAGGTAGTGGACAGATAACCGGGAATGTGAAGTGAACTTCAGTCTTTCTTGATGAGATCCGCAGCTATTTCATCAGAAGAGCTCCAAAAATGGCAAAAAGTGGCATAAAAATATCATAAAATTAGTAAAATTGACTATTCATGCATGCATATATTCATATTCAACATGTTTGATTGGTTTCAGGTCAGATCTCACGCAACACGCCATGCCGAGTCTGAATATGTGCAAGCATGAATTAGGTTTGAGAGAAGTGGAAGAGAACATACAAATATTTTGTATGACTTCAGCCATATGGACTTGACACTTTATGTTGCTGTTTTGTTCTTTTTAAAGCCACCGTCCCCATTCACTTTCACCTTATGCAAAACAGCAGCATAAACTTTGTGTGACACTTCATCTGGTTCTCTAAGTTTCACAACAAATGAATGCTCATTTTTGGATGAACTAAAGATCTAAGAAAGTTTCTGAAAGCAAACCTTTAGCAAACTGAAATAAAACTGTAAACCAAAACAGATTAGCAAAACTTCAGAGACAATGGAAGTTCTCTGAACAAGTACACCTTGTTTTGCATATGCAAACTAATGGGCATGCATGGGGAAATGTGAGCTGTTTTGAATGAATGTGTCATGATGATAGAGCACCTGTCTTGACAAACACAACCTGACCACTGAACATCAATATGAGCTAATAAAGTTCATGTGGATATCTATGAGTTTCCATGCACTGTTTGTCTCCCTGTGTTTTGTGCATATAATGAACATAAACAGCTCTTTATTAACGCATTGTCCTTTGATAATACACACTTTGTTTGTTTACAGGACATATATAAACACATTTCTTTGAAAACAACTCTATTGAGTCACTGCATGACTATTTATTCATCTCAACAATGTTGGACTTTTTTATAATAATGCTAACTTGTGTATTGAAGACATAACCTGCTATATGACACCTGCTGCTAATATATACTGTTTGGGAAGTATAATAAATGCAAAAATTATTAGATTATAAACCATGCTAGTGTGCTAGTGACTGCTAAGGGCATTGCTTTGCAGTTGCAGAAGTTCTCCAAGTTTTTTTAAGGCTGTTCTATATCTTGAGTTCCTCTTTTTTTTTTCCCCCACCTCTTTATGAGATGGTTAAACCATAGAGCACTGAGGGGGTTTCCCTGTTAAAAACACTACTGGCTTCTTAACCAGCAAGATTTCATTACTGATTCAAGTTAAGATCATGCTGGTTGACCAGATTATTTGGTGGCAAAACCACCACTAACCAGCATAAAACAGCCTGGATCGGAATGGAAATTCATACTGGTCTTTTCAGCAGGGTTGTGGCTGTATTACTCAGTGCAGAAACTGAGGCACAGGAGGACTGACGTAAGATTCACTAACGTAAACTAGTATTTGAATGTATAAGTGTTTTTACCTCTGCATTTTCAAGTTGAAAAGTCTCCTTATCCGATCCGGCGTGGAAGCCATTGTTTTCGTCTGGAACGGAAAAATGACAAAACAAGTGGTGTTAATAGATATTCACTTGACAGCAAAAATTCTTCCCTTTTCTAGTTGTTTCTTCAAACTATGATCTGTTGTGAAATCTGTGTAAATTCCTTTTGCTAAAACTGAGACAAAATGATCTGTTCCACAACAATTTGTCACTTTGTTGCACTTCTGGGGAAAAAAAATAGGTGAAGGTCTCAGTAAGTCCAAACAGACATGCTGACTTATCTCATACAACAAACCCTTGTTTAGCTGCTCCTCACACTAATCCAAAAATATTTATTGTCAAATTAACACATAAGGAGCCAGATTTACTAAACAGGGAAAATTGGTGTCAGAGCACCATCGCATAAATGATGGAGGCTGATGGGAGTGGAACGTTTTGTGGCTGATCTGCTTACAATGAGCAAATTAAAGAACACGCATGCAGCCAGATAATTTCCATAGTGACCAACAGAATCTACCAAGAGAAGCACAAATTAGTGTAGGGTCACAAACAAGTAGAGATGATGATAATCAGGTATGGGTAATCTACTAAAAACTTGTCCAGAACTCACACGTTCAACTGAAGAGAAATAGAAACAAGTTCTTTTTGCATTCACATTGTCCCCTATTCTCGTCTATCTTAATTTGAGATCAGGTCATGGTACATTTTGTTTCTGGAACATTCCCATTTTAAAGGGATGCTATTATGCTTTTTCACTTTTTGAACTTTAGTCAGGGTGTGGTGTGTATCTTTGGGCATACAAAAGATGTACAAAGTCACAAATCTCAAAGTCCACTTCAAAAGATGATATTTTGTTAAAAAAAAAATCCCTTTTCAAGAACTACAACAAACTGCTCCTTTGGACTACAATATTTGTTTTCCGCATGCAATGAGGTCACAACTAGGGATGCAACAATACAGTTAGTCCATGGTTCAATACATACCTCGGTTTTTAAGCATGGTTTTCGGTTCGGTTTGGTTTTGATAGCTTGCCACATCAGAGTGTTTTTTTTTTTTTGCATCTAATTAACAACAAAATACTTCTGTAAACCTCTGTACACTGGAAAAAGCGTGGATTATTAAATGTGCTTAATATTCGTTGTGTCAGTGCTGAAACACTGTCTAAGCTGTTCACCAATCGCAACGCAGTGGGACAGCTAACACAATCACAACATTAGTTTTTCGGAAGGTGGATCTTCATTAAACCCAGAACTAATCGAGCCATTTGTGCCAGGCTGGGAGAAATGTATTGTAATAATATAAATTATGTTAAAAAATAATGCATTTTTCGAACCACCAAGCACTAAAGCATGTTCTAGTACACCCCCAAAACAAAATCAAGACTTTGTAAAAGAGCATAATAGGACCCCTTTAATATTTTATTATTAGGGGTTCAAGCATGTAGTGCTGAAACGCTATTGTAATTGGTCATGGATCAGCAATCGCCAAGTAAAACTGGTCGACCAAACCTTAAGTCGTAGAGACCTGAAACTTGGCGGGATGGTAGCACTCACACTGCCTACAACGTCACCAAGGCTCGCCCCAATCGGCCTGACGGGGACACTACAGCAATCCAAAGTACAAAATTGCTCATAACTCCTAAACCATCAGTTGCAGGTTCAAGTGTCTTATGTTGTTGAAATCCTTGGCTCACGCCCGAACAAAACGCACGCCTCAGATTCATGAGCCGTAAGCAAAATTTTCGGGTATTTCGCATTTTTTGGAAAAAGTACTTTTGAGAAATAGTTTTAGGTTTTTCCCCCAATCAGAATCAAACCAGTGCAAAGAGATTCTCTGGAGAGTGAATATCAATTATCAAACAAAACGTTGAACTTTGGACTCATTGTCACCAAAGGATGCCAAAACCCAAAAGGGGCAGGGCCACTTTTAGTAAAATGCCTATAACTCCTGAACAGAATGAGATATCTTGGCTAAATTTGGCACACTTATGTAAGAGCTCAATCTTATGTAAGAGCTAAGATCACAGGTGGCACTATAAGAGGGAAAAAAATAGAAAAAAAAATGGCTATAACTGCCCAACCATTTATCCTATCAACATAAAAATCAGTGTGCACGGTCTTAGTCCAAAATGCCACAGGTGTCGCCAAGGACATTTGCATATCTCAAAAAATATGGCTGCCATTGGCAGCCGAAGTTTGATCACCTGTTAGACAAGGTTAACGGAGGCCAATCGGAACGAAACTTGGTGGGCCTGTTTGACTCACGGCCCTAAAGGTCTGAGGGAAATTTGAAGAAAACGCATTTTTCAAGGGCGTAAACCAGTGGTTCTCAACCACGCTCCTGGAGGCCTTTGGTGTCTCTGCTAATGAGCTGCTGATCTGAATCAGGTGTGTTTGATTAAGGAGACATGGAAAACATGCAGTGTTTGGGGGGCTCCAGGAAAGTGGTTGGGAACCACTGGCGTAAATGATTGTACATCGCACATTTTTTTCATACCTAGGCACGATATTCATATCATACGATAGAACTCCTAGAACTCCGTACTTTGCCTCTAGAACCACTGCTGTCAATCAAACCATTTGTTAAATGATTGGAAAAAAAAAAAAAGGGGACACAAGGGGACAGAGGAGACAAGAGATGAGTGGCAATCCAGTTCAATCGTTTATTTACAAATATCTTATTTAAAAGATAATGCAGAGACGAATAATCAAAGTTCTTAACTGAATGTCCAAGTAATAAGGGGATGCGTTGAAGTCCCGAATAGCCACGCCACACAGTCCAGTAACAAACAGGAAGGAGAGTAGAAAACAGCATGTGAAGGGTAGACCAGACGCTGAGCAAATGCCAGAGAGTTCTATTTATAGGGCGTGGCTAACGGGGAACAGGTGAATGCAGTCAGTAATCTGGTGACGCTGAACGAGTAGGCGGGGTTACCGGAGGTGTGTCAGATGGAGGTGGCTGTGGTGAATGGTTTTTCCCTCAAAAAAACATCTGCAGTAATTATCTGGACTCTCTAAGCTAATAATTATCAAATAAAAAAGTTGAAATTTACCCTTTGGGACGATATAATGGGGTCGTTTAGAAAGGGGGCTTGTCCAAATTTACCCAAAATCCTATAAAGCCTAAAGGAAAACTCAAAACTTCACGAAACCTGCTGAGCACATGCCATAGGTGATTCTAAACATGCATGCAAAGTTTTAAGGGGATCGGACCATAGCTGCCGCTATAACAGTTATAAATGTAAAAAAAAAACAAAAAACAAAAAAAAAACATCACATTTCCAAGGTAAATTATTTATTTTTTTTAATCATTGATTTAGGTGTTTTATATATACAGTATATACACAGTTTTATATATACAGTTTTATAAAGATATACAGCTTTATACTGTATCATAACAGTTTCTGACCAAATATGTGACTAGGGATGCACCGATACCGATACTGGTATCGGTATCGGGCCGATACTTAGCTCCTGTACTCGTACTCGTTAAAATGCCCCGATACCAAACGCTGATACCACATCATGTGACAAGTGCGTATGCAGGCAAAGAAACACCGACAACAAAACAACAGACAGCAGAATGGAGTCATTAGAGATTAAGGATGTCTACGAAGTATATGTATGCAAGTAATATAATAATGTTAAACATTCAGTATTAAGCTTGTATAACTGGTGCGCGTCAGCAGATTGGATTGAGCCCGCGGCGGCAAAGATGTGCGGGCTTGTCGAGTTAATATCCCGCCTTGACATCACTGGAAAGTTTGTAGTTCGGTGAGATATGTCAAAAACAATTGAAGTAAATCAATGCACAAGTTATTTAACGGTAATAGAGAGAGAGGGAGTGAGAGAGAGAGTGTGAGAAAGAGAGAGAGCGTGCGCTGTTGCGTGATCTTTATTGATGTTCGCATATTTAGCACATGCATCTTTTGGATTAAAACAAATTCGTAAATATAAAAAAAAAATATATATATATATATATATAGGGGCATTCGCTATAAACATCATTTATTTTCAACCTTAAGCATACACGACTGTCCGGCGAAAGTGAAACTATAGCAGCCTGTGTGAAATGCTATAGGCAGTACTGTACTTGCGCATGTTTTGCTTGCTTCAGGAGTGTTTCTGCATTATTTGAGTCGCTTTGGATTATAGCCCAAATAGCAGCATATTTCAGATGAAAAAACGCGACTTATATTTCTGAACATATCAGAGTTAAGAGATTCATAATGAGTGGTTCGCGTGATTACAGTACTGAGCCGCTGCACTGGAGCAGTTTAATGCTATTAAATTGAAGATAATGTGTAACGTTGAGTGAGAGGCGAGAGGCAAGCGGATCCATGTGCAAGCTTTTATTCAAGGGGCGAGACAGATACATGGTCAAACAGGCAGGGTCAAAACAACAGCAAACAGGTATGTTAGGGCGAGGCACAATAGAAGTCCGTTGGGTCGATTCGTGGCGAACGTAATCCGTAAAGGGACAGAGACAGAAGAGTAATCCTTATAACAAGATAGAGTCCAGTAGGCAGGCGGCGAGACAGTCGAGACGAGATGGCCAGGCGAGGGAACTAAACACAGGGAACTAGGGAACTAGGGAACGCTAACAATGATAATAACAACAACAATACTCCGTGGTCTGCAATGGGAAAGACCGGGGCTTTTATAGCTCCGCTGATTGGTCACAGGTGCTGACCCAATCAGCGGCTGGATGACGGGGAATGTAATCTGGGATGTGGTGCAACAGTCTGAGTGTTATGACAGGGTGAGAGCGACATCTGGTGGTGAGCGGACCGCAGGTCACCGACCAGATTCGTAACAAATGTACCATAGAGCAAGAAAAAAAAACAGTGAAAGTAACAAAACACATTTTAATGGGCATAATTAAGTGTAAAAATAAAAATAACTAAGGCATATATAGTCAACCCAAAAATTATTCAGACAGCAGATATACACCATCTTTTGATCATTTTTGATATACATATATTTTTTTTTTTTACTAGTGGGTGCAGGACACAGTTTATGATAATGTGATCTAAATAAATTTTGGTTTGACTGTATGTATTTGATAAATGAAGTTGACCAACTAACATTATACATATTCTTTTAGTTTCTGTACCCTATATTTTACAAATCTACCGGTAAATTTTAAAATATCGGTATCGGTACTCGGAATCGACAAGTACCAAAAATAAAAGTATCGGTATCGGGCGAGTATTGGAAAAAGTGGTCTCGGTGCATCCCTATATGTGACCCTGGACCAGAAAACCAGTCATAAGGGTCAATTTTTCGAAATTGAGCTTAATATATAATCTGAAAGCTGAATAAACAAGTTTTCCATTGTGTATGGTTTGTTAGGATAGGACAATATTTGGCCGAGATACAACTATTTGAATATATGGAATCTGAGAGTGCAAAATAATCAAAATATTGAGAAAATCACCTTTAAAGTTGTCCAAATGAAGCTTTAACTAATGCATATTACTAATGAAAAATTAAGTTTTGATATATTTACAGCAGGAATTTTACTAAATATCTTCATGAAACATGATCTTTACTTAATTTCCTAATTATTTTTGGCATAAAAGAAAACTCAATCATTTTGACTCATACAATGTACTTTTTTGCTATTGCTACAAATATACGTGCTACTTAAGACTGGTTTTGTGGTCCAGGGTCACATATGTAAAGAGGATGAACACAGTGGGAGTGTCTTGTAATGTTTAGAACAACAAAAGGAAAACCTTGAAGATGCGATGCAAATCTTGATACTTTGGTTATCTGTCCATGGAGAAAAAAGGTGTAGCGTTGTCTGATGTTGTATGTCAACAAGACAATTTAAGTGTCACACCGACTGCATGTAGCCACATAGTCTAAAAACAGATCTTGCATCTAAATACAGACAGAATACTAGAAGGTTTCTCATCAGATCAGGCTAAATTTACTGCAGCCCCAGCTCATGTATAAGTTGGGTTTCCCGTAAACCACGGTGAACTCCCTGCAGTCTTCAACACCACACAAGAGCTGCTCCAAAGCTAACATCATGCTGAACATACTAAACAGAAACATCTGAGTTAATATTTTAGCAGCATGTTTTGTTTTTTTTTTTTTTTCTGTAGCAAATTTTTAAAGAATAGTTATTTTTCATACAACAGTTCCAATCTGCAAAAATGGCAATAAATATACTCAAATAAATAAATAAGTAGCTAAAAAAATCAATATGATCCATGCGCCTCTATTATACTATATATTGTATGTATTCCTATTGTCTATAGAAGACCTATATTTCTTGAAATGGAACAGTTTATTGAACCTTTAGCCAAAATATGAACACATGAGCCTTTTACGGCTCCTATAGTATATAGGAAAATGTGTAGCTTATACTTGCATTTGCTGATACTTATATGGCCAAAGCAATGAGACCTTTTAACAGTATAACAGACTACATACATAAATGCATGTAAGTATCAGTCACTCTGTTTCTCACAATAAAGTAAAATATCTAAAGTTTTATGATCCAAGCTCTGTAGTTGCACAACATAATGCAATGCAACACAATGATGACTGAGAGATGCACAACTAAAGTTCCTCAAAAGTCTGGTCAATCATATTCGACACATTGAAACATATAGTTTTAAAATAATTATGTATAGATAAAGTAAACATAATTTGCTGCAGTCCAGTAAGTGTTCATCTTGAAATATTACAAACAATAAAAAAGTTGTTCTTATGTTACTTTATAAAGGTTTCACAGCAAAAATACATATGCCATGATCTGAAGGTAGGTGTTTTTGCAATTATAATAAAAGGCCTTTAACTTGTTAAAAAGTGTCATTCATGTTGATCATTTAGAGGCCTAATCTGACATATACAGGTGCATCTCAATAAATTAGAATGTCGTGGAAAAGTTCATTTATTTCAGTAATTCAACTCAAATTGTGAAACTCGTGTATTAAATAAATTCAATTTATTTAATTGGGTCTTTGGTTCTTTTAATTGTGATATTTTTGGCTCACATTTCACAAAAACCCACCAATTCATCTCAACAAATTAGAATATGGTAACATGCCATTCAGCTAATCAACTCAAAACACCTGCAAAGTTTTCCTGAGCCTTCAAAATGGTCTCTCAGTTTGGTTCACTAGACTACATAATAATGGGGAAGACTGCTGATCTAACAGTTTGTCCAGAAGACAATCATTGTCACCCTTCACAAGGAGGGTAAGCCACAAACATTCATTGCCAAAGAAGCTGGCTGTTCACAGAGTGCTGTATCCAAGCATGTTAAGAGAAAGTTGAGTGGAAGGAAAAAGATGCACAACCAACCGAGAGAACCGCAGCCTTGAGAGGCTTGTCAAGCAAAATCGATCCAAGAATTTGGGTGAACATCACAAGGAATGGACTGAGGCTGGGGTCAAGGCATCAAGAGCCACCACATACAGACGTGTCAGGGAATTTGGCTAAAGTTGTCGTATTCCTGAACCACAGACAACGTCAACAGACACAGGTGTCTTACCTAGGCTAAGGAGAAGAAGAAATGGACTGCTCAGTGGCCCAAAGTCCTCTTTTCAGATGAGAAAAAGTTTTGTCATTTGGAAACCAAGGTCCTAGAGTCTGGAGGAAGGGTAGGGAAGCTCATAGCCCAAGTTGCTTGAAGTCCAGTGTTAAGTTTCCACAGTCTGTGATGATTTGGGGTGCAATGTCATCTGCTGGTGTTGGTCCACTGTGTTTTTTAAAAATCAAAGTCACTGCACCCGTTTACCAAGAGATTTTAGAGCACTTCATGCTTCCTTCTGCTGACCAGCTTTTTAAAGATGCTGATTTCATTTTCCAGCAGGATTTGGCACCTGCCCACACTGCCAAAAGCACCAAAAGTTGGTTAAATGACCATAGTGTTGGTGTGCTTGACTGGCCAGCAAACTCAGCAGACCTGAACCCCATAGAGAATCTATGGGGTACTGTCAAGAGGAAAATGAGAAATAAGAGACCAAAAATGCAGATGAGCTGAAGGCCACTGTCAAAGAAACCTGGGCTTCCAAACCACCACAGTGCCACAGACTGATCACCTCCACCGAATTGGGGCAGTAATTAAAGCAAAAGGAGCCCCTACCAAGTATTGCGTACATATACAGTAAATAAGCATACATTCCAGATTGAGATTGGTGGGCTTTTGTTATATGTGAGCCAAAATCATCACAATTAAAAGGACCAAAGACTTAAACTACTTCAGTCTGAGTGCACTGGATTTATTTAATACACAAGTTTCACAATTTGAGTTGAATTACTGAAATAAATGAACTTTCCCACAACATTCTAATTTATTGAGACACACCTGTAGATCAGACCTTAAAGAGGTTAATCGTGTAATAGTGTGTGTTATCAAACCAATGATTATACACACTTTCAGATAAACACTCTCTGCTGTTATAAAGATAACAGATTTTAACTGTGTGTAGCTATAGTTTATGAATTGGACAGTGGTTTAAACAATCGAGGATTTGTTTAAAAAGAAGCTGCTAATTAATATTTGTTCACATGGCATATTTTGATTTATCCAAAGTGGGCTTGTATTGATGGTACAGTATTTTATGCTGCCTGTGAATTGAGCACATGACCTTGTTTCTGGTACCACGCTCTATTTTCGGAACAACAGAAATCTTACATATTTTGGTGCTCACTCCTATTTCTAGAGATCTACCTTCCTGCAAAGTTAAGCTCCGACCCTAATCAAATACATTTGAACCAGCTAGTCAAGATCTGCAACAAAACAAGTCATCTAAAGAGAATTTTAGGTACAGCGGGGTGTGAAACTGGAAGTGAGAATGCTTGCTGGCACAGGAAACTATGAACACACAGCACACTTTGTGGTTAGTTGTTTGCACGTAAAGCCAAAAAATTAAAATAAAAAATAAATAAAAATAAAACAACATTAGCATTAATAGCATTAACGATAGTTACAATGTTCTTTTGAGAATAATGCATTTATGGTTCAAGTGGCAGTGAAATAGTGTGTGTTAACTAACATAGAAAGCATAAATGTAGCAGATGAGATAATATAGTCCTTTATCAGCTTATCAGGGAACTCTTTTAATGCTGCACACGTCATGCTGGGACAAGTGGAGACAAACTGAAGTCAGCAACTTTCAGACAAGTCTGACAAATGCAATCATTGTGCCTTGATTCACATCTGTAGTCGCATTAGTAAATGTGACAAATCATATTATGATTCACTATTCTTTGTATTACAATTTTTACACAAACCAAAACTGTTCAAAGCTATTTCAACCCATACTGCTTAAAATCTATTTTACAACAGTGTTTTTAAACACCATGTACTCTATATGCTGACAACATATCAGCTTTTGAGGAATGTAGAGTATATTTGAGCTTTTCTGTGTGTTTAGTGTTACTGCTTTGGTCAGAATCTTAACTAACACTGAAATGTGTTAATAACAAAGAAACCGCTTTGGCTGTTGGCATGTAGATAGATTATGACTGAGAGAAGGGGAAAGTACATGACCATTTAAAGGTGAAACTTAAAATCAAAGATTTTAAAGGGGAAGCTGATGAGTATCTCAGCCTATTTTATTAAACCGCATAGGTTTGTGAGAGTGTCCACCTACTGTATTACACGCAAACTCGTATTTAAAACATAATTTTGAATTAAAGATGATTGCGTATACGTTTAATCTACATACTAACTATTGTATTGTATTGTATTGTCCACATACTGAAATCCACTGAATATAAAGAAATGTAAACTTCACTTAACGAGTACACATTATATAGTAAAACATGCAGATACAATAAAATTCTTGGTTCAAAGTTTGTTTAAACTCCATTTAAAACCATTCTTTTCTTATTATTAAATTCACTAACGTCACAAATTTTTGAAACGTAACTCTTCGAACGCACAATTTGGACCGAACGGATGTGCGCATTTGTAAAAGAGCCTAAGGTTACTCCTCAGGGCAATAACTCTTAAAACACTATTTAAATAAGATAAACGACAAACAAAAGTGGTAGCTAACTTTTGAATGAAACACAAAACTGAGTCTTAGTATTTTTTTAAACAATACCCATGTGTGAAAGCGTGTAAAGGCGTGTTACAGACACTTACCGCCGCTGGACCAAGTAGTTCGGTCCATTTCTATAAGCGTCTCATCACTCGACTTTCCACGATTCATTTTAATGAAGTGTCCTGAGATATATTATAAAAGTGAATTTGTTGTAGATGTAGAATCAAAGCGCTTTCTGCCGGGGCTCCGTCCGAGCCCACGCCCCGTGATCCGATCTCTGCCCTGCCCGAGGAATGACCGCTCACTCCACGCTCAGCGGATCAGATTTGCCCACTTGGGTTTGTCTTGGGTCTCCGCTGGCGAAATTACGATCCCTACTATGGCTATGAGAACAGCTTCTTTTTAATATGCATGAGCAAGATGTTTACTATTGGGTGGTTAAATAACAACGTCAGCATATACTAATTAATATTAAAGATCTGGTCTTTTAAATTTGACGGTTGCATAGGAACGTCACCGGGGTCTATTTAAAATTCATGAGCTAAACCTTCCACGTAGTTGGATTCGTAAATTCGTTCTCGCCTCTGAGCTCTCTTGCTTTAAAGGGGAGTGATACAAAATGACCGCAATTTTGTCGGCACACTACAAAGAGATGCCCATAATTGTTAATCTTCACTTGATTTCACTTAAGCTTGAAGAACAGCTCAATATAAGTAACTGCTTTATATTTTTAAAAACATTTTATAAGTTTACGGTCTACTCTAAAATAAATAAATAAATGAAGTAAATAAATAAAATCATCAGTGGAATATTTAATGTCTGCAGACTTAACAGCTCAAAAGCTCACAAACATTGTATGTATGTATTTATTTAATCATTCATTCAATTTTATTTAAACTTGCAGGATACTTTAGGTTTAGGTTTGGTTTAAGGTTAATCCAACTAGGTTCCATAATTACTTTTTTTATTTACATTGCAAAGGACCTTAGCAGATACTAATTCCACTTACCTGAACTGTAAATATATGTTTTAATTTACATTCAATTCAATTTGCTTTCTATACTGACCAAAGTTCCATAAAACAGTTATATTTTGAGCAGTACAATATGAGAAGCCATACTATTTTGTAGTATATGGATAATAAGTGTTGAATATAATACAAAATACAATAAATATTCCTCAAATGCATTATATATATATATATATATATATGCACACGGACAAAGATGAGATGGGAGAAGGACATTATTGTCTAAAATATTCACATTGGATTTTATCTAAATGTTATGTTGCCTTGATAACACAGCAGTAAAATTCACGTTTGTAGCTCATGTTTACAGTCTTTTAGTTCAAAGTTATTTCAACTTGTGTAGTGTCTTTTTGTGTGGTATTCGGTGGACACAAACATATGTAACAGAAGTTATTTATTTATTGTTAGTTTAAAGTGGATTAAACATAATTAGCACATCTCAGATGAATCATGAGGATCATGTTGTCATGAACAGCAAAGTTCCTTGCAGTTACCATTGCATATTCCCTTCGCTAACAATATTGTGGGAGGCTCTTTATGAAGGAATTAAGTTGTTTGCGATGAGCCAAAGATAAGCGCTGCCTTCCTGTCCTTTCAAGGACAGGAAAATAATGTGTTGATAGTGTCAGACATTACAGAACTGCTACAATAAAAATACAGTTTGCCATTAGTACGTATGTTTAACACTGATCAGCATTGATTGTTTACATTAATGTTTGACCAGTATGGGTTTTTCAGTGGCTAATTCTGAAACCAACAAACTAGCTGACCTGAGTCACATTTATATTGTCAGTAATGCACGTAAAACAATAAAAAAAAAAAAAATATGACATTTACAAAATTGCTTAATAAAGGATTTTTCGCAATCATTTACCCAAAGTTAACTGGAAAAAAAAAAAATGTGCAGGGCTCATCAACAAAGCTGTCAGTGGATTTTGAACACATACATTGTTTCTTTTGATTATCAGGGTTTTGTTGCACAATGACTGGCTAACATATTGGCTATTCATCTGAAGCCTTTAAAAAGTACATCGTAACTCACACACGAGTAGTTTCAGAGAGATAAAACCTCTTTAGAGAAAATGCTGTTACTGAAGCAGCCTGCAAGAATTCACATCTGTTGGCCTGTTCCAGCCCCACCAGGAGTGTAACTAAAGGAGCTTGTGTAGCCCAATATAGACTCTTCTGGCCTGGGCCACCCTTCAAGTGGTTACCACAGCCCTTCGCTCTAGCAATTACACATGTAGTTTTGCCTGGGTGTGGCAGTGGGACATAAACGTAGCTGCCTATTTCCCAAACCTTAACTTCTACAATCTGGGTTTCATCTTTCCACAGCCGTATGTAAGGGTGGCGGACGTATGGGGTGGGAGCCTCCTTTCTGAGGCCTATGGTCTTTAGAGGTGGGACCAAAGTAATAGGACAAGAGTGGTTTATGTTTAATCATAAGATTATAGAGGCGATTGTGATATATGTCATTTGAGCTGACGTAATTAGATATCTAGTGAAACATCAAACCAGTAACTTAAGTTATAAGACATGTATAATGAGGAGAAACAAAATTAGGACACGCTTCTGCAAAAAAAAAACAAAAAAAAAAAGAAAAAAAAAAACATATATATATATACTTAATTTAACTTTTTATTATTATTATTATTATTATTTGTGATGTGTTATGTGTTTTGTTAGGTCAACACAGTTTAGTTGGTTTAGGTCAAATTAATTCAATCTAGTATGTTCAACTTTACAATTGTTTACTACATTTGTCAAAATACATTTTCTTAAGCAGGATAACATATTTTCTTATTACTATTAAATTACTAAAGTTTAATTATTTTTATGTTTAAAGAGGTAGTTCCGATAATCATTATACACAATGCATAAAAAAAGAAAGAAAAGACCAGTGTATGTACTGACATTAGAGCAGCTAATTCAACAACATTACAGAAAGTCCTCTAAATGTACAACACAGGCTAACTGAACATTAAACACTAACATTAGTGGAAAACACTTACAAATAACACTTAATCCCTTAATGTATATATTTTTAATACAGCCCCTTGCAAAGATGATGGGAACTACAGATCCACAACAGATCCACAACTACACACAATAAAATTAAGCTGGTACAAAATGTTCACAAACTATGCCACTTTAACATTTAACAGTTGAACATAATTTATTACTGTGTAATGAAAAGGAAAGCATCAGAGTGTTTTTGCTATAGTTATGTAAAATCAAGCAAGCAAAAAACAATCAAACAAATAAGCAAGCAAGCAAACAAACACACACACACACACACACACACACACATGTTGGGTTTACATGTTTTATG
This sequence comes from Labeo catla, assembly GCA_012976165.1. Taxonomy (NCBI): domain Eukaryota; kingdom Metazoa; phylum Chordata; class Actinopteri; order Cypriniformes; family Cyprinidae; genus Labeo; species Labeo catla. Next base: position 139,300 of record VONZ01000947.1, read on the forward strand.
GGGACATTCCATAGGCGTAATGGTTTTTATACTGTACAAACCGTATTTTCTATCGCCCTACACCTACCCTACACCTAAACCTAGCCCTCACAGGAGACTGTGCACACTTTTACTTTCTCAAAAAAACTCATTTGCATGATTTATAAGCCTGTTTCCTCATGGGGACCTCACAAATGTCCCCACAAGGTCAAAATTTACTGGTATTACTATCCTTGTGGGGACATTTGGTCCCCATAACGTGATGAATACCAGGTGCACACACACACACACACACACACACACACACACACACACACACACACACACATCTTGTTTGCTATCCTTGTGGGGATAACCCTAACTCTAACCCTACTGTCCAAACTGTATTTTCTATCCCTCTACACTAACCCTATTCCTAAACCTACGCCTCACAGAAAACTTTGTGCATTTTTACATTCATCACAAGCATTTTTTTCTTTGTGCATTTTTACATCACCTTCACATTGTAGGCCCTAATACCTGTCATACCCATGTCAATATACAAATTTGTGTCCTCATAAACACACAAACATGCACACACACACACACACTCACACAAAGTAAATTTTTTGTATAACCTCCAGGCTCAAGTTTCGGTGCTTGGCTCCATCAGTGGCTGCATAACCTTTTTTTTTGCAGAGCTTGTGCTTCCACCTATTGGCAAAACTTTTAAGTGCATGCAGATTGAGAATGGGATTTACGTTGTATGAACGTGTATTTCAGATGTATTTTTCAAATCAAATCAAAATCAAATCACCTTTATTTATATACTGCCTTTAACAATACAGAATTGTGACAAGGCGTATGTATTTATGTATTTATTGTATGTACGTATGCATTTAGTGACTTGTTTTAATATAAAAGATAAAAGTGAGCATCAAAACATACCTAACCAGCATCCCAGTATCAAAACATACATACCAGCATATGTTTTTTTTTTTTGTTTTTCTTTTTTTTTTTTTTTTTTCACCAGGGAGTAGCCAAGATTTGAAGTGGATCAAAACCTTTCATCAAAGTTGTCCTAAAACCAAAACAATACCCGTTCTTGTCTTTGGACAACTCTGATGAACTTTTCTGATCCACTTCAGATGTTGACTACTGTATATTAGACGTATCTGTTTAGGTTGTTGTGCTTCAATTATGTCTGGGTTATTGTGTTCCTATGACGAGTTTTGTCATCACACGTAAGCGCACGTTTCATGACATCACTAGTAATCCGGCGACATTCCAGAGCGTCAAGTGAAGCCAACAATAGTTGTTTAGTTCCCTGTCGCAGCGCGGAAGTCTAATTCAGTTTCAGATTATTTTTTGTGTGGACTGGATGGTTTGTAATGGCGAATCTTAACTGACAAGTGGCTGTGATCTGGCAGCTGTCAAACACCTGGACTGAACCCCTGTAGCTCTGAAGATGATGATGCGAAAAATTAGCCACCGGAGACAGGTGAGATGAACTTCAACCCTCTTGCGGTTGAACGTCAGTGTCACTGCTTACTTAGTGTTTGACTCTTACGGTTAACTGTGTCTTAGTGCTTCGCTAAAAGCATGAAGACATTATAGTTTACAGGCAGAATTGTGTGTCTGATTCAAAGATGAGGTACCTGTAATCATTAAGGACCAGGAAGGATGTCTGACTAAAAATGCAAATATTGTACATAACTAATGTGCCTGCCAATTGACTTTTTTTAATAGTTCTAACCACAAAGTGTTTGCTTGATAACATGATAATATTGATTCACTAGACCAAAGAGTGACCTTATGTTTTCTGTTTTGCTTTGTAACAAGGATGAAATGATTACAGAAATCTTTTGCACACATTTCAATGTGAGCAAGGCAGTATTAAGCTCATGCATACAATGAGTTTCGCTCTGAGCTCTGAGACTGAGGTCTTCAACGGGGTGTGTGTGTGTGTGGATTTAGAGGAAGATTGTTTTATTATAGATAAAGATAAAGCAAATTGCCCCCAGACTGAGGACCTAGCGTTGTGATCGGAAGGGAAGTAACTCTGAAACCAAACCCACAGAGACTTCCACTCACCCATGAAAATGTTGAAGATCGCGAAGATAATGGTTTGATTGATAGCGTGACATTGTCACTTAATTCAAGTAAAGTTGTCAGCAGCAGCTGTCATGGAGAAGCAGTATCAATAGACACGGTATCTGTGATACGACCTGTGTTTAGGTCATGCCAAGTAACACAAAACGCTCAGTTGTCTTCCCTTACCAATCAAAACATTTGCTATTGTTGCAGTACCTCTGCTTGTGTGGGACGTTTACACAGCTCTGAGCTCTGACTATTTAAAGGGCTGCCTTAAGAAAGCCAGCATTGATAGCTACACTCAATGAGTATCTTGAATCAGATTCTATCTAGGTATGTGAACTACAGCAGCTGTTAAAAAAAAGAGAGAGAAACAACGCAGAACCCTCATGACTTGATAACATAAGTCAGCGTCAAGGTATTTCTGGCATTCACAGCCATGCTCTTAAAATTATTTGAAAGGTTACTTGGCCCGTCCTAGTTTCATAAGAAACTTAAAGATTACTTAGTAGAATGAAAGAAGAACTTGGCGGTTGCTCAGAGCTTTTCAGAACTTTCCAAAATGTTTTCTTTTTTTATTTCACTTTACAGTAGGTATGAAGTGCACAGAGCTGCATCTGTGTGATTATTATGCTTTATTTCATTAGAGGAAGAACACAAGGTCGAAACAGCATGTAAAGTAAATAAACAGGTTTGATACTGATCTAAAGTGCATTTCTGTGCCAAAAATAGCCTTTGATGTCTTATTTTACATAATACATTATTTTTCTCATTGCACAGTGTTCTTTTTTACACTCAGAGTTACTGTGTTAAGAACATGATAGTGATATTACATTGACACCTTTTTCTCTTGTAAATGAGGCTGTTGTTCTGAACTGCATATGTTGTGTTGTTGTAGGGGAGCATTGACCTTTTGGAAACCATCGGAGTTGTAAATGAGAATGGCGTTGAAAACCCATCTATGCCACCAGTGGTAAGACCTGTTTATAGTTGGCTTCAGTGTGAGACCACAAGTGAAAACGTTGCTATTTTTAACTGAATACATTTTTATAAATTATATTATCAGTGTAACATGTTGAGTGTAATTGACACACAGTAAACAAAATCTGACAAAGCATGTTTTTCAGTGTGATTTGAGAATGTTTCAAAGACTATATTTTGTGGTTCATTACAAAGAAAGGGAAAAACTACAAATAGTATTTTCATAATTCCATCTTTTGCAAAATTCCAAAACCTTCTAAAAGTTAACAAACAAACAAACAAACAAATCAGGGCCTGTATTCATGAAAAATCTTAGAGCAAAGAGTTGCTCCTAGAGACAAAATTCTAAGAAAATTCTTAGAAATGTGGGTGTTTCCTCTTACAATTAAAGAAAAGATCCTATTAAAGAAAAAAGTAATTTTAGAAAGCATCTTAACCCTTAAACGAGGCATTTAAGAGGCTTAAGAGTTTCTTTAGCAGTGGAGAAAATTGACAAAACATGAAGAAGGAAAAGAAATATGCATGTCAGTGACTTAATAAGATGCTACACATTAGATTTTGCAGGGATCATGTTTGTGACCGATTTTATTAAAGACATGCTAACATCTCCAACAGCAGAGCAATGTCATAGTGCCAGAAATGGAAGTAATCATTAATTACATTAACATATTTGGCAACTGGAAAAAAAATGCAACTATGCAGCAGTGATGATTTGGGTCTGTTACAACCTTCTATAAGCATCACGCAAACAATTACAGCACTTTCAGAACCTTGATGTGTCGCTGTTCATTTCCTATCAAATATGTTAAGTACAACATTAACAGCACGGTAAATAAAAAAAAAATAATATACACACACAATATATATATATATATATATATATATATAGAGAGAGAGAGAGAGAGAGAGAATCACAGGTCCAGAATCACTCTTAAGCTAAGACTCCCTATGTAGAATTTTTTAAGCTAAATTAGGAGCTGAGGGAATTCTTAGAAGCTTTAAGAATACGGGCCTAGATTTTCAGTGTGGTCCCACTTTTTGCCCCTATTGTTCATGTTTAAATTGTGTGTAGCATATACACACACAAAGGAAAGACAGTACAATGGTATGAAAGGTTACGTAGTACATTTTAAAATCACTGATACGTATAAATGGAAAGGTTGTTATACTGATATAATAATTTATTAACACTGCTTTTTTTCTTTTGAACATCAGCAACCTCCTTTGACGTTCGACTATGTTCTTGTGGCAAAATGCTCAGATGATGAGGACAGCCACTTGATCAGAAAACAGAAAGCTTTCATTGAAATTTTACAGAAAAAGAAATTAAATGTACAAGTAAGTGAGGTATTTTTTTGTAATGTAATAAATATGTGATGTCTCGACATGTGAATGGAATTTTTTACATTTTATCATATGAAAGTGTAAGTAATTGTTGTTTCCCTATAAAAGGGTTGAAAAAAGTTGCGTAACTGCTGACAAAACAATTTATTGTAAAACTGCAGTTGTATTGCTCAAACATTGGTCTATGTTTCTGAATGTGTGAAAGTCATTGATACAGTTTGAACTTCAGTTATCAAGACTTGGCAGTGCTTACCACAAATATAACATTAGAACTATAGTAGAATTATATTTTGACAATTATAGTCTAAAACTTCATAACATCTCATTTTTTGTTTGTTTTTTAGAGATTTAGAGATGACGATAAGGTGTTTTATTGCATCAGAGCACCAGAAAAGATTTTTGAGACATACCGGTATCTCTTGAAAGTGTCTGATGCATGTAACTGGAGTTGTGAGCAGCAGGGTTCCATACCTCAATCAACAAGGTAATACGTTTACACCAACACACTCTCAAAACAGATCCAGCTCTCTGACTGAAGGCCACAGGAGTCACTAAAGTTGAAGTTTTTAATAAGTACAATCTATAAACATCAGTTGCAGAGATGGCAAAAGTACACACATCTTTCACTCAAGTAGAAGTACAGATATTCATGTTTAAAAATACTCTGGTAAAAGTAGAAGTACTGCCTACACTTTTTTACTTAAGTTAAAGTAAAGAAGTATGAGTTCTGACATGTACTTAAGTAAAAAGTACCCATTACTACTACCTGTTTTAGTGACATGTTGGTAACTGGACCTCACATCATATTGACACATTAACACAAATAACTCACATTTAATTTGTTAGCTAATGAATGTATCAAGGCTAAACAACCACCATGTAGAACAGGGGTGGACTGGGACAAAATTTTAGGCTGGGAAATCTCACATTCATCCAGGCCATCCCGTTCACCCACAACAAATTCTGAAACCATGGACAATATTTATGTATTTATTTTTTTGTATGGCCATCACATTTAAATAAATGTTTAAAACCTTAGGCTAGGGCTGTGCAAAATAAGAAAAAGGCTCTCTCTTTAACTGCAGCTTCACTTCCAATTCCCTTTTCAGTCTCTTGATTTTCCATGATATCTCTCTGCATCTCACGTTGTGTGTGTTTGCTTTTTTCCACTAATTTTCTTGTACCTGTCACTTGTCACCTGTCACCTGTTCCCATCAGCCATTTACTGTTATGAGCAGAACTGTCTCCACCTTCTTGCAAAACAACCACCTCATTATATTCTATTTGCAGTAACAATTTAATTTAAGTTCAATTTAAAGTATCACGCCGTAAACAGGTGTTGTTGTTTTAAATCTTAAAATGGCTTAAATACTATAGATTTAACAAAACTATATTTTCTAAATTGCCTAAATGTCAAAATAAGTACAATAACGATTACATCATGACAATATCTTTACAGAAAAATCCTAATACTGAGCATGTTATTGCATTATCATGAGTCATATTTTTCTCTTACCAAAATTAACCATGGTTTATTACAGCAAAAGTATAGTAACCATGTCTTTTGTTTTGTTTTGTTTTGTTTTGTTTTGTTTTTTTTTTTTTTATAAAAAAAAAATAAATCTCTTTTAATTTACAACCGTAGTTTTACTACACATCTCATGGTTAGACTATGGTTAGTGTAGCAAAACCATGGTTCATTCATGGTTACCATGGTTTAACTCTAAGTGTTGTGTTGTTATCTGCCCTAGCTCCCTCTGAACGTATTATAAAATGATGTTTTATAACATTTGTTTGCTAAATTACTACTGTAACTTTTAAATTACTACTGCATCGAGTATTTGAGTGATGATAGTAATTTAGTTTAGTTTCGTTTATAGTAGATGTAGTTTTGCCTTTGTTTACTTAGTTTAGCATTAAACAGCTAGCAACTCTTAGCAGCCTGTTTACCGATGAAACTGACCTGCACTTGAAGTCCTGAACAGGTCAGTAGTTTTGCCTCCACTCGGGCACTACCACTCCATTCTCAAGTCACTTGCATTGATTACTCTGATAGAAACCATTTGGCGGAGACGCGGAGCGTGCGCGGGCCGAATCGCGTTGCCAGTCAAGACAAACTGATCCATGATTTATTAGAGACTTGTTATCGAATGTTGATCCACCAAATGCTGATTAAAACTAAAGTAACGAGCCTGCTTTGGAAATGTAAGAAGTAGAAAGTACAGATATTTGTGTCAAAATGTAAGGAGTAAAAGTAAAAAGTAGTCAGTGAAGTAAAGTACTGATACCAGAAAAAATCTACTTGAAGTACAGTAACAAAGTATTTGTACTTAGTTACTTCCCATCTCTGGCCACTTGTATTAACAATCAGCCAAACATGCGAAAGCACAGGAGAAACGCAACCAACTAAACGCAGATGAGAACAGACAAAGAACAACTCAAACTAAGGGCTACAGCAAGGAACAAACAAGCAGGGGCAGGTGAACATAATCAATTAATCAATGAGTAACCTAGGAAACAAACTAGTGGTAGAAAAATAGGAACAAAAGTTGTTCAGATCAATCATGTTTTAATATCACCTATAAAAAGAGATTCTTTATCCAAGTCCAGTTAAACAGCTGACAAACAAAATTTCTTAATCACTTTGGTGTTTAACTCATCCTGTAGAGGAGATGTGAGCTTACATTTTTCTAAGTGTTCTATAATTTTAGCTTGGTGGACAATACAACTGGTAAAAAATCACCAGTTACACGTGAATTGACAGACAGACTGTATAAATAAGGAAACAACAATCCAAAGCACTTTAGCAACAGCACAGCAATGGCCTATTCTCTATTTGCCTAATGCAGTGAAGAAAGTTGCCATAGTCACGGTTTGCATTGTGAAACAGTGTTGTACACAAATAAAGAGGAGGCTTTGATGTTTGTTTCAGGATTCGTATTGTTGATTTCATTCTGCATCACACATGCATTGATTCAGAGGGTGAGTAACAGTTTGATTGCTAGATTGCACATTCATTGCACATTGCATTGTATTACATCACTATATTATCTCAGCCTTCATGTAATAATGCATTCTCTCGCTTTACCCCTCTCTTAGGTGTTTCAGAATATCTGCCAGATCTCATGAAAAAAAATGTTTTTGAGACTCACTTTTGTTTACATGAGGTTTGCTTTTATTTTATTTGCATTTTTCTACACCTGCCATACAGGTCCACACTGCAGATTCATTATATTGAAATGTAACTGTATGCCATGGTGATAATTATACATGTATCAGTGTATAAGGTATATGTTGTACTCAGAGAACTACAGGTCACAAGGAGTATCGGATCACAAACATACAATAAGCAGTGTTACATGTGCGGAAAAAAAAAAAACATTTATTTGTGCCCTTTTAATTCTAGAAAAGGGAACAGAAAGAACTGAAGCAGAGCTGGGCTCGATGGTCTGCTTGTTTCAAGGGTCAACCCATAACTAACGTCAGGTGATTTTTCCTTTTATTTTCTAATTTTGTTCATCATTACTCATTTTCTTATAGACTTACACTCATCGTGGTATAATCTGAAAGTGTATTTGAAGTTTTCTTGATGAATTTATTGTGTGTGTTGTCAGAAACTACCTTGGTGAGAAGGTGGCTCTGTATTTCCTATGGCTGGGTTGGTACACATTTCTCTTGATTCCTGCTTCAGTAATTGGTCTCATAGTGTTCCTGTACGGCCTGGCCTTCTTCAACACAAGTCCTCTAATGTGAGTAACCTAATATTAATAAACTTCAGTGTGTTTTGTTACAAACATCTTTGTTGTCTTTTGTCCAATAGACCAAAACAAAAAGTTTTGGATTGCCATTTGATATCTAATGTAAAATATGGGTCTTAAAGTAAAACCAGCTGGTGTGTGTGTATGTGTGTTTCTGTGTACGCAGAAAGGAGGTGTGCCAGTCGAATGTAATTATGTGCCCGCTGTGCGATAATACGTGCAAAGTGTGGGAGCTTTCTGACACCTGCATGTATGCAAAGGTACTGTACTTTTTCAGTTTACTGATGACACACTTTTATTACACATTGTCCATACACATGCAATATAACATGAATCAATTACCCTCTTATAAGAAGCACTCAAGGTCATTTCACATGTGCTACATTGGGCTTTAACACATTGATTAATGTTGCAATGCAAGTAAGTTTTGTCCAATATTTTAACTATTCAGAAAAGATGATTCACTGTCTGGCCAAATATTTTGCTATAGGGATAAAGGTTAGGATAAATATTTTTTGGTAGTGCTACAACATTTCTGTCATGAAGACTCTGTGAGAGTTTAACATGGTAACATACATGGCAATGTTAAAATGTTTGGTCTTGGTGGCATAGATTTTCTACACTGCTGCGGCAGAGCAAGTACTGAGACTTGTTACTGCCAATACTGTTGCTGCACATATAACATATGTGACCCTGGACCATAAGTAGCACGAGTATATTTGTAGCAATATCCCAACAGTAAGTTGTATGGGTCAAAGTTATTGATTTTTCTTTTATGCCAAAAATCATTAGGATACTAAGTAAAGATTATGTTCCATAACAATGTTTTGTAAATTTCCTACCATAAATATATCAAAACGTAATTCCTGATTAGTAATATGCATTGCAAAGAACATCCTTTGGACAACTTTAAAAGCGTCCTATGCTAACAAACCACACACCAATGAAAACCCTATTTATTCAGCTTTGAGATGATGTATAAATCTCAATTAAATAAGTTTACCCTTATGACTGGTTTTGTGGTCCAGGGTCACATATATGCTAGTAACCCCCGTGTACAGCATACATGATTCACCCCGTAGTAGATCTATACAGGTGGAACTGGGGAAGGAGGGGGGTTTCTGAAGTGTGCCGCAATTGCTACAGCAAGCACAAGCAAAGTATTTGAATGTTGAGCAGCAAGCTCATTGGCTGCTGATGTGAAAACAAACCAGTAAACTGTGCCATGTGAATAATTATGTGAATATATCAGTTTGAGTTAGAAAATTAGAAGAGTTTCATGACAAATCTTTGTATGGCGTAAGTGTATATTAGCATAAGCTCTGAAACAAGTAGTAAACATTAAAGGTACACTCCACTTTTTTAAAAATAGGCTCATTGTCCAACTCCCCTGAAGTTAAACAGCTGAGTTTTACTGTTTTCAAATCCATTCAGCCGATCTCTGGGTCTGGCGGTAGCACTTTTAGCATAGCTTAGCATAGATAATTGAATCTGATTAGACCAATAGCATCTCGTTTAAAAATGACCAAATATAATGCCGATATTTTTCCTATTTAAAACTTGACTCTTCTGTAGTTACACTGTGTACTAAGACTGACGGAAAATGAAAAGTTGTGATTTTCTAGGCTGATATGGCTAGGAACTACGTAATAATCAAAGAAACTTTGTTGCCGTACCATGGGTGCAGCCGGCGCAATAATATAACGCAGCACCTGAAAGTGACCGGCACTAAGTTTGTGTAGATGCAGTGTTGTAGCCGGCAGATTTGACGTCTGCGTAATATCATTGTAAGCCATGGTACGGCAGCAGAGTTCCTTGATTATTACACCGAAATGAGAGTATAGTTTCTAGCCATATCGACCTAGAAAATTGCAACTTTTCATTTTCGTCTATCTTTGTACATGATGTAACTACAGAAGAGTTAAGTTTTAAATAGGAAAAATATCAAAACTCTGTGGTCATTTTTGAGCGAGATGGTCTAATCAGATTCAATTATCTATGCTAAGTTATGCTAAAAGTGCTACCGCCAGACCCGGAGATCAGCTGAATGGATTCGAAAATGGTAAAACTCAACTATTTAACTTTAGGGTAGTTGGAAAATGAGCCTATTTTCAAAAAAAGTGGAGTGTTCCTTTAACATTTTTAAATATGTTAGACAAATATTTTAATGTATACAAATTTTTTGGGGGGGTTAATGTTTTCAGAACAGATTACTTTGAACTTTCTATTAGCGTTACAGGAAGAACATTTGTTCATATCTTTGAGAGAATCTTGTCAAAATATTACCTAAAGTTCTGCTGAACTTCCCTGTTAAAGGAAAAGTCCACTTCCAGAACAAAAATGGACAGATAATGTACTTACCCCTTGTCATCCAAGATGTTCATGTCTTTCTTCAGTCATAAAGAAATTATGTTTTTTGAGGAAAACATTTCAGGGTTTTTCTCCATATAATGGACTGATATGGTGAATTGAATAAAAATAATACAATTTATATACTTTTTTAAACTCAAACACTCGTCTTGTCTTACTCTGCCTGAACTCAGTTTTTTCCGGTTTATGACAGTGTATGTCGAAAAACTCCCATTTCATGTTCTCCCTCAACTCAAAATCACGGTTTCGCGATTTTACCTTTTTTGTTAAGGGTGTTTGATCTTTGCATGTTCACTTTGCAAACACTGTGTCTGTACTTCTGCAGTGATGTAGGATGATTTTGAAATATTTTTTGAAGTTGAGGGAGAAAATACGATTGGAGTTTTTCGACATACCCTAACTGTCTTGAGCCAGAATACACAGAGTTCAGGGAGAGCAAGACAAGATGAGAGTTTAAGATTAGACTCATTTTTTAATGAAAATAACCGATCGTTTTACTAGATAAGACCCTTCTTCCTCGGCTGGGATCGTATATAATTACATTTGGGATTGTTTGAAGCTGCGTTTAAACTGCATTTTGGAAGTTCAAAATCGGGGCACCATATCAGTCCATTATATGGAGAAAAATCCTGAAATGTTTTCCTCAAAAAACATAATTTCTTTACAACTGAGGAGATAAACATCTTGGATGACAAGGCGGTGAGTACATTATCTGTAAATGTTTGTTCTGGAAGTGGACTTCTCCTTTAACTGGGCCCTAAAAGAAAGGTTAAAATATTGTAATATGTGCTGACACTGTGTCTTTTGGGTCACACGTGCAGGTGAGCCTTCTGTTTGATAATGAGGGAACAGTGGCATTCGCCATGTTCATGGCAGTGTGGGGTAAGTTCAACAGCTCTAACCGCATTTGAGTTGGACTGAGTCAGTGCTACATCAGATGTTAATGTCTTCTTCACAGCCACTGTGTTTCTGGAGTTCTGGAAGCGCCACAGATCGTCTTACGTGTCTGCATGGAAGGTCTTTGACTGGAGTGAGGAAGAGGTATGACCAAGTAACAGTCTGTCACCATTAACTACATTTTATGCTTTTTAAGGCTATGTTCACAATTGGCATCTTTTTTGACAAGAAAAAGTTGACAAGGGCGCTTTTTAGTAAAAAAAGGTCAAAAAAATCAGGTCTTGCTACTGGCTTGTCATTGATCAGCTGTCAAAAAGCTTGACGTAGGGCATTTTTTCAGAAAAGTTTTCAACTTGAAAAGACGATCTGAGCTGCGGAAAAAGACGCCGGCGGTGGCGTTTAAAAAAGCGCTCAGGACTTAGGATTATAATGTAAAACGTCTCAGGTTACGTATATAACCCTGGTTTCCCGAGAGAACGAGACACCGTGTCGAAACGCTATGGGAACGACTTCAGCGTGACCGCGCTCTGAATCACATGTGAAATCAGTCCAATAGAAGAGCGAGACGTCATAGGCGGGTGACGTCACTGACCAGGAAGCTTAAAAGCACGTGCACCGGAACCGGCGTCAGCTTTAAGAGAAGCAGTGCTTGGAGGGATGCAGGAGGATGGCCTCTAGACGCGGCGTCTCGTTCCCTCGGGGAACCAGGGTTACATACGTAACCTGAGACATTCCCCTTCAGGAACTTGAGCCACGTCGAAATGCTATGGGAACGAGATGCCCATGCCGCCAGACCCCGCCTAGTGTGTGCTAGTGCGAAGGACAGAAGAGCCAGGAGAGACTCGCAGGTCAAGGTCATAAAACCTCACGAACGTAAGGGGCGTGGACGATCCCACAGCGTTGCAGATATCCTGCATAGAAACGCCAGCAAGAAAGGCCTTGGAGGCAGCCATGCTCCGGGTAGAATGAGCTTTGACCCCTAGTGGAGGAGGCAGGCCAGAGGACTCATAAGCAGAACAAATAGCATCCACTATCCAGCGGCTTAGGGTCTGCTTGGAAGCAGGGAGACATTTTTTAGCCGGACCGTAGCAAACAAAAAGTTGGTCTGACTTTCTCCACATTGCAGCTCTGTGGACATATGTGTCCAGTGCTCGCACCGGACACATACAGTTAAGCCTTTGCTGGTCAGGATCCCGAAAGGGAGGAAGACAGAAGGCCTGAAGTACGACAGGCCGTGGTGCTGAGGAGGGGACTTTAGGGACGTACCCCGTACGAGGGTACAGGAAGGCCTTAGTTAGGCCTGGAGCAAAGTCCAGAAAGGAAGGGGCCACAGAGAGGGCCTGAAGGTCCTCAACTCTCTTGAGGGAGGAAAGAGCGAGAAGGAGAACCGTTTTAATTGTAAGAAGATGGTCTGATATTTCCTCAATAGGCTCGAAAGGAGGCCTACAGAGAGCCTCTAACACCACTAAAACCTCAGCCTCAATGCACCGCGGAGGAAACGTGTGATAAGGGGGTTCTTACCCACGGAAAGACCACCAAGAGGGGCGTGGTAGGCCACAATGGCCGCCACATAAACCTTCAAGGTGGAGTGGGTTAACACTGTGGATAGCCGATCCTGCAGGAACTCCAGCACTGTACTAACTGGGCAGTTAACTGGATCCTGCAAGCGGTGTCCGCACCAAGAAGTGAAGAGTCTCCACTTCAAGGCGTACAGTTTTCTCGTAGAGGGAGCTCTAGATTGGAGGATGGTCTCAACAACCTCGGTTGAGAGACCGGAAGCTAAGAGGTGCGCCCCCTCAGAGGCCACAACCAAAGCTTCCACAGCTCCGGCTGGGGTGAAGAATGGAACCCCCTGCCTGTGAGAGGAGATCTCTCCTGACGGGAATCTCCCAGGGAGATTCAGCGCTCGAAACACGGCCAGCATCTCCAGGCAATTTATGTGCTAAGAGAGATGGTGACCGCTCCACAGACCGTGGGCAGGTTGGCCGTCCATGACCGCTTCCCAACCGGTGAGGGACGCATCCGCTCCCAAGCAAGCCACGCATAGAGCGTGTGTATCCCCGCTCGTGATGTAGAGAGAGCAGGGAGGAACACACACTCTAAAACCTGGCTTGCTAAGTGACTTAGATTTGTCTTTTGCTTTAGACATTGTGCCCCAAATAAAAGCCGTGCAAACTAGCACAAAAAACGAGCACAATCACACACAACACAGAGCGCTGCTGAAAGACAGAAGCTGACGCCGGTTCCGGCGCACGTGCTTTTAAGCTTCCTGGTCAGTTACGTCACCCGCCTATGACGTCTCGCTCTTCTATTGGACTGATTTCACATGTGATTCAGAGCGCGGTCACGCTGAAGGCGTTCCCATAGCGTTTCGACGCGGGAGTTCCTGAAGGGGAACATATGCTGGCAGTTTCAAAAAAAGACGCCAAGTGTGAACATTGCCTAAGGGGGCAATAGCAACTATTGATTAGAACAGCATTGCCTCCATAAATGGAGCAGGATCATTTTCTGCCATTAAAACCTTTCAAAGATATTGATATTGTATAGCTTGAAAAGACTTGGAATGCAACACAAATTCTTTATAATACTGCCTGTTGCAAATTTGGTTAAGTTTAGGATGGGGGTTGGTTAGGTGCTCAAAAATCTATGAAAGTAAAATATATGTATAAAAGTAATTTCTAAAAAAATATTTTCAAATGCATGCAAATAATTACATGCATTTTAATCTAATGCATTAGGCAAACAATTGAAAATAATAAAGTTCCCCTTCGAGGGAAATCTAACGTTGCATCAATTTAATGATGGAGCATCTCGTTCCCTTCTCATGGAACTACAAATATAAAAAGTTTAGGGTGGTTTTATAATATGTGATTGTGTATGTGCTTGAATAATGCAGGAGGAGTTGATTATGGAGATTGTAAATAATGCACAGTGTGAACCCAAGATGCACAGGCACTCTTATCTATGCTCCACTATGGTAATGGTTTTAGTCACACTCATGGTAAGAAACTGATGGCGTGTGTAAAGGTGATGTTACTCTCATAAAAAAATATATAATTCATATATGCATGGCTAACTGGCTTTGATGGTGTGTATCTGTGGTGATGTGTCATCAGTTGCTGGTCATCATTGGTTTGACCCATGTCCTGGTTGTGTGTCGAGTGATCGCTACTGTGCTGCTGGCTGAAAACAGTACTTGGCTGGTCATTACTGAGAATTCGCAAACAGTTGGCGTGATGCTTGGAGCCGTGCTTCACTACATCACTATCACCGTGATGACTCGGGTAAAAACTCCACAAACCTCCCACTATCTGTCAGAGAAGAAAGGTCTGTTCTTAACTTAAAATATGATTTATTTTACAGTTTTAATTACCCTAAAATTGTTAAAAATAGATATTTTACTCAGTTTATAATATAAAATTGCATTAATCTGATGTTTGTTTCTGTCATAGAAATCATTTTATAAATATATATCGATATTCCAAAACCTAACCACACAATCCTCTAATACTCATAAAAAGTACAGCACACAATTTTCTAACAAATTGGGTAAAATAATCAATTTTAATTAAAACTGTGAAATAAATACAAACTGTAGTTTATGTTAAAAACAGACCTTTTTCCACTCTGTTCACCAAATTTATTTATTTCATTTTTTTTTTGTTCTCTTTGTCTGTTTTAGCTTATGATATCAACAGTTGTAACCATGTATAATTGTTTTACACAGGTCAATTGTACAGTAGCCATGAAGCTGAGTGAAATAGGTCAGTGGAACAGGGAAGGCTTGTGGCTTTAATTATCAAACATTTTGATTGTAAACCTTTCTTTTTTTCATAATATAAAACATATGCTGCTTTCTTTTTTTCTGCTTACAGAGAATAAGCACTCCCATACTGCCATTGAAAGGAGTTTCACAGTCAAGATGTTCATATTCCAGTTCTTTACAATGTTCTCCTCTCTCATATACACAGCGTTCTTTCTGGGAAGGTAGCCTGGGCAATTTATATATTTTATTATATTATATTATATTATATTACAACAGCCTTCACTATATACAATACTAGTGCTATTAGTTTTGTTTAGCCATGTTAAATGATTACCCCATATCTTTATAACATATTTTCTCTTGATTTATCTCAATTTTACTAAACTAAAAATTTATTGTAAGCAAAGAGCAAAGTATACTGAGCATTGAACATTAATTTTAGGATCAATGGTCATCCTGGAGGGTATGTGAGGATATCTGGCAAATGGAGGCTGGAGGAGGTGTGGCCATTATAATTTTCTCTACAGTGTGCTATAAACAAACAAGTGCACTACTATGTTCTGTGTTTCACTTTTTCATGCTAATTTTGTATGGAATATTACATTCTTTTCAATTTAGTGTCACCCAAGTGGCTGCCTCACAGATTTGTTCATTCAGATGTCTATTATCATGGTACTTAAACAGACCTTCAACAATATCTTTGAATATTCTGGTCCGTAAGTGGAACTTTTTTTATTTGATTTGTGTGTGATCTGCTTTTCATTATTTAACACTGGGATTGGGAAACAATTCAAAACTGAAGCCATATTTTGTCAAACAACTTAATTTTAATGCTTCTTCATTACGCTACTATGCGTTTATTCTCATTTTTTATAACAAAAAGCAACAGTACATGTGTAGTCTCACAATGAATTGGTCAAAAAGACAACCGGATAGAGCACTTGCACTGTTTAATGCATACTTAAGACTTTTGAGGCTTAAATCAGTTAAATTACTGACTAGCTTTTCCTATGATAATGAGTAGTTAAAGATAAACAATGATTTGGAACATGGTGTTATTATAATAAATATTTTATTATATTATTTTATTTTATATTTATATTTATTATTTATTAAATCTTAATCAGTATCATGCAGGTTCCAGTCTCTATTTTAAGATGCTGTATAAACTTTGTATAACGCAGAGTAAATGTATGAGAGAAAATAAACACCTTTTTGTACCTTCTTTCCACAGCTGGTTCAGTCGGTGGTTGAAGAGGAAAAAGACACAGAAGTTTAGGAGAAGGTGTTTCAAATGCTATAAGAAGGAGTGTATGAATGCCAAGGAAGGATCTGAACTCTGTGAGAACTGCAAACTTGAAGACCTCCACAGAAACTACAGCCTGATTCAAACTGATCGCTTCAGCCTCTTTAACGAGTTCCTGGAAATGGGTACAAATCTTGAAAATATAATTAAAAATTCAAATGTCATTTTTTGGACCTGGAGGTGGGCTCTTTTGATGGGGGCCAGTAAAACCCACCCCTCCAACTAACATATACAGTCATGGCCAAATATACTGGGCACCCTTGCAATTCTGTCAGACAATTGTTCCAATTGCAGATCTTTTGATACTCACATGTTTTTGTTTTTTTTTTTTTTGTTTTTTTTTTCATTGCAACAACACAGAAAGACGAACTTGATACAATTTCACACAGAACTCAAAAATGGACTGGAAAAAATTATTGGCACCTTGTCAAAATTGTAAGAAATAATAGTTAATAATAGTTAGAAAATAATTAGAAATAATCAAGCATGTGATGTGATGCTCCTGTAATTTGTATTTAGACACACCTGTGGCAAGTAACAGGTGTGGGCAATATAGTAATTACACTTGCAACCAGTTAAAATGGAGAAAAGTTGACTCTACCTTTGTGTTGTGTGTCAAACTGAGCCTGGAGAAAAGAAAGAAGTGTAAAGAGTTGTCTGTGGATTTGAGAGAAACAAATTGTGGTAAAACATGAACAATCTCAAGGCTACAAGTCCATCTCCAGAGATCATAAAGTCCCTGTGTCCACAGTGTGCAATATTTAATCAAGAGGTTTACAGCCCATGACACTGTAGCTAACCTCATTGGACATGGATGGAAGGAATGGATGAAAAATGAAGGATTGTTTGAATGAATAAAGAACTAAGTATTAGAATTAAGAATTAACTTCCAAACAAATGCAAGCTGATCTGCAGACACAGGGTGTCCGTCACCATCTGAATGAACAGGGATGCTATGGTAGGAGACTCAGAAGGACACCACTGCTAACACAAAGGCATAAAAAGCAAGACTGGAGTTTGCCAAAACTTATGTGACAAAACCATAATTCTTCTGGAAGAATGTACTGTGGACAGATGAGACAAAAGTAGAGCTTTTTGGTAAAGGACATCATGGCTTGTTTTACAGAAAAAGAAAAGAACACAGTCCCTACAGTCAAACATGGTGAAGGTTCAGAGATGTTTTGGGGTTCCTTTGCTGCTTCTGGCACTGGATGCCTTGACTGTGTGAACGGTATCATGAAATCTGATGATTACCAAAGAATTTTGGGGCGCAACGTAGTGGCCAGTGTCAGAAAGCTGCGTCTCCACCAGAGGTCATGGGTCTTCCAGCAGGACAATGACCCCAAACACACTATAAAAAAGCACTCAGAAATGATTACAAACAAAGCGCTGGAGAGTTGTGAAATGGGCAGCAATGAGTCCAGATCTGAATCCCATAGAACACCTGTGGAGAGATTTCAAAACAACAATTGGGAGAAGACATCCTTCAAATCTGAATGACCTGGAGTAGTTTGCAAAAGAAGAATGGTCCAAATTTCCAGTAGAGAGGTGTAAGAAACTCATTCATGGTTACAGGAATCAGTTATTTTTACCAAAGGGGGTGCTACCAAATATTAAGTTAAGGGTGCCAATAATGTTGTCCAGTGCATTTTTAGGGTTCTGTGTGGAATTGTATCGGATTTGCATTTTCTTCTCTGTTTTGTTGTTGTTGTTCCAATGCAAATAAATAAATAACATGTGAGTACCAAAACATTTGCAACTGCAACAATTTTCTGAGAGAAGGGTGCATTTTCTAACAGAATTGCAAGGGTACTGATATTTTTGGCCATGACTATAGTTACATGCTAACATCCACTCAGAGATTTGCATGGAATCTTTTATTACAAGTGTTTTCTTTAAAACACAGATATCTGAATTTTGCATGGTCCTTTTTTTTTCTCTCCCCAGTGATCCAGTTCAGTTTCACAACTATATTTGTAGCGGCATTTCCTTTGGCTCCATTATTGGCTCTTCTAAACAACATCATTGAGATCCGATTGGATGCCATTAAGATGGTCAGCCTTGAGCGCAGACTAGTGCCGACGAAGGCCAATGATATTGGTGAGAGAATGTTCTGCAAAAAGTTTCTCGTTCTGAGGAAATATAGAGGAAGTTGTATAGTTCAGAAATTTGGCACACAGGTAGAGGACAGTCTGAACAATCACCACACCAAATTTAGAATCTCTTACTTAAACCTTGTAGCGCCACCACTTGCCAAATTTGCACTCTTTGTGCTACTAACATTTGTACTAATTTTTGAACTGTAAGAACTTGAAACTAAATTCTTAATTCTTTTTTCCTCTGATTTCTTTGTTCAGGATGGATTCGAATACATCATTGAATCCCTAAGATGTAATTTATATGTCATAAAAATGTTTTTGTGTAATTTTACTTTTTTTTTTTTTTTTAATTCCATTTTGAGCATCGGCCATTTTTAATTTTGTGAAAAAATGTGTATATTTTACAAATGCATCAGTGTACCATTAGGAAACTTGGTATGTGTCTTCGGCATCATGCCCTGAAGGTAACCTAAAAAGTTTTGTGGCAGCACCACGTCGTGGTCAAAAATTATAATGACATTTTAAAAAATAAGACTTGATAGAATCATTGGGTCATGCCAAGAACATTGACATAATTGGCTAAACTTTCTGCCTGCTATTTTGATTTATATTGAAAACTTCAGCGCCACCTGTTGGTCAAACATGATAACCCATTACTATGAAGCAATTAAGCATTAATAATGAAATTTCAAAAAATGTAGTTTATAAACAGTTTTGCCTCTTATCTTATGACCAGTCCTGATAGATTCCGTTGGTTATGCTGAAAACATTGATACCAATTATGCCAAAATTAGCTGAACATCCTGTCTGCCATATTGATTTATGTTGATAACCTGCCTTTTCAAGATGGTCTAATTTTCACCGAATTCAACCCAAATCAACTTCAGACCATTAAATCATATTACTAATGATTCAATTTAGGATTTTGCAGCCTGTTTGAGTAAAATAATCTTAAAATGTCTTCAACTACTCATTGTTGCATTTGATCTGATCCTCCCTGCCAGGTTTGCTCTCCATTCTGCCTCTCTTGTGCTTGGCCCTTTAGTTGCTGCCTGCAGCTATATGTTTAGTTGGTTTTATCAGTTCAAACAGCACACTTCAGTGCAGATTATTTTATGAATTTGTCAAAATAAAATGTAGCTTGGCAGACAGACTTGATATTGAAGTATTGCAGCAAATATCAAGAGAGGATGGAAAATGGTCATGGAAAAAAAAATGTGTATATATGACCCTTTTTTATGATTTCAGGTGTGTGGACGGATGTGCTTGAGGCGATTGGTGTTCTTGCGGTCATTGCTAATGGACTTGTCATTGGTATATCTTCTGATTTCATTCCACGTCTGGTTTACCAGTACTTATATGGGCCATGTGCCAGCGGCAGTGCTCCTGGCATTGAGTGAGTTGAATTTGATTTTTCACACCCGTGCAATATCAATATATTTGCAGCAGCACAAGTATGTCTTTTAATCTTCTTTGTATTTTTCTAGTTGTATGGTTGGATACATAAACAACACTCTATCCATTGCTAATATAAGTGACGAGAGAGTTAGGGGAGATTTCAAAATGAATCAAATGATGACTTACAGTGGCCGTTTGGTGACACACTGCAGGTAGTGTTATTAACCCTTCTTATCTATCTATCTATCTATCTATCTATCTTATCTATCTTATCTATCTATCCATGTGGATTTTGATCTTTTTTTCTCTTATTAATTAGTATTTTCTGCACATTTTAGATGCTGTGTAATTTAACAAAAATATTTTGGTCAAAATCAAGGCTGTAAATTTGTCCTGTTTTCATTTCAGCTACAGAGATTACAGAAGTAATGAAGACTTTAGTTTAACTAATCAGTTTTGGGTCATTCTGGCAGCACGATTAGTCTTCATTATTTTGTTTGAGGTACATACAGTACATACATCTCATACATACAGTATGTAAGAACAGCATTTAAGATACAGAGTAATTATACTAAGATTACTAATGAATGCTATTGCTGTCTTTCTGCCCAGCATGTAGTGGTGATCTTTAAGTGTGTAGCAAGCTGGTTTGTCCCTAACTCGCCCCTGGATGTGAGAAATGAAAGACTGTATGATAAACTCAGGAGGCTTAAGGAAGAACTGAGGTCAGTAACAAGAGCTAACAAACGTTTACACACTACAGAACCACAAATGTGCATTAAGAATGTAAATAGAGTAAATATTTCATGAACTGTAATTTTCTTTTTTTCAGAGCTCGAAAACAGGACAATTTTACTAAACTTCATGAGAATGGTAACGCAAAAAGATCATCTAAACAGAAAAAAACAAATAAGCTAAATAGTATGTGAAACAAATGAGGTAAAACAAGATTCTAGAAGCCTCTGAATTTTGACTGTTGTTAGTTACCTTAGTGAAAGGTTTTACATTTTAAAGGGTGGTCACATTTTTAATTGTTTATTGCAATTTGTGGATTAATGACTGCTTGATAAATCAGAAGAAACACACACACACACACTATATACTAATTCTCAAAGGTTTTGGGAGTCTGTACGTTTTTTTAAAGGGATACCTTCTACTCACCAAGGCTGCTTTTATTAAAATAAGATACAGTAAAAGCATCACCAAGTGATGTAAAATTGCCACTAAAATACAGTAAAATTGTGAAATATTATTACATTTTAAATTTACTTCCTTCTATTTTAATACATTTTAAAATGTACTTTATTCCTGCTATTATTACTCCAGTCTTCAGTGACAGTGCAACAAAGTAAAAGTTTTTACATTTTTGGATTCATTTAATGCATCTTTGCTGAATAAAGTATTAATTTCTTTCAAATAAATAAATCTATCTTATTGACCCCATACCTGAGGTAGTGTAATTATGGAAATGTAAATATTTTGGTAAACTTTGTTAGTTGCACACATTGTATAAAATTTTGTATTTTTCTAGTATGTAAACCATTTTATATATATATATATATATATATATATATATATATATATAAATATAAAATGCATATACAGTATAAAATAAATATGTATTGTGTTCATGATAAATTACCTGAATGTAAATTAAAATATTTTGTTTAAAAAAAAAAAAATGTATGAAGGTAATGAAAACACTGTTATTTCTATTGTCAAAATGTAATTTAATAAAATCTATGAAATTGACATCTTGACCTCTCATTTTAATTTATCAGCAGTGCAATACTGTATGTGAAACATATGAAAGAATGGTATGCATCAATTATTTATTTAAAAAAGTGGCCAGGTTTGTTCCACCAGTGATTTTGTATAGAGACAGCAGAATTTGTTAATATATTTTCTCAATACGAGTTGTCCCTCTTTTTGCTAGATTTGTCAGTAGATTTTCAGTAAAATTTCATACCTCCCAGTTAGTCTTTGATGTCAAATTTAATACACACAACATATCCCATTTTTTTGTGAGTACTGCATATTACAACAAATAAACCGACACATTAGATTTTGTGCACCTGGAGATTTTTTTTTTTTGTTTTTGTTTTGTTTTTTTTATACATGGCAGTATTAATTCTCTAAAAGGTACAGCTACTGTAATTACTTGACATAAAAAAGGTTTACATTTACATGTAATCAGAGAATCCAAAGCGACTTACATATGTCTTGTGACAAGTACCAGTTAGTCTAACTAAGTACACACAGCAAGTTTGTTACTGATAATTTTAGGGAATATTTTTTCATGTTTCAATTTGTTGTTGCTTTAAATTTTTACCGTGCGTTACAATGGTTAAGGTCTCCACTTAAATATTATAATAATTTTGCATAACTGAGTTGAAAATAAAGATAAATAAAGGTACAATGCACAGTAAACCAACAATTTAACCAACATTAAACAAACACGTTCGAATACAGCTTTTTTGACGTCTGGCCTCTAGATGGCAGCAGTTGATCATTCTGAGTAGTTTCATTATCAGAATGATCTGATTTAAGCATTTTGTAAAGTTTTACTTATTAACAGTTCTACATAATTAGTGATAAGATTCTCTCTCACACACAAAAACACTTAAAGTGAGAACCTCTTATTACACTATCATAAAACATTACGTTTCACATGGCATAATATTATCTAAAATAGCCGTTTCAACAAAACACTGACCGAAAAGCAATGGAGCAACTGACCAGGAACCAGAAATTAATTTAATCTGCAGCTAAGAAAAATAACCTCACAAATAAATTTATTAATTTATAGCAACAATAAAACAAAAAAATAGCAACAATAAAACAAAATCAACTGGTACTTACGCCCTTTTCTGACAATACATCGCCTACGAAGCTACACACAGATTTGAAACCCTTAATGTGAAAATTTGAGTGGCTCTTAAAAGAGCCTTTGAGGTTTACGGTTTGCACCAGCAGGGAGTTTAAGCGCGCTCTCCACGAATGCGGCGGGCCAGCTGAATATCTTTAGGCATAATGGTCACTCTCTTGGCGTGGATGGCGCACAAATTGGTGTCTTCAAACAACCCAACCAAGTAAGCCTCGCTAGCTTCCTGCAGGGCCATGACGGCGGAGCTCTGGAAACGCAAATCCGTCTTGAAATCTTGAGCGATTTCTCGGACGAGACGCTGGAAAGGCAGTTTGCGAATCAGCAGCTCGGTGGATTTCTGGTAGCGACGGATCTCTCGCAGAGCCACGGTCCCGGGCCTATAACGATGAGGCTTCTTGACGCCGCCGGTGGCTGGAGCGCTCTTACGGGCAGCTTTGGTAGCGAGCTGCTTTCTAGGGGCTTTGCCACCGGTGGATTTACGGGCGGTTTGTTTGGTTCTTGCCATTTTTTTTCAATGAAGTGTTCTTCTAAAGCACAATAACATATTATTCTAAACAGCAGCTATTTATACTGTTCCTGCATTGCGCTCCGTGTGGTTGTAGAGGCATTCGATTGGCTATTGTGTTTACGTCGCAACATCACGTGACCTTTCCGGCCAATGGCTATGGGTTTCCTGTTTTTAAACCAGTGACAATGGCCTGCTTTTCCCGCCCAAAAAGGTTTAAAAAAAAAAAGTTCAGTTTCCTGTTCAATGCGTAAAATAAGAGCGCGACCCCTTTCTCTGTCTCTCTTCTCTATAAATATATTATCATATATATATTACATACGGTTTTAAAACCCTGTTTTTTTCGACAACGTGGCCAAATAAAATATATATATATATATCTCTCTCAGAGGTGCACTAAAGAAGGATTAAAGAGCGAAAACACCAAATTATACATATAGCTTCAGTGGGCACACGAGTAAACTCTCTTTTATTGTATGAATTAATATGCACTGGTGAAATTAACCCGGCTCTTGTTAGTCTCCACCCAAGAAAAACAAAATTGTGCTAGAACACAACTATATACAACTCAGAGTTTATAGAACTGGTTAACCACAACACCAAATAAGGCTCACAATGCCTTTACACACACTTTTCAGCAATTACTTTCATTGATCTATAAATATCGCTCTTTAAGAAGAGAGTGGGTGGCTCTTAAAAGAGCCTTTGGGAGTTTCCAGTAAACAAAACTGTGCTAATTTACTTGGTTTTGGCGGGCTTCTCGGTCTTTTTGGGCAACAACACAGCCTGGATGTTGGGCAGCACACCGCCCTGAGCGATGGTCACTTTGCCCAGAAGTTTGTTCAGCTCCTCGTCGTTGCGCACCGCCAGCTGCAGGTGACGGGGGATGATACGGGTCTTCTTGTTGTCCCTTGCGGCGTTTCCAGCCAACTCCAAGATCTCAGCAGTCAGATACTCGAGCACAGCGGCCAAATAAACTGGAGCACCAGCACCGACGCGCTCACCATAGTTTCCTTTACGGAGAAGCCTGTGAACACGGCCAACAGGAAACTGAAGTCCGGCCCTGGACGAGCGAGTCTTAGCCTTTGCTCTGGCTTTACCACCAGTTTTGCCTCTTCCACTCATTATGAAGATTTCGAGATGTTCGTTTCCACAATTTTAAGCAGAAATAACTGCGCTTTAGCTTGACTATCAGCTTTTAAGAGCGCGTGCTCCAAGTCTATTGGTTAGAGTCCATCACATCTGAAAACCAATCACTGCACGTCCCTCCAAACTCCAAATCCCTCCTCCCTTTGCCAGTTTCTACGTTCGCTGTTGAGCAGAACGATAACTTTAATGCTTTATAAGTTAGCCGCTTAAGGAACTAAAGGAAATTAACGTTTTGTTCTGATTACATTTTTTTTTTTAGGTTGGGATATAAAATTATGAACAATATTCATTACTTTTGTTTGATATATTCTGAGAAATGTGACACGTTATTTTTTTTAAAGTGTAATCATAATACAATAGTATTGCCTTCAGATCAAATTTATTTGAGAATTGTGTCCCTAGTGACTTTTTCTTTGCCCATTTGGGTTTCAAGGCCTTGTAGCAATGAAACATTATTTGTGAAACTCAACAAATCCTGCGTTTCATTCACATATGTGACCCTGGACCACAAAACCAGTATTAAGTAGGATGGATTTATTTGTAGCAATAGCTAAAAATACAATGTATGAGTCAAAATTTTCGATTTTTCTTTTATGCCAAAAATCATTAGGATATTACGTAAAGATTATGTTCCATGAAGATATTTTGTAAATTCCCTACCCTAAATATATATAAAAACTTCATTTTTAATTAGTAATATGCGTTAAGAGCTTCATTTGGGCAATTTTAAAGGCGATTTTCTCAGTATTTGGATTTTTTGTACCCTCACATTCCAGAATTTTAAATAGTTGTATCTCGACCAAATATTGTCCTATATGTATTTCCATACATCAATGGAAAACCTATTTATTCAGCTTTCAGGTGGTATATAAACCTCAGCTAAAAAAAAAAAGGCATATATGATGGATATATTTCAGAACCAGTGTAAAGTACTTTTGTTGCGTGCAAGTGAGTTTATTCTTGTATGCATAATGGCAAAATGAAGAACAAAACACTTGTGAATTAGATTTGTGAGCATAAAACCACCCAAAACAGGTAAAAAAAAAAAAAAAAGTTACCTAAGCACATGGAATTAAATATTTATGCTTTTAGTTTTTAAAAAAAACTTGCAGATACAATTGTATTTTCTTTTGTTTTCAAGAATGAAAAAGAAATGGATATTCTGCTTTCAACTGTCGTTCATACTGGGGTTTCGATAGTTTAATACGATTCTTAAAACGGTGTCTAAGCTGACGGTTCAGTTGGACCTGATAAATTACACGTGAACGCTCTTTATGTGAAAGTGTGGGTGGCTCTTAAAAGAGCCTTTGGGATTGATAAATTTTATATCAAGTTTTACTTAGAGCTGGTGTATTTGGTCACGGCCTTTGTGCCCTCAGACACGGCGTGTTTAGCCAGCTCACCGGGCAGCAACAGACGCACGGCGGTCTGGATCTCTCTAGATGTGATGGTGGAGCGCTTGTTGTAGTGAGCGAGACGAGACGATTCACCGGCGATGCGCTCGAAGATGTCGTTGACGAAAGAGTTCATAATTCCCATCGCTTTGGAAGAAATACCAGTATCAGGATGAACCTGCTTCAACACTTTGTAAACGTAGATAGCATAGCTCTCCTTCCTAGACCTCTTGCGCTTCTTTCCTCCCTTTCCGGCGGTTTTAGTAACTGCCTTCTTGGACCCCTTCTTAGGCGCAGACTTCGCGGGTTCAGGCATGGTGATGCTGGCGAGTCAATGATTAGAACGCGCAGGACAGAGGCATTTATTGACTAAGCTATGCTAATTTTCAAAAAAAAAAGAAAAAACAGGGACCCTTCTGATTGCGTGTTTTATAGACCAAACCCATAAACTCATATTGTGATTGGAGAACTGAAGTATCACGAGCGGAGCGAAGGCCAATCACAGGCGGTGAATTGATAGCCCCACCCACCGCTCCATGTTTGAACATCAACCGATATGAAGTTATTTCCTGTTTCAATTCGCGCTCTTTTTGTTAGTTGTTTTATTAAAGAAAACAAATGGCTCTGTAACATATTGTAACTTTTAACCCCTTATAGACGCATAGAGAGAATTTAGAGAAAGGAGAGTTCAGACACATTATTTTCCTCTGCTCTAATTAAAATACTATTGTCATCTGATTGTATTCTCTTTATTTTGTAAATAACTTTAATTCACAGAAAACGCTAAACAAGTAAATGAAAACGCAAAGTAATACAAAACCCATGCTATTAGTTTGTGCGCCTCATAACGTTATACAAGTCCCTATTTCAAGAATCAGTTTTCGGTCCTTAAACATAAGTGCTTTTATTGTATAATTTACAAAAAGCGTTCATTTATAGATTTTGTTTTTTAATTATTATTTAGTTTTCATCTAAAACGGCACCATGAGTTCAACTTTGACTCCTTATGTGATAGTGTGGGTGGCTCTTAAAAGAGCCGTTGGGTTTGCGGTTTTTTATTCTGAAATCAAATGTTTAACCTCCGAAACCGTACAGAGTGCGTCCCTGTCGTTTCAGAGCGTACACGACGTCCATGGCGGTAACGGTCTTTCTCTTGGCGTGCTCGGTGTAGGTAACGGCATCGCGGATTACGTTCTCCAGAAACACCTTCAACACACCGCGGGTCTCCTCGTAGATTAGACCAGAGATACGCTTGACACCGCCACGGCGAGCGAGACGACGGATGGCGGGCTTGGTGATTCCCTGGATGTTATCACGCAAAACTTTACGGTGACGTTTGGCGCCTCCTTTCCCAAGCCCCTTACCGCCTTTACCTCTTCCAGACATTGTTACTGCAACAGAAGTTATAACTTCAAAAGTGAAATTTCTAAAGCAGTAAAACGCAAGAAACAACGAGCTTTAAGATCGCCTAAAGGACCTAGTTGAAACACGTGAAGGCGGTCCTATGCAACGTCATATGGGTCGTTCTTGGAGACCTGGGCTGTGTTCTAAATACTATAATACTACTCTTACTATTTCTGCAGTATCCAGTATGTATAATGTGCATATGCACATTTTCTGGATGCATGGAATACGGGATGACCTACTATATTTGCCAGAATCTGCTAAATATAACTCAAGTACACTGAAATCAGTATAGAAGCTGTGTTCGGAATGGCATACTACCACACAACTCCTACCATATTGCAGTATGCTATGTGTATAATGTGAATAGTATGTGAATTTTCTGTTTGCATGGAATGCCTGGATTACCTGCTACATTTGCTGAAATTTGATGTATGCATCTGAAGACTGCACGCGATGGAGACGGGGAATAGCAATTATAAGTGTAACATATGTATATGTACATATATACATATACATGTAAACTACAAACTACTGCTGTGTACCTAAAACAATATCAACAATAAGGTTCATCCTGATACTGGCATCTCTTCTAAGGCGATGGGAACAATAAGACATAAACTGTACTTTAATCTCTATGGCACGTTTCCTATCAAGTAAAATGACGTCACCTTTATCTCTCTAGCACTTCATACAGTACTGATTGTTTCAAAGATATTAAATAATATTAATATTGCAGTAATATAATGTATAGGTAACATATAAACAAAAATTATATTTCAAACTTTTCAGACCTGGAAGAACGTGATCGCAATTCCAAAACCACCACTGCTCCAAACCATCAAGACTTTCGCTTGAGACTGCATTCGATCACTGCAATGTCCACAGGCAGTGCAAGTATTGTACATTTAACTAAACAAAACAGAGGTTTAGTATAAGCTGTAGACAGCACTGATGGTTTCACTCAGGTGGTTAACTGACTCTTTTCACAGCTACATTCTCTGGTCTCTGGTCAGCTTCTCACTGACCCTTCCCCCACGTGTGAGTGATTTCATGTTTGTTTGTTTAGATTAGTTATGTGTTAGTCCTTCGTTAATATTTTTTTGTGCACAAATTACATGAGTTTTGATTCTGATTCTGCCTTGTAAATTAATGTCCCTTTACGATTCCGATTCGAGCTACATGCTCTAATGCAATGGTACTTTAAGAAATTTATTTGCTGTGGCCAAGAAAATATAATTTCTTGTTGATATGAAATTATACTGAATGTTCGCTGGACGAACATATTAGTTGATGGAAAATTAATTCTGCTACAGTTACTGCTGGCAGCTGATATAAATAATTGTAATTGATCATAATTATTTGTGATTATTTATATATATTTTCCTTTTGAGCTAAATCGCAACATTGCTGTCAAAATATTATTTAAAATGACTTCTAACAGTGGATGAACATGGTTTGCCATCTGTAATGTGTGGAACTGCACCTATACCATATTGTTTCAAAACAATATAACACTCACACACACACACACACACACACACACAAATACAGATTTCCTTTCAAAGGAGGGACACAAAACATAGCTATGTGGTTCCTTAGCATAATCAGTCATGATGACAAGAGGCAAAACACGTCTCAGTTCAGATGGAAAGAGAGAAATAATTACAATTTAGGGATTACAGATATAAGAAATTATTTTTTATTTAGAACTGATTCAAATAAAGATGCTGTAATTCATTGGGATTAACTAAATTAACAAACAACAGTAATGGACAGTGATGCTCTTGTTTGCAGACACTTTTTATGTACAAAAATGTAATATTTACAAATTTTTATTTTCTCTTCCTGACCTACAGTTTATAACATTTTCTGTAAAACAAATTTTTCATTGTCATTTACATTTATTCATTTAGCAGACGTTTTTATTCAAAGCGAATTACAATTGGGAAAACATCAAGGGAATTCTTTTTAAATGCAAATAGACACAGGAAGTATTCATAATACCAAGTTTCAAGCATTATTCAAATAAGTACAAGACAGACAGAAAAAAATTAAAGAAAAGAGAAAACAAACATCAAACTTTTTTTTTTTTTTTTCAGCTTTCCGGATAGTGGTTAGAAGATCATTCCACCAGCCCGGAATGGTGAACAGAAATGTTCTGGAAAGTCATTTTGTGCCTTTCTGTGATGGTACCACAAGGCGTCGTTCACATTCGACTAATCACATGCTGATATCCAAATTAAGCACAGTTATTACCACATTTAAAGGCGATCCATTATTATCAGTATTTTTTTTAAAGGTAAACAGTAAACCAAAAGCTTATTTGTCCCCTTTTAGCTGATGTTTCACTTTTGCAGACTTTTCCCTACAGAAATAAAGTTATCAAACACTTTACGGTCTTAACTGTATAAATTATGCATTAAATATAGACTAATCTGTATGTTCTTTGATTTAATACCTTTGTTTGCTGCTGTGACTTAAAGACCTGCCGCTGTTGCACATGACATGGGTCTGACACGCATCTCATTTTCTTGCAAATCTTTAAGTTCATTTAAGATGTTATTTAACTCATTTGAGACTGCACTTATGAGGATACCCAACAAAACAGCACTGAATATTTCCCCGCTCACCCTAGTTGGTGGTCTGAGACCTGGGAGCTTAATGGTTCTGCACAGTATTTTATATATATATATATATATATATATATAGATAGATAGATAGATAGATATAGATATAGTGTGCTCCATAAGTATTGGAACAGTAAAGACAAAATTGCTTTGTTTGCACATATGATTAAAAGATAAATATTAGACAAAACTACAGAATGTCACATTTTATTATTAGCTTGTTAGATCGCTGTCTCCATGCCTAGACAATTAAGATCCAGCCCCGGATGCCAGATCCCGTCACAAAATATCAGTTTGTCTGGTATCAGAACAACTTGTCAGCAGAGTAGTCTAATACCCAAACCCTGTTAACAGGTCTTGTCTGGTACTCAAAACACTACTAACAGTCTTCTATAAGCCAAGAAGTTGACTGAGGAAAAAGCCAATGAAAGTGAAGAGCAGAAGAAGGAGATGAAGATGATAAAAAGAAGCAGTTTATCGGATAGTCTTAGCTGCGTATGTCTCAATACTCAGACTTCGTCTGAAGAACACAAATCCAACAAGTATTGTTATACCAAACTGGTTCACAACAACATCCCATAAACCTTGAGTTTCAATAAACATTCCCTTGTATCTCTTATTTATGAAGACAAACAGCCCTTTAAACCACACAGTCATAAGACTAAACAATGGAAAAAATATATAAAAAACCAACTATAATATAATATAGGTGACTAATCAATTAATTAATCAATAAAATGAATATATAGATGAATATAATGATTATTCTATATGATTATATGATTAAATGGAATAATGATTATAAATGAGTAAATGAATGAAGAATAAATGAAGAATATATAAAAATAAAGCAAAACAAAACACAAATGTATGGTTGCTCTCAAGGCAAAACACACACAGTTTGCATTTGAGGACCGTCAGATCCTTCAAGCTGTCTCAACACATACATGTTCTACCAAATAAAAAGGACAGCACTTTTAGAGTTCATCCCACTATTTGATGTGAGCATTGGTATTGGGACAGTTAAACTTAAGGCAGATGTAAAAGACTAAAGGCTATTATTTTGTTGCAGATCCCTTGCATGCAATCAGAGCAGTGAGTCTGCGACCCATAGACATCACCAAACTCTTGGTCTCATCCTTTGAAATGCTTTTCATAGCCTTAATGCAGCCAATTACAACTTTTGCTTGTTTTGGGGAGTTTCTGCCATTAGTCTCTTCTTCAGCTGGTGAAATTCATGTTCAATCGGATTTAAATCTGGAGATTGATTTGGGTATTCTAAGACTTTACGTTTTTTTGCCCTGATAAACTCCTTGACTGAACTGACAAGGTGTTTTGTCCTGTTTGTCATTGTCCTGATGCAATGTGAAGCGCTTTCTGATGAGTCTGGTGGCATTTTCTTGAATATTGGTAGCCAGGATGGTTTCGTACCCTTCCAAATTCATTCTGCTGCTGCCATCATACATTAAGTCATCATGAAAACTGACCCAGAGACAGCCATAACACCAGATAAAGTTGTATGCTTAGGATCATTTGCAGTTCTCTTTTTTTCTCCACACTTTTGATTTCCCATCACTTAAAGGTTAATCTTTGTCTCATCTGTCCATAAAACTCTGTTCCAAAACTATACTATAAACTCTAATCTTGCCTTTCTATTTTTGGTGCTGGTCAGAGGTTTGTAGATTGTCAGAGCATCACAGTAAATTGTCAGAGCATCAGCCCAGCTTTCTGGAGGTTGTTGGCGATTTTACAGACATGTATTTTAGGGTTCATTTTCACAGCTTTTATGATTTGATGATGATGTCATCATTGTTTTTCTCAGCTGATCAGGTCATTGTTTGCTGCTGATATCTCCAGTGATCTCCAAACTCTTGATTTCTCCATGCCCTTTGTTTTTTCTACAGCTCTAGTTGACTTCCTCTTTTCTTTTAGCATCCAAATTGATGCTAAAAAGGTGTGCAAAATATAACATAGTAGTTTTAATGTATATTATCTCTGTTTAAGTGATAAAGGAGACCTACATATATAACTTAAGCCATTTCCTATAAATATGTGACTCATTTTAGAGAAAATCTGAGTAAATGAATCAGAAAAGGAATCACCCAATTATACACTTTTTTTAACATAACTAAAATAATGTTGAAAAATAAAAAATATTGGATTTTTTTTTTTTTTAATTGCAGGTCTTCATGCAATATACAATAAATAAGACCTTAGATCATTACTTCAGCCTTGGGAAATGTAGGGAACTTCAGTAAAAACTCACATTTGTATAAATGTAGAAGGTTTTGATTTAAAAAAAGGAGAATGCTTTCATTCATAGGTCCTCAACCCTTTTCCTGAAGTGTTTTTTTTTTCTCCAACCCTAATAAAAAAAACCATCAGCTAATCAAGGTCTTCAGAATCACCTGAAAAGTCACAGGCCAGGTGTGCTGTTGCAGATTGGAACATTAACTATTAATAAAAAAAGAACCCAACCAAACAGATTTAACTATTATTATTTATATTTCTTATCAGTGTAGTGTTTTTCTCAAGTATCAAGCTAGCATAGCAGTTTGAAAAATAAAACACTGGCTTAGACTACTAGGATGCAAAAGCAATTTTATATCATTTAAGACAAATCTCAAAAGCCAACACTAAACTGCTGTTGAACAAACTGGTAGCAGACTTCTGTGACGTGTAGACAATGGAGTCAGTAAGTACAGATTTATATACGTGAACAAAAAATTCCTCTTTGTTGACATATTGAAGTGGCTCTGAAAAGAGCCTTTGGGGTATACAATGTGCACCACCAGAGTTTAAGCGCGCTCTCCACGAATGCGGCGGGCCAGCTGAATATCTTTGGGCATGATGGTCACTCTCTTGGCGTGGATGGCGCACAAGTTGGTGTCCTCAAACAGACCAACCAAATAAGCCTCGCTAGACTCCTGCAAAGCCATGACAGCAGAGCTCTGGAAGCGCAGATCCGTCTTGAAATCTTGAGCGATTTCTCGGACCAAACGCTGGAAGGGCAGTTTACGAATCAGCAGCTCGGTGGATTTCTGGTAGCGACGGATCTCTCGCAGAGCCACGGTACCGGGCCTGTAACGATGAGGCTTCTTGACGCCACCGGTGGCTGGAGCGCTTTTACGGGCGGCTTTGGTAGCGAGCTGCTTCCTCGGGGCTTTACCACCGGTGGATTTACGAGCGGTTTGCTTCGTTCTTGCCATTTGTTTGGAAGTACAATCTCACTTTCACACACAAAATAATACCTGTTCTTAAGCAGCAGCTCTTTAAATGCTGTTGCTGCATGACGCTCATTGGTCGGTGCGGCAACAGTGGCATTTGATTGGCTATTGTGTTTACGTGACTGCATGACCGATGGCTGTATGTTCCCGAGAAACCAGTGGCTGTCTGCTTTTCCCGCTCAAATATTTACTATTTAGTAGTCTATTACTCATATACAAATTGTACAGGATTGTAGATAACAATTATTCTTTGCAGCAATGTGTAGGTTTTTGCGTGCTTCATGGATGAGTTTCAGGAAAATGACATTTCAGCAACCAGTAGATTTAATAGCCAAATAAACCTGCGAAACAAGTTATGAACGGCTTTATTATTAATATTATGTTGTGTATAACCTTGAATTGGTCTAATCGCTCTTTTACAGGAAAGTGAGTGACTCTGAAATGAGTCTTTGGGAGTTTTCATCAATCAAACCACGTAGATTTATTTGGTCTTCTCTGTCCAGCACAGCCTGGATGTTGGGCAGCACACCGCCCTGAGCAATGGTCACGCTGCCCAGAAGTTTGTTCAGCTCTTCGTCGTTGAGCACCGCCAGCTGCAGGTGACGGGGAATAATACTACTTGTTGTCCCTTGCGGCGTTTCCAACCAGCTCAAAAATCTCAGCAGTGAGATACTCGAGCACAGCTACCAAATAAATTGGAGCACCAACACCAACGCGTTCAGCATAGCTGTCTTTGCGGAGAAGCCTGTGAACACGGCCGACGGGAAACTACAGCCCTGCCGTGGACGAGCGCGTCTTAGCCTTTGTACACTACTTTTTTGTATTATTATTATTATTCTTTATAATATAAACTGAGTGCATCGCAAACTGTACACAGCGTTTACACGAAATAAACAGTCGCCTAGAAAGCAAATTCAATTATTGTTAAAATGTTGCTCTTTAATTGCAGCAATTGGGTGGCTCTTAAAAGAGCCGTTTTGTTTTGGGAAGAATCAGACAGACACTTATTTCTTTTTGGGAGCTGCCTTTTTAGGTTTGGCTGCCTTGGGCTTTGTCGTTTTGGGTTTGGCTACCTTGGCCTTCTTGGGGCTCTTGGCTGCTTTCTTAGCGGCTGCTGGCTTCTTTGCTTTCTTGGGACTCTTGGCGGGTTTCTTAGCAGCTGCAGGCTTTTTAGCCTTTTTGGGGCTCTTTGTCGCCTTCTTTGCAGCGGTGGCGGCCGGCTTCTTCACCTTCTTGGGCGATTTCTTGGCGGCGGGTTTCTTGGCAGCAGGTTTCTTAGCAGCAGGCTTCTTTGCTTTCACGGGAGTTTTCTTGGCAGGCTTCTTCTTGGTTTCACCTTGCTTCTTGTTGAGCTTAAATGAACCGGAGGCGCCAGTGCCTTTGGTCTGGATCAGGGTGCCGTTCGTCACCAAACTCTTGACGGCGAGTTTGACACGGGAATTGTTCTTCTCCACATCGTAGCCACCCGCAGAAAGGGCCTTCTTCAGGGCGGCGAGGGACACACCGCTTCTTTCCTTGGATGCAGTCACAGTCTTGACGATGAGGTCTCTGACATTTGGGCCCGTTTTCTTGGGTTTAGATGCTGACTTCTTCTTGGGAGCTTTAGCCGGCGGGGCAGCGGCAGCTGGAGCGCTTTCAGCCATGTCTCTGAGAGGATCTACTTGCCAGTACAATGAGTACAATGAAAGGCTGCTGAGCTGCACCGTGAACTTAAATAGCTCATGAGAGCCGTGTAGACTCAACCAGCTCCACACAGCGTCGATCCTCAAGGAAAAGCACTATAAGGCTTTCCATTAGAAATGTACTTATAAGTAGCAGGACTCTTCGAAATATCCCTCTTATTTTTAGTGTTACTTATTATATAGATTAATTCATTTTACACAAATACGGACTTACTTTTATTTATATTTTTACAGCGCATAGTTAAGATTTTCCCTCTCAGTTTAAGTTTTATGAACAATATTGTGTAACTCAATAACAATGATAAAATACAGTAGATAAAAAGTAAAATTACACACACACGTAATAAACGAATCGGCTTTAAAACGTGAAAACAGTATATTGAATACTGAATGACAACGTGTTTATTTAAGTCTTACATGGCTTTTTCATTTACTTGTTCAGCGTTTTGTTTGAACTGAAGTGATTTACAAAATAAAGAAGACAACACAATCAGATGCCAATGGTATTTTAGTTGAACAGAAGTGAAATGGCAGAACAGCAGAGGAATATAAAGTGTCTAAACGTCATTGTTCTCCTTTCTCTAAATTCTCTCAATGGGTCTATAAGGGGTTTAAAAATTACATTGTATGATATTTGAGACCCATTTGTTTTCTTGTATAAAACATAACTAACAAAAAGAGCGGGAATTGAAACAAGGAAAACTTCATATCAGCTGATATCGTTCAACATGGAGCGGTGGGTGGGGCCATCAATTCGTCGCCTGTGATTGGCCCTCAGTCAGCTCGTGATACTTCGAGCTGTCCAATCACACACGGGTTTACGAGTTTGGGCTACGAAAAGACGCAGTCAGACGGTTCCATATCTCTTTGAAAATTAGCATAGCTTAGTCAATAAATGCCTCTGTTTCGTATACGCTAACCATTGAATGTTTATCTAACATCACCATGCCTGAACCAGCGAAGTCCGCGCCTAAGAAGGGTTCCAAGAAGGCCGTTGCGAAGACCGCCGGCAAAGGAGGAAAGAAGCGCAAGAGATCCAGGAAGGAGAGCTATGCTATCTACGTCTACAAAGTGATGAAACAGGTTCATCCTGATACTGGTATTTCTTCTAAAGCGATGGGAATCATGAATTCTTTCGTCAACGACATCTTTGAGCGCATTGCCGGTGAAGCTTCTCGTCTCGCTCACTACAACAAGCGCTCCACCATCACATCTAGAGAGATCCAGACCGCCGTGCGTTTGCTGCTGCCCGGTGAGCTGGCCAAGCACGCCGTGTCTGAGGGCACAAAGGCCGTGACCAAATACACCAGCTCTAAGTAAAACTTGATACAAAGTTTTCAGCTACCACAAAGGCTCTTTTAAGAGCCACCCACATTCTCACCTAAAAAGCTTTTATATGATGTCCGACTGAATTATAAGCTTCTACGCTGTTTTACAAAATCTTTTTTTTTTTTTAAAGGTTTTTTGTATGGACTTAATCGGATGTTAAAATCAGACTTGTTTGTGCTTTGTCGTTCTTTCACTCTGAAAAAAAAAATACGTTATCTGCAAGGTAGTTAAAATAAAAAAGGTTTGTGTTAACTCTCATCAATCTCAGATGAATAATTTGGTGTTTTAGTGTAACTTTTGAGTTGTTTCATCTTTAAAAATCTCATTCGAAAGTTATTTTTTTCTTATTCGTACAAGAATAAACTCACTCGTACACCCATGTGCGAGTGTGTTATACTAGTTCTGCTTTGTAGAAGAAATATGTCCATGTGGTTTGTGTAACAAAACGTTAATAAGGCAGGTCTTCCTCTGACAATGGGGCTCATATAATGAGACGATGCAAGCTTTTGATATGCGGAAAGAAAAGCAGGATTTTTTTGAGTGCCCCAGATAATTGTTCATTATTAAAATGCTTTGAGACCCTGTGCAAATAGGAACAGCCTCTAAGACCACAATTCTCAAATAAATTTGATCTTTAGTGTCTAGGATAAATATTATTTAACACTCAACGTGTACCAAGACAATTCTCCAAATATAGCAGACAAGACTAATTAATATTGTTCATAATATTGTATCATAATAAAAACAAACAAAAAATATAAATAATTGAAAAAGTTCACTTCCTTTAATTTTCCATATTAAACTCATATCTAGTATAAAGCAGTATCGCTCAGCTCAACAGCGAATGTAGAAACTGGCAAAGGGAGGAGGGGTTTGGAGTTTGGAGGGACGTGCAGTGATTGGTTTTCAGATGTGATCGACTCTAACCAATAGACGTGGAGCACGCGCTCTTAAAAGCTGTTTGTCAAGCTGCAGCGCTATTATTTCTTTATACTTTTATAAAGATAAACAACTCGAGATCTTTAAAATGAGCGGAAGAGGCAAAACCGGCGGTAAAGCCAGAGCAAAGGCTAAGACTCGCTCATCCAGAGCAGGACTTCAGTTTCCTGTTGGCCGTGTTCACAGGCTTCTCCGTAAAGGAAACTACGCTGAGCGCGTCGGTGCTGGTGCTCCGGTTTACTTGGCCGCTGTGCTCGAGTATCTCACTGCTGAGATCTTGGAGTTGGCTGGAAACGCCGC
The DNA here is from genome assembly GCA_012976165.1 of Labeo catla. Lineage (NCBI taxonomy): Eukaryota > Metazoa > Chordata > Actinopteri > Cypriniformes > Cyprinidae > Labeo > Labeo catla. Next base: position 176,717 of record VONZ01000947.1, read on the forward strand.
AAGGGACAACAAGAAGACCCGTATCATCCCCCGTCACCTGCAGCTGGCGGTGCGCAACGATGAGGAGCTGAACAAACTTCTAGGCAAAGTGACCATCGCTCAGGGCGGTGTTCTGCCCAACATCCAGGCTGTGTTGCTGCCTAAGAAAACCGAGAAGCCCGCCAAAACCAAGTAAATTAATACTGATTAGTAAAAACTCCCAAAGGCTCTTTTAAGAGCCACCCACTCTTTCCTTAAAAGGCGGATTTACAGACCAGTGGAATCACGATTTTATAAAATGTGTAATGTCATTGTTTTCTTCGTGTTGTGCCTGTCTTTAAAAAAAAAATCTTAATGTTTATTTGAGGCTTATTCACAAGAAATTCCCACTGAAGCATTTTCCCAGACCTGATATTCTTGTTTACTACTTAACCAATGATTAGTAAACAAAATTACTCCGCTATGTAAAAGAGATCTTTTTAGTAACTCACAGTATTGTTATAAAGCTCCTTCTGTTCTTTATTACACAAAACATTAAAAGTAAAATCTGAGGATGGAATAAGGATGGAACACGATGAACAAATCTGACAAATAAAATTACTTTAGATTTCAAATGAATTTGAATTTGATTAAAAAAAAAATTATATATATATATATATATATATATATATATATAAAGGGCTGCTCTTATTTTATGCATAGAACCGGAAAATAAACTTTTTTTAAAAACTTTTTCAGCGGGAAAAGCAGGCCACTGTCATTGGTTTAAAAACAGGAAACCCATAGCCATTGGCTAGAATGGCCACGTGACGCTGCGACGTAAACACAATAGCCAATCAAATGCCTCTCCAAACACAAAGAGCGCAATGGAGGGAATAGTATAAATAGCTTCTGCTTAGAAAAACACGTTATTCTATATTAGAAGATCACTACTTCGACAGAATGGCAAGAACCAAACAAACCGCTCGTAAATCCACCGGTGGCAAAGCCCCGAGGAAGCAGCTCGCTACCAAAGCTGCCCGTAAGAGCGCTCCAGCCACCGGCGGCGTTAAGAAGCCCCACCGTTACAGGCCCGGGACCGTGGCTCTGCGAGAGATCCGTCGCTACCAGAAATCCACCGAGCTGCTGATTCGCAAACTGCCTTTCCAGCGTCTCGTCCGAGAAATCGCTCAAGATTTCAAGACTGATCTACGCTTCCAGAGCTCCGCTGTCATGGCCCTGCAGGAGGCCAGCGAGGCTTATTTGGTCGGTCTGTTTGAGGACACCAACTTATGCGCCATCCACGCCAAGAGAGTGACCATCATGCCTAAAGATATTCAGCTGGCCCGCCGCATTCGTGGAGAGCGCGCTTAAACCCACTGCACACTGCAAACCCCAAAGGCTCTTTTAAGAGCCACTCACGCTTTCATGTTAAGAGCCTCAAATTTGTCTACAACTTAGCAACCACGTGTTTTCAGAGAAGGAAGTAAATGTTATAATGTTAAGTCTTTTATAACGTTTATTTTCTCTAGGTTTTCTTACTCGCCGTCTTAATTTTTATAAGCTAATTATAAAAATTATACCACCTATTTTGCTTTCGCATCTGGTAGTGAATTTTGTGACTGATGGACTTCACATTCACTGGTTTCACATGTTTTCTGTTCTAAACTATTATGGGGGTGAATTTCCAATTTTTAGGTGCTTTAAAATGCTTTTGCAGCTAATGGTGAAATGTAAAATGACAAAGATAAGGGAAAAAGCGTAACTGACAAAGAAATGCTGTATAAAATAGATGCATTTAAAATATTATAAAATTTGACTATATTTTATTATTTTTACAAATGGATGTTTTGTGTGTGTGTGTACATATAGCAAGACATGAAAAACAATTATAGTAATAATGTTGAAATATAGGCAATATACTCAACATGTGTCATCTGGGTTTAATTTAACATTTAAATTTAATTGTGTCAAGCATTTGTCCTATGCCTGTATTTCCTGTATTCTGAAGGGCAGTGATTGTCTGTTTCTGATCGGCATCAGATTACTTGCAGAATGCAGGTTTTTTTGAAACTTGTAAAGTAGAGGCCTTGACCATCCGAAGACCTATAGTGTAGGATGTCACTGTGGAATAAACTGTGACCCTGGACCACAAAACCAGTCATAAGTGTAAATTTTTCAAAATTGAGATTTATACATCATCAGAAAGTTGAATAAATAAGTTTTCCATTGATGCATGGTTTGTTAGCCAAGATAAGAGTATTTGGAAATATGAAATCTGCGGATGCAAAAAAATAATAATAATAATCATTTTGACCCATACAATGTATTTTTGGCTATTGCTACAAATATACCCATGCTACTTAAGACTGGTTTTGTGGTCCAGGGTCACAAATGGTGTTTGTGTGGTCTAGTTGGCTTATCCTAATATTTTTCATGTGAGATATAGGAGACACTTGGCCTCTGTCTGGGAAGAGTCTGCACAGAATATGCATAGATCAGAAACATTAGGATTTTCTTAGGTGCATATTGAAGTGCTTGTCCCTTTTACAGATGTGGGCAAACAAGCTATAGTGTATGCAGGGAATAATGTAATATTTACATACTATACTTTATGCTACACAGTGTAGAAATACATTACATATTTTAAATAAATGTTTGCATTTATTTTTCAACAAATTAGCAAGTAAATGACTAAATGAATAATAATTTAAAAAAAAAAAAAATCTGTCTCACTGGTAAATTACATCTGTTAATATAGCTAGGAATCAGCATAGAAAATAGGGAAATTTGACACACTCTTAAAAAAATGCTGGGTTAAAATGCCCAGTAAAATATGGACGGACCCAGCAGTTGGGTTGAATGTTTAATCCAGCCTTCTGTGTAGTTTAACTCAAATATTGTTTAAAAACTACTACATTTGTTGCTTAAAATGAACCCCTAAAAAAGTCGGAAATTAAAAATTAGACACGTCATTACTAGAGACATAGCAATAATCAAAAGGTAAAAATGTATTAATAAGCAATTGAAAAAAAAAAAAAAATATATATATATATATTATTTAATTATTATTTATTTAACTTATGAATAAATGTTCATTTATAATAAATAATAATTAAATGATAAACATTTTTTTTTTTAATTGCTTATTAATACATTTTCACCTTTTGATTATTGATATGCCTCTAGTAATTATGCGTCTGATTTTTAATTTCCAACCTTTTTGGGTTCATTTTAAGCAACAAATGTAGTAGTTTTTAAACAATATTTGAATATTAGAGAAAAAATAGAAATACTGGGAATGAAAAAAAGGGTATACTGAAGCGACATAGTAAAGATACTTGACAGATTTGTAGGATAACATGAGAATAATGGGAAAAATTACACAGTTAACAATGTAGGTGTTAACTAACTCCAGGAGGTGGCAGTAGTGCAGCATCCGGTCTGCAGGCTGTCGTTAAAACCCAAAGAAGAAGAAGACGAACGAGGCGCCAAATTTTGTACCCTTCCTACATGAACGGAGGGAGAGAGGGCAAATATAGGAATGAATCATGAATCTTAAAGGCAAAGGTGAGAATTATTTATTCATGCTGTGAGTTAATGTATTGTTTGCAATCTTCGCACGATACTGAACTAAATATCCGAAATGTTTACTTTGTTTATTAACTTACATCCGATAAACAAAAGTTGTTATTGGAGTGTAGTAACTTACAAGTCAGTGTTTTCTGACGAGCTTTTGTTGACGTTTATATTAGCATCTTGTTTACTATAGTTTTGGTATTTAAATTAATTTGTTCATTTATGTTTCCTGTGCAGCAACCGGGGAATCAAACGCCAACAGGTAAACAAACACACACACACACACACACACACACACTCAGCTAAAAAATACAAAGTCACAGAACACCCAGAAACAAGCAATGAGTGTTCAAGAATAAACGAGATAACAGCGAATGTTTTATACCGTTATATACACCGAGTTTGTTATTTTTTTTTACTAATTATCTACCTTTTTTTCAGTGTTTTTAACAGATCAGTTAATTAGGATATATGCGATGCTACTTTGTTGACATTTGTCTAACATAAACAAATTAGTAACACTTTGTTCCTCAAATCTTCGCTGGTTATTAGTTTATTAAGCACATTAATTTGGCTAAATCATCATATAGAAATACACTACCTGTCAACAGTTTTCGAACAGTAAGATTTTTAATGTTTTTTAAAGAAGTCTCTTCTGCTCACTAAGCCTTGGTTCTAAGTACAGCAAAAACAGTGCAATCTTTGAAATATTTTTGCTATTTAAAATGACTATTTTCAACTTGAATATGTTTTAAAATGTATGATTTCAAAGCTGAATCTTTAGCATCATTACTTTAGTCATAATCCTTCAGAAATTATTCTAATGTTCTGATTTGCTGCTCAAAAAAAACACAACAAACAAACAAAAAGCAAAACAAAACATGTATTACGTGTATTAGTAGTAGTAGTAGTAGTAGTATAAGTTGAAAACAGCTGAGTAGAGTTTCTTCAGGTTTCTTAGAAAAGAAAGTTCAGAAGAACAGCATTCATTTGAAACAGAAATCATTTGTAACATTATATGTCTTCATCATGACTTTTGATCAATTTAAAGCATCCTTGCTAAGTATATATATATATATATATATATTATTATTATTATTATTATTATTATTATTATTATTATTTTATTTTTTATTTTATTTTTTTAATCATTTTTATCATGTCTTCCCATCTTACTGTTGAAAAACATTTGACTGGTTTCAAAGAATGTGTGCTTCATTGAGACCAAAAATGTAAATTCTGACATCAGTTACTCACCCTCAAGTTGTTCCAAACCTGCAGTTTTTTTTTTTTTTTTTTTTTTTTTCCTTCCTTCAGCACAAACAGATATTTTGAAGAATGTTGACAGTAGCCTGCTATGGTAGTTAGTGGGTGCTCTGAACTGTTTTGCTACCAACTTTTTTTGTATATATAAAAAAAAAAAAGATACAGGTTAGGAAGTAAATAATGAGAATGACAGAATTGACCTTTTTTTGGTGAACTATCCCTGTAAAATCATCCTACAGTGATGGAGATGCCATCAAGGTGTTTGTTCGGGTTCGGCCGTTGACTCAAGGCACTGGGTTAACGACAGATGGCGATCACAGTCTGTGTTTGACTGTTTCCTCACCGCACACTGTCAGGCTGCACTGCAAACCAGAGCCTCGGACCTTCACGTACGACCATGTCGCTGACATGAACACAAGCCAGGTAAGAGCGACATTTAGATTCAACTTCTCTGGGTGAAGATGAGTTGAGTTACCATCTCATCACTGTTCCTCCTTTCAGGAGGAGGTTTTCTCCAGCGTGGCTAAAAACATCGTGGAGTCGTGCATGAATGGATACAACGGGACCATTTTCGCCTAGTGAGTTCCTGTGTGGCTTGTATTAAAATGTTTTAGAGCTGTGAGATATTCATCATGTTGTGTTTGTTTTTAAGTGGACAGACGGGCTCAGGAAAGACCTTCACCATGCTGGGTAAGTAATGAAGTCTTTAGTAAGCCTGCTAGCAAAATGTTTTGTCTGTGTATGCACACAACTTACTGTAGCTCCCAAAAAGTAATTGGACACTTGAGGTAAAATTAAAATGATATTTTGTCTGTAGGAAGGATATGAAGCAAGATGCATTTGTTTAGAAAATGAGCTAAAACCCATTTTTCTAGCAAAATATTTCACATGTCAGGGCTCGAAATTAACTTTTTTACTTGGTAGCACTGGTGCTCCCAACTTCAAAAAGTTAGGAGCACCGAAAAAAATTTAGGAGCACCAAATGAATATTAAGGAGCACCACAACTGCCAATTGAGCAGAACAGCCAGCACTCGGCCCGGCATTTCTTTGTAGTAATGCACTGATCTTGATTCTTCATGGCCGATTCTGATTGCCGATGTTTTTACAAGCAAATGGGCTGATTCTGAAAGCCTTTGTTTAATATTTATTTTAAGCCTTAAGCAGGGACAAGAATTCATGAAAATATGAGTACATGAATAAAATGTTTATTTTCTCTATTACATGTAGAGCAATTTAAATTAGAGGCAACCACTGCATTTTTAAACAATCTACAGTATAAATAACAAAAATAAACGGCACAGTTCTTTTTTAGTCGTATTAAGTGCAAACAATAAATGCAGCCATAATCAAAGTAGGCTAGTCTCTCAATATTCAAAGTGCAAATGGAGACCGAATTTTCCAAGCATGATACAGAGCTATAGACAACTACACAACCTATTATAGCCTACAGCTACAAGTTATGTTATGTAGTCTAATTTGCCCACATAGGGGAGTCGCTTTCTAAACGTGGGGTATTAAAATTGCTTTTGAAGGCGCGTGCGCGTTTTACTTTCGGTTTCGTTTTAACGATGGCGCTAAACTCTCGGCGGTGCTGAGCGTGCATTCTACAATAGAATACATTAATTTAACAAAACAATTTGAAAGTGGGGGGACACAATCGGGATTTGAAAAGTGTCCCCAGTGCAAATTACACCCTTGCGTGAGTGGAATTCTAAAGCTGAGTTATCATTTGATGTGAATGTATGCCGCGTTGTACAGTATATTGAGACGGAGGCGCCAGAATTGCGTCTGAGAGAATGTGCGCTATAGCACGAATAGTATATTTCTTCAAAAGCAGATTGTGGAGATATTTTAATTGTCCACAATCAAAAATCGTCATATCACACACCTCTGATTTCAATGTAGTTTGTGCAAATCCGGAACAGAGGCTGGCTGAGAGAGAGAAAAAACGGCCTGTTCTGAGTTTCAGCGGAGCGCAGTGTCAGTGACAGGGAGTGATTGACGGCTAATATCTAAAATCTGCATTAAAGTTAAGAATGGAAAGATCAAGTTTAACTGGTTATGTAATGTTGGAGAGAACGGCGATCCTGTCACTGTATCAGCTCACAGCAGTCTGGGCAGTAGTTAGGCTAGCGAAAGTTTTGTAAAGGAGTGAAAACAAGTCGCACCACAACAATTTCTCGCACTCGCACAAATGCTTCCAAATATATTTTGAGGTCGCGCAGACTAAATTTTGGGTGCATATGCGACCAAAACGGTCGCAATTTCGATGCAAACCCTGCATGTGGTAGTTGTCAGATGTTAGTGGAATAGGTTCCTCTTTGGGTAATATGAGTAACTGCACTATAAAGTATGCTAGTACACTTGGGGGGTATTAACTTTAAGAATTAGTTTACCCAAAAATGAACATTTGCTGAGAATTTACTCGCTCTCAGATTTAGATCTAGATTTTTTTTTTTTCTCCACCTTGTGAAGAAAAAAACTCCTCTACATTTTGTGAAGCCAAAAGCTGTGTGTTTGTAAGAAACAAATCCATCATTAAGACGTTTCTAATTTCAAACTGTTTTCTGCCTGAAATCTCTCCATAATGTTAATTTTTTGGGTGAACTGTTCATTTCATATATTCATCACAACAGCTGCCAACAGTTAATCAAGGTTGTGGGAGCATCATTATTTTGTTTAGATGACATTTTGTAATCTATTGCATTGTCAATTAAACTATAGTTTTTGTGATGTTAGATCGCTGTCTCCATGCCTAGACAATTAAGATTCAGCCCCGGAGGCTGGATCCTGTCAGAAAATATCAGTTTGTCCGGTAACAGAACTCGTCAGCAGAGTAGTCTAATACCCAAACCCTGTTATCAGGAGGTCTTGTCTGGTAACCAAAACACTATTAACAGTCTTCTGTCAGCTAAGAAGTTGACTGAGGAAAAACCAGTGAAAGTGAAGAGCAGAAGCAGGAGATGAAGTAATGATGATATAAAGGAGCAGAGTTTATTGAATAGTCTTAGTTGTGTATGTCTCAATGCTCAGACTCTGTCTGAAGAACACAAATCCAACAAGTATTGTTATACTTAACTGCTTCACAACAACATCCCATAAACCTTGAGTTTCTATAAACATTTCCTTGAATCTCTTATTCATGAAGACAAACAGCCCTTGAAACCACACAGTCATAAGACTAAACAACTGTGGAAAAAAAATATATGAAAACAACTATAATATTATATAAATGACTAATCAAGCAATGAATCAATGAAATTGATATATAAACTATAGACTATAATGATTGTTATAAATGATTATATGGTTAAATGGAATAATAAAATGATTAAATGATTATAAATGAATAAATACATGAAGAATAAATTAAGAATATATAAAAAGAACGTAAAACACAACACAAATGTATGGTTGCTCTCGAGGCAAAGCACACACAGTTTGCATTTGAGGATCGCCCGGTCCTTCAGGGACCGCTGCATTCATATCTGGTAAGACCTGTTGAAAAGTTTGTCTAAATACACACAAGTAAAGGTGATTGTATTTTGTGTGTGCAGGTCCCTCCGAGCTGGATAATTTTTCTGATGAAATGCGTGGTGTGATTCCTCGAAGTTTTGAATACCTCTTCTTCCTCATCAACAGAGAGGTGGAACGGGTAAGATGGGTTTCATTAAATATAAAATTTCAGATAAATGTAACATTGCATTATTTGAGGTATCATGTTAAATTCTGTGCATGCTCGTGTGATTGGGAATCAGGAAGCACTTTTTTTAGAAACAGCTAAAAACTTCTAAAATTCAGCAACTGAATAAATTTGATATGTGGTGAGTTTAATGATCTGCTGGAATCTGTCTGTGTTTTTGTTTTTTTTGTTTGTTTGTTTGTTTTGTTTTGTTTTGTTTTTTTCCACTGAAGTGGCTGCTGTACACTATAGTAAAATTGGTCTCTCTGGTGTGGGATTTGTTCTGCGTAAAGGAAATGCTTAAATAGTTCAGTCAAGGTGTTCCAGACGTGTGAGATTCATATTGTTGTTGAACACAAAATAAGATATTTTGAAGAACGTTTGTAAGCAAAACTGTATCCATTGACTTCAGGGCTCTTCATTTTATTTTTAGGAGCACTTGTGCTCCCCATTACAAGTCACACTTGCCATCACTTCCCATTACAAGGTCATATTTGACATATTTGGGGAATTTTGTTTTTATCTTTTTAAAGGTGATTTTCTCAGTATTTATTTATTTATTTATTTATTTATTTATTTTAATTTTTTTTTTTTTTGTGCTTAACTGAAGAAAGAAACTCACAGCTTTGAAACAAGGTCAATAGATAATAGAATTTCCATTTTTGGGTAACATATCCTTTTGACCAATACAAAGTTCAACATTTGACACATTGTTGCATTACATTGTAACAATCAGTGTTGGAGAAAGTTACTTTTAAAAGTAATGTATAGCGTTAATATGGCGTTACTTAATTACTTATGGAAACTAATGCATTACGTTACCTTTGCTTTAAATTTTGTTGCCTGGGCTTGCTTTTTTTTTTTTTTTGGCAAATGTAAAGTGCCAAAAAAAGTCACCAAAAGTGAAATAATAATCCTCTGGGAAAACAGTCATTTGCATAACTGCTTTGAAAAAGTAACTTTCATTGTACATTTAAATTTGAAAAAAGTAATCTGGTTCAGTTCATTGTAAAGTGTTTAAAAAGGTATTTTATCATTAAGTGCACAGGACATTGCTCAAAATGCTAAGTTTAATTTTTCCTCCTCAATGTACAATATTGATCATAGAGTTCACTTAAACATTTACTTTAATGGGTCCTTTTTTTATTTATTTATTTTTCATTCCCCTGCGTAGTCTGGTGGGATGAAGAGCTTCCTCTGCAAGTGTTCATTCATCGAGATCTACAATGAGCAGATTTATGACCTGTTGGACAGTGTGTCCACCAGCCTGTTTCTGCGAGAGGACATCAAGAGGGGCGTCTTTGTAGAAGGAGCTGTGGAGAAATATGCAGCATCTGCTGCAGAGGCCTATCAGGTCTTACACATGTTTTTAATCTACTCTTAGCTACTGAAATACATTTATTCATATGATGCTGGCATTTGTTGGGAGCTTTTTGATTTATTTCTGCATGTTTGTGTGCGCAGGTCTTGTCGATGGGGTGGAGGAACAGGCGGGTGGCGTCCACCTCAATGAACCGCGAATCTTCTCGTTCACATGCAGTGTTCACCATGACACTGGAATCAAAGGAGACTGGACAGGAAGTGGTCAACATCAGAACCTCTCAGCTCAACCTGGTGGATCTTGCCGGTTCAGAGAGACAGAGGGACACGCATGCAGAGGGTTCACGGCTCAAGGTGCTTACGCAATATAATGTCCTCAAAATCCTTCAATTTTCAAACAAAATAAGTGTTCTTGTTAAAGCTGAACAAAACCTTTGTTATTATTACTATTAGTAGTAGTAGTAGTAGTTTTATTGTTGTTACAGCGCATATTATACTACAATAATATTCAACTTGATTTAGTTTCAGATCAGTTAAAATTGGCCTATTACAGCTAATGTGGACCAAAATTTAAACATTTAGCTGTTAGATGCAATACTTGTTTAACTGGTGATTTATAGCTGAACAGTTTGAGAACAACTGCTTTAAAGACATTTCTGTTACTCCACTTTAAATTAAACTGTAACCTCTGGACTTTTATGCTTTAGGAGGCGAGCAGCATAAACCGGTCACTGATGTGTCTTGGTCAGGTGATCATGGCTCTGATGGATGTGTCGAATGGGAAGAACCGACACATTTGTTATAGAGACTCGAAACTGACCTTCCTGCTTCGGGTGAGGGCTCTTTACAAATGTGTCTCTAATATACAGATGAGTAGATCATGTCTAATTGCTGTTCATGTGGTCAGGACTCTCTGGGTGGAAATGCTAAGACGTACATCATCGCTAACGTTCATCCTGGTTCCAAATGCTTTGGAGAGACGCTCTCCACTCTGCAGTTCGCTCAGAGAGCCAAACTCATCAAAAATAAGGTTGAACAACAGAATGTTTCCATATCTTCTCATTATTCTTAAAGAACTGATGCAGTGCGAAAGGTAATCTGTATGCGTGTCTGTCTGTAGGCTATGGTAAATGAGGACACTCAGGGTAATGTCAGACAACTACAAGCGGAAGTGAGAAAACTAAAGGAGCAGCTCGCAAATGCGCTTTCACAAGCACGCGTTATAGAGGTTATGCCAACAGACGAGCAAACAGGTATACGCACGTTACAGAGCTCACACAGGCAATCCACCTGTCTTGATGCATAATATTCATTCATTTATTATTGTTTAAACTGATTCTCGTGTTACAGCAAACTCTGACACTGAAGTTTCCTATAAGACGCAGTTTATTCAGGCCATGAACTTCTGGAAGAAAGCACAGGAGGAGAAGAAGGTGCCTTTTCTGTGCAGTTGCTTTTTTGTTGTTGAATTAATTCAATAAATTACGTTGTTATAAGGCTTTGCCACCTGCTGCTGTTTTGCTTACAGGCTCTTCAGGGGAAGGTGTCTCAGCTGGAAGCTGCCTGGGCCCAGAAGGAGAAATTCATCCAGTCCAGCCGCATGATCCTGAAGTTTAGAGATGATCATATCGCTCAGCTGAAGAAAGAACTTCAGACAGGCCAGAGATCAGACCCTGATCAGCAGAACCAGCAGCTGCAGGAAGAGATACGTCTGCTTCGAGAGCAGGTAGGAATGCACTGTACAAAGAGGAACACACTGAGAAACAGCACCATGTATTAATTTCTTCGCTGTCATGTAAGAGAGAGGTGCTTAGACAGTCAGTAGCCGGGTTTCCATCCAAAGTTGCGAAGTTAACTGTGCAAAATTGGAATATCGCATACAATATTTGCGCATAAGCACTGTTTCCATCCAGTGAGTCAAAGAGAATAAAATTGTCACTTCCTAATAAACCGGCACTAAATATCACTAAGAAAAGTAGGAGAAGCCACTGAATATTATAATATTATATGAATATTTTATGAATATTATATGTAATTTTGCCTCAAAGAGAGAGCAGATGAAACACAATAAATGCGATCTTGCTTTTGGAGGTGGATGCCTGCTGTTTTGTGTAAGACAGTTCTAGGAGACAATTATACAAAAATACTTTGACCGATTATTTTGCTCAGGCCTTTCAGAATGATCATAACATTTCAGATGCTGTGCAGCGCTGGTTAGTCAGATTAAGCCGTCCTATTTTATTATTTTTTTTATTATTATTTATTTATTTTTTATAAATTTGGCATGTCCATCTTTCATTTCTGATGTGATTCTTCAAAATGCACATACATGGAAACATAGCTAATGTGCTGCATGCAACTCTACAGTGAAGTAATAGTGTATGTATTTTACAAAAACATAAAGAGAAAAGGAAAATCTATTTGTGGCTGAAATCGATATTGTGGTGGGCCAACACAAATAAATCAGTGTATGGGAACACTGGATTACAAAAAAGTACTCGGCCTGAAGGTTTTCTTCACACTATATGCAAATGCCTGCCACAAATTTGGAGAAGGTTGTGAATAGAAACAATGGATTCCTGTTGAGAGATACTCACCAGACACAAATATCTATGCACTGATAACGAGAGGACTGGTTGGTTGGTTGGTTGGTTGGTTTGTTTATGTATGTATTTATTTAACTTATATGTTGTTGAATTACCACTCAACACTGGGGTGTGTATGTATGTATATATATATATATATATATATATATATATATATATATATATATATATATATATATATATATATATATATATATATATATATATGTATGTATATGGTTCTATCCCAATTATATGGAAGCCTGTTTCAACGTCATAATTCTGACTTTCTTCTCGTGATTGTGAGTTTGTCTCACAATTCAATTTTTTTTTTTTTGTTTTTGTTTTGTTTTTTTTTCCTTAGAATTGTGAGATAAACTCAATTTATATCTCACAATTCTGATTTAATAGTTCGAATTGTGTTATAAAGTCAGAATTGAAAGATGTAAACGTGCAATTCTGAGAAAAAAAGTCAGAATTACATAAAAATGGGCTTCCGTAAAATCATGTATTTTTCATAGCGATCAGAAAAATCACTTTTTTTTTTCTTTTACTCCCCAGAGCAAATAGAAAAATATTGATTAGTTTGATCTGAACTGGTGTCTTTATTCCAACTTTTGTGTTAACCTGCTAATATATTGTATCTCTAGTAACTATAGAACGATGCAAATGTTTTTCAAATAAGTAAACATTAGGAATTGCATATGCATACTTTTGCAATCTACATTGTTCAACCCCCTTGACCAGCTAAACATTCTGCTGCCATTTAAACCAAGACATTAATAAACTATTTTAGAAAGTTTCCCCTGAAAAAGCTTTCAGATCACTGATTATCTTTGGTTTTCATGTTGCTACTGCTTTCTTCAAATTACACCAAATATATTTAATAACAATTAATTCAAGAACATTCTATGACTGATCTCTGAACCAGGCTTCAGATTTAGATGTATATTTTTGGATGGCTGCCCTGCAAGTCCAGCTTTTTCTTATAGTCATAGACTTTCTAATGTAACAACAATTTCTTCTAAACTGTTATAGATGCAAGTAAATTTGATTCTCAGAAAAGCTTACATTTGTAAATCCTTACAGTCTCTGGAAGTTGAATAACTTGGTGTGTATATATATTTTGTTAGGTGGAGCACCACCCACGTATGATGCGGTATGCAGCAGAAAACTGCGCCCTGCGGGAGGAGGTTCGAGCCCTTCGAGCTCTGGATTCTGTCAGATCTGCAGTTGAGACCAAGGTTCAGTCATTAACCACATTGGAAAAAACTTTCCTGGAGCTGCTGGAGGCGCAGAGAACAGAGGACAGCTCAGGAGGTGAAGATTTTAACAGTTTGTAAACTGGTGAAGATGACTTTTGCATGAATTGATGCTAGGAGCATCATCTGCAAAAATGGTCAAATCACACAAAGGCCCATTTAGTGTTCCTTCCTTAAAGCCTGCTTGTGTTTGACTCCAAAAAGAAAAGCACTTAATTGCAATTAAATATTTGAATCACTGAAATAGCTTTACAGTAAAGTCAAGTTGGAATGCTATGTTTGTCTGTATCTTTAAATGTGAAGCACAGGCAGATTAGGCACTTAAATTACTGTCTTGATTCATAGTTCCGCCCATCTACTCCACCCCTGTCACTATGGAGACTTTGTCATCAGTTTCAGTGGAGAGGATGAAGGTTCAGCTGCTGCAGAAACAGTCAGAGCTCACAGCGACAATTCAAGCCTTCGAGGAATTCAAGGAGGTCCACAAGTATGTTCCTGTCACATTCCTGTAACTCTGCTTGTTAAACTGAGTGCTTTTAGTGGTGGTAAAGTAATATTTTCATTCCTCAGAAAACAACTGGCTGAACTGGAATCTGAGAAGCGCTACCTCGAGAAGTCCAACAAACATCTGGAGAAAATCCTAGAGGCCACTAAGGCCCACAGCAAACAGGAAGTGTCTCAACTCAACAAGATTCATGCCGAGACCATAAAGGTAGAGAGCTCAGACATTTCGTTGGTCTGTTTTAAACAATTACCAAATGAAATCTCTTATAATGAGTACTGCTGTTCCCCAGATTTTGACTACACCCACGAAAGGTTATAATCTGCGTAATCGACTGGTGCCGCTGTCTAGCCCGGACCATCTGAATGGACAGGCTGAGAATATCGACGTTGATGATATCCAGAGTGAACAGCCGCCTCCTGAGATGAACGAGCTCGCCTGTGAAGCGCTCACTGAAGAGCTCAAACAAATGCAGGTGCTCAAAGTTTTCATAATATTGCATACAATTTTAAAGTGTAATTTTATGTTGCTATGTTGTTGAGGTGAATCTGTTTGGACTTTGGTTTTAGGAACAGGCCCTTCGTCTTCAGGGCCAGTTAGACGAAGAGGAAGCCAAGAACAGAAAGCTTCTTCAGCAAATCAGCAAGCTGGAAGAACAGGTTACAATAACATCCGAGAAGTCCAGTCGCACAGAGGAGGTGTGTTTGTAGTAGTGTTTAAGTTTTCTGATTGCCTGCTTCCTATGTGCACACGTTTGATGTTGCTCTCTAACTGTAGATGTTCGGTGCTGAGCGAAACTCGCTGCTGGAAGAACAGGAGCGTCTGCAGGAGACAATCAGGACACTGGAACAGAAGCTGGAAGATGAGAAGAGAGAGATGGATGGTGAGTCTTGAGCTGTTCAAATGTTACGTTTCTTGTTGCGTGAACTTTTTTCATACTTGTACCCACTTTAATGAACTGCAAAATCCACATAAATGCATACTTATTTCATCAAGGATTAAAAAAAAATTGCTGATAATGTACTCACCCCCATGTCATCCAAGATGTTCATGTCTTTGTTCAGTCACAAAGAAATGTCTTCATGAGCATTTCACTAACTTTTGTGAGAGAGAAAAAAAAAAACATTGTAACATCATATACAAACAGAAACGTGTATATATATATATATATATATACACAGTACTGTGCAAAGGTTTTAGGCCACTAGTATTTTCACCAGCTAAAAAATGGTTTAAAGTAAGTTATTTCTATCTTTTGCTGTAGTGTGTCAGTAAAAAATATCGGTTTACATTTCCAAACATTCTGTTTGCCATTAATTGTAATAATCTAGTGAGATTTTTGTTTGCACAAGGAGTCTGACAACAGCCAGTGCTCCACACAGAGATCTCATCATCATCCAGTCTGTCTCTGGAATGACATGAAGAAACAGAAAAACTGAGACAGAGTAAATCCAGAAAAACTGTGGCAACGTCTCCAAGATGTTTCCAGTAACCTACCTGCAAAGCTACCTGAAAAATTTTGCGCAAGTGTACCTGGGGCAAAAGCTGCTTTAAACGCAAAGAATGGTCACATCAAATGTTGATTTCATTTAGTTAATAGAAGGTAATTGATAAAGAAAATCTATTTATGACAGCATCCTCATTTTACAGCATTTAAGTGCCTAAAACTTTTAACGGTGCTGCAGCTTTGCAGGTAGGTTTCTTGAAGCATCCTGGAGACTTTGCCACAGTTCTTCTGGATTTTTCTGTCTTGGTTTGTTCTGTTTCTTCATGTCATTCCAGACAGACTGGATGATGATGAGATCAGAAGTTGTAAATACACAATATAATAATAAATATAATAATAAATAAATATATAATATAATATAATATAATATACTATAATATAATAATTCTTTAAGTCTTTTTAAATTAATTACACATGCTTTTAATTATTAAAATTTAATGAAAGTATTAACATAGAATACAGAAAATTAATGGAAAACAGATTCACAGAATTTGATCAAAATAAAACTGAAGGTGAATTATAAACATAAATAATAAAACATAGGGCCTTAAAATGTGATTTTTTTTTTGTTAAACTTAAAAAAAAAAAACTGCTCTTAAATTGAAAGTTTCGTGATTTAAGTTAATTAGACTACTTTTTGATTTTATTTTTTTGTTTTTGCTTTAATTAAACATAAAAAAAAAACGAATCCAGAAAAATTAAAACACAAGAAAAACAGAATTTGGGAATACAACTGATTTCTTAGGGCCCTATTACTTTTAGGCTTTTTTTTTTTTTTTTTTTAGTTTTTTTGTTTGTCCTTTAGTTCGTTATTTGCATCTATGTTCTTATTATTACTAACAAAGATAAAATAACAAAAAATGACAATATCATGATATAAATTGCTATTGTGAAATAAAATTAGCATATTGGCTTTATCCTTTTACCTAACTTACTAAAAGTTGCAAAGATCTTTACATACCTGTAGGCTCAGGAGTTGGTCACCATGATCCTGTGTAGTGGCACTGGCATGTGGTGTTTGTTCGTTTTGTTTTTTTTTGTTTTTTTTTTAATAGATAAAATAACTATAACCTGCATTTGGAGCGTCTATTATTCAATTTCTTTACTTATTGTTCTGTGTTTTTGTCATAGTATGGATTCAGTAGTTGTGTCAAGATATTTTAGTCAGGTATCAAAATTTTGGTATCGTGACAACACTAAAGTAAACGTGCAAAGAATGTCAAATGCCCTTTACAATAAAAAGTAAAACAACGAGGATGGACATTTTAGAAGTTTGAGGAGGAAATGAGATGGAGTTTTTGGCCTACCCTGCCTTTTTGAACCAAAGTACACAGACGAAGAACTAACCCACGTGTGACCTTTGAGTTAATCTGTGAGTTGATGCCTGTTTACTGTGATCTCTCTACAGTGCTGCGGGTGGAGGTGCGAGATCTGCGTGTTGTCTTGCAGTCCTCTGATAAGGAGCTGGAGGCCACACGAACAGAACTGCAACAGCAGAAAGCAGAGCATGAGAGCGAGACCACAGATCTGTCCAAGGGCCTGATCAGCACACAACTGCAGCTGGACACTGTCAAGTACAAACATGCTCGCACTTCACATACACAACCACCACCACTGTTGTTCTAATAGTAGTATGTATAATTAAAGTAGAGGGATTATAGAGTAAATTAACCAAAAAGGTGAACAAATCAGGGCCATTATGTATTTGAGTTGCTTCAAAGCAGATGCGTTAGTTTAGTTAAAAATAACTGACACTTGCAACACTGACATACATTGTTGGTAGTAATGCAAGTTACGTAATCGGATTACTTTTTCAACTAACTAGTAAAGTAATTTTCAAATAAGTCATTTTCAAATAAGTAACGCCAGTTACTTTGTTTTCCTGTTTATTGACTGACAGCTCTGCTGTCCCCACTTTGAGAGAAGTGCATTTTACTTACACAAAAACAGATACAGTATTCCTCAAAACAAATAAAACAGTGATCTACAAATTAGGGCTGGGTGATAAATTGATAACGATAATTATTGCACAATATAAATTTCCTCTAAACAAGAACAAGAGTTCGATAAATGTTTAAGATGTTTATGCACCATAGGGGGAACGAAAAAGCGCTAGTCATTTGAAGCGTGCCGTTTGGACGGTTTATCCACTCAGCTCAAAGTTTAAATTGTGGTGCGGCACAAACTTATTAGACCAGATGTGTTCACTCGCTGATGAGTCTCGGTCATCTGAATACTAAACAGTGCTGTGAGATCCAGTGTGAACAGTTTTTCATACAAATAGAAACCATATTACATTTTTACCATGGTATTGAGGTGCTATATTTGTTTTAACTGTAATTATCATGATCTAAAAGTATGCTAAAAAACATCAGAACAGTTAAATTTTACAATGTAAAAAAAAAAAATTTGGATGCTTCAATTTTTACCGTTATTACTGATTTTACTGATGAACTCAAGCTACCATCAAATGTTTATGTTTAAGTGACAAGTAAATAAATAAATACATTTTATTCATATTATGAGGCAGCACAAACCTTTTTAAAAAAAAAAAAAAACAATATTACTCATTAGAACAACTGCTCAAAAAAGTTGCTCGGCAAAATTTCTCAAAAAGTTGCCCCGTGTATCATCAGCCTATTTATTTATTTATTTATAATATTTTGTAACCTAACTGTCTGTTTTAGAATACAATACAGAATACACCATTTACATTTATTTTACTCTGAATGATGCTGAGTTTGTCCTCTATGTCATCTCAGGCTGGAGTGGGAGCAGGTGCTGGAGAAGCAGCGTGTTCTTCAGGACATGTATGACACACTGCAGGCAGAGTTTCAATTCGAGTTGGATCAACACGCACAGCAGATGGAGCTCAAGAGCCGAGAGTGTTCAGAAATGCAAACCAAGATTAATGTCAGTATGCTCACGTTAATGTCACGCTCACACTCTCTCTTGTTCTTAAGCAGTTTTGGTTTTCACATACTGTGTAAATCTTCGTTTTTGTTTGTAGGAGTTGCTCCATACTCTTGAGGAAGAGAAAGAACAGAATAACAGTGTGAGATCCCAGCTGACCGCACACAGAGAGAGTGTGTCAAAGTGAGTGAGATGCATACAAACATCTATCAAAAACCCCTTATCGTTTCACAATATCTAATACCATCATCAAATACAGAGAAAATATGTGTGAATAAGGGTCTTAATTTAACTCTAAATAGTTTTGATGTTGTTGTATACAGTGGCACCGAAAGTATTTAGACACTTATGTTATGCATATGTGAAATGTTATTTAATTTTAATATTGACTTTATATCTCACGGTGTATCTGTTGGTTAACCACTTAAAGTGGAAGTGTTGTCAGATAACTGGCCTTTAAAAACTGCTTGTAAAATTAACTTTTTATGTCATCAACATATATGGAATTTAATCTGTCATCTTGTTTTCTTTCTGTTAGCACAGGTTTCTTTTTGAAACAGATTGATCGTAGGCCTCACTGATCTGTGCATCTGTGCTTATACATTTATATATAAAAAAAAAAAAACATTATTTGTGGATAATTCTGGCAATGTTCACTCAAGTACTGTGGTACATAAGTTCAGATCAATGAGGCCGATGATCAGTCGGTTAGAAAAAGAGACACAACCTGTGCTGATTGAAAGAAAACATTGCATCAAATATTTGGGAATAATATAGTGCTACAAGAATTTATGAAAAATTTTTGTATGCTGGTTTTTGACCAGAAGAGATAATGATGGATTATGTCCATAGCTCATGTTCAAATACTGTACCTGTCTTCAATTGTCATTTGCATTAGTAAAAGCACGTGTACATATAGAAGTTTTGATGTTGTGTGTGTATTTCAGGGAGCTTGTGCAGTCTGTAGAAGAGAATGCCTCACTGAAGAAACACATTACTGAGCTGACAAACAAAAATCAACAACAGGTATGTGTGTCTGGTCACAGTTTTAGTCTTTTGTGATTTGCAATTTGCATGACAATGTCCTGATGACCATCTGGAAGTCTTTTTGTTTCTGATGTAACTGCTTGTGTGTGTGCAGAGCGATGAGATCAGTGCTCTACAGCAGACTGTGTGTTCATCCAACATGACAATCAACAACCTCAATCAAAAGATCGAACAGGACAAAGTGAGAATGCAATGCACTGATCACGCAGCAGGAATATTTTGCTCACTGTAAAAAGAGGTTAAGAAATAAAGATAACGTTACAGTTTAGATAATTATGAACTAATATTAATAACATTAACAACATATCAAAATATATAAGTGTATGTTAAAAATGACCCTCAATACAATATATGACTTGTTGCTGTAATAGTTCATGGTAACTATAGTTAAGGGTGCAACGTAATATTTAGGAGGATCTTTTGACAGAAATGCAATATAATATACATAATTATGTTTTCAGAGGTGTATAAAGACTTTACATAATGAACCGTTATGTTTTTATCACCTAGGAATGAGCAATTTTTATCTACATACATACACCGGTCCCATTACATGGAAATTACTATTTTGTGACACCATGTTTCCACAGTAGCCCTAAATAGACAAACTGCTCTACAACGCACATTTTGTCATTATGTTGCTCTTGCAAATAAAACACTGATGAACAAGTAACAATAACATTCGCAATAACATATCGCTTTACTGAATAATCAGGTAAATATAATTTCTTAATTTACCACTGTCTACTCTCTGCTGTCTCAGACCACAACATATCTGTCTTGTGTTGGACACCATAACTTCTCTATATGTAATACCACTCGATCCCACTAAAATTTACAAACTGCACCTTTAAGTGTGTCCAAATAATTAATTAATAGTGAAGTTTATGCTTACATTACTTTTATGCTATAGTTTTACAAACAATTCAAATGTAGATACAAATTTACATTGAAGTCATTTGAAAGTTTGCTGCTTATGTCAATAATGCATTACTTTGATCAACTTTGTCAACGCATTGCTTCAAAGTGTGTTGTTGGTAAATCATATGCACAAGCAGCTTATGAATAGTCATTGGGTTGAATCAATAAACTCTTAAATACATTTCTTGAAAATAGCATGTATTAAGTTTACTAAGTTTAACTGATATACAGTAGGATTGTGTTTTTCCTGCTGTGCCATGGCTGGTGTTTCACTGTGTGTTTGTGTGTAGGATGTGGTACTGGAGTTGATGCAGGAGACCAGAGATCTTCGAAGTGAGGTAGCTGAAAGAGATCAGACTGTGTGTTTGCTGCGAGGAGAGATCGCTGACATCAGTGTGAGTATCTCTAGCCATACACCTCGTGTGATTGTAATATAACTTTTATTTGAGCAGCATATCTCTAAAGGAATCACTAAACTCAGACTTGCATTTTTGCCAGGGGTTTCAGCTCAGCTTTTTCCGTAATGTAGAGAGAGCATATGTACATGGTTGGCAGGTTAACATAAACATTTTAATAAATACCAAGTGTTGTCATATCACAGACTTTTATGCTTAACAAATCGAGAGAAGTATGTCATGATTAATACGTAATAAAATTTATCATGCAGCCCTATCTGATCTGAACTGAACTGATTTAAGCTGAATAATGACACTATTGTCTTTTAGATCTGCTTTACAGCAGAATCTGATTTTTTTTTTTTCCGTAGTTGAGTGTATAGTATGAAGTAGGGATGTAACAATATCAAAATCTCACGATAGTATCTCAGTATGAAGTCCAGTATACGATATTTATTGCAAAAAAAAAAATGAAATAAAATAAAATGAAGTGTTGGGAAAAAAATGAAAATTTAGTACATTTTTAAAGTTAAATTATTTATTACTAATGCACTTTGAGAGTTTAAATTTAAGAGCTCCAACTCAAGTTCTTAACTAAGGGGGGAAAAAATTAAAAAAAAAAAAAAATTCAGTGAATTGACTTGTACCTGAACTTTCAAGGTGGCTCAACCCTCCTTTTAGGTTTTGGTATATCGTCTCCTCTAAATTATATTCACACTGGTGTTTTGGTAGTCAAACAAATTAGACATAATAATAATAATAATAATAACAATAATAATAATAATAATGAAAATAATTATTTTCATTTTCATTTCCTATGACAGTAATAACTGTATGTTGTAAAACAATTGCACTGTAAAATGATAATGAAAAGTAATGTGTGATAATGAAAATAAATATTACGTAGTATTATGTAATGCATGTAATGGTTATATTATGTTTGCATTACACCGCAGTAGGAAAATTACAATACTTTCCTAATTTCTACAGTTGGAAAAAAATAGATTTTGAATCTGGACTGCAGTAAAGTTACCCATTTAAACCACTAGCTGTCAGCAATTCATAATGCACTTTTATTTTAGACAGCTTTTATTTTGATGGAAATTGGGGATACAACTTTCATTTTGATGAAAAACTCCAGCTTCAGTGAAAACAGGCTCAGAAAAATGTGCAAAAAAATGTCACTACAAATCTAGTGAAATGCTGTAATCATCTGCCGTGGAAATAAAGCATAACTTGCGGATTAAGCCACATTGTGCTTTCGGTTTTAGTTTGTTTGACAGATACTGCGGCAAAGCATAATGGCCCAAAACACAACTTTAAAGACCTTTTATGTTAGAATAAGAAGTTTAAATATATTTTAAATAACTACCCTTTTTGCCCAGGAGACCTGTTGTTTCATACCGTCATGTGACTACGATAATATCGATAATATCGTTTTGGTGCCGCGGAACCACAATATTGATAATATCGTTACATCTCTAGTATAAAGTGTTATAGAAATTAGGTGACTTGACTTACTCTTTCATAGTGCTTTAGGCAGTTTGTATTGATATCATGAGTGTTGTATCCACAGGGGAAGTACAGCACTATTTGCACTGAGAAAGAGCAGATGAAGGAGAGCATGACACACATGCAGAACGAACTACAGGAGCTGCGAGAAGCTTCAGAGAGGCGCCTTGCTTCTGACCGTGTAGAGGTATGTGTGTTACTGGGTTTGTGTTTTGAGTCTGTCAAAAGCATAAACTAAAAGTGTGTGTGTGTGTGTGTGTGTTACAGTTGGAGCTGCTACAAGAAGATCTGTCCTACACTACAGATGAGGTGGAGAGACTCAGTAAAGTGGTGGAGGAGCAGGCAGCTTCACTGGAGAGTTCCCGGACCCTGAACACAGAGAAAGAGAACACTATAAACTCCCTTAAAGAACAGGTACAACTCCTTCTGTCTCAAATTCATGGTGCAGTTTTAAAACAAATGTATAGAGTCTGTCGGTCAGTCATTGACAATTGTACTTGAGTCTGATTGATTAGTAGTGAAGTTCTGCAGCTTGCAAAATATTTGTGTGTAATCCGCTCTAAACTAGTGGTTCTCAACAGGTTGTTTGCAAACCAAAAATGGGTCTCAGTGGTGTTCTGTTGTTTCATAGACTGCAGGCAAACCACAATAAATGCTAAATATAATCATTTTACAGTTAGACAATATTTGTCAACTTTAAAAGGGAGGAGAAAATACTTTCCATATTGTTTGGACATCAAAACTCTAATTAGACTCTACAGTATTTGGCTGCAAATTCATGTCACTTAAGGCTGGAATACACTACATGACTTTTAAAAATGTGAACCGATTTTAAAGCGCTGTGCATCATAAGTTTCAGCTTGTGTAGTAAGAGAGCAAAAGTTGTGTAGTGTACTGTTATTAGTGTAACAGAATGATTTATGTGCACACACTTTAACAGGTGGAACAGCTGAATGAGCAGATTAACCTTTTGAGAGTGAGAGAATCCGTCAGTCAGCCTCCAGATGCTGCCACTCCCAAAGGAAAAATGCAGGTGAGTGTTTATGGATGGTTTCCGCAGGTCCTTAAAAAGTCTAAAATTTAGTTGTATCAAATTTAAGGCCATAAAAGTAATATAGTACAAAAAAGTCTTGATGTCTTATATTTGAGGATGGAAAGACAAGATTTGTGATATGGCTTAATGTGTTGATTAAACTTCAAAAAGCTATAACTTTATTACCCAATATTGCTGCTTTGTGTACAGTCTTTACCAGAAATCCATAATCTGTATTTCTGCCTTTTCAAAAGAGTTGTAAATGTGAACTGGTGGATACACTAATTCTAATAGTTTAAATTAATATAATAATTCATACTTTTGACATCCATTTTCGTAAAAATGATTTGAAGTCAGAAATGTGAAGTTTATCATTTAAAAAAAAAACAAAACTTTTTTTTCTTTTTTTCTTTTTAGCATAGACATTCCATATGGTATTAATATTATTTGTGCAGGTTATAAAAATCTTAAATCTGATATTAAAAAATCGCAGAAGTTTAATCTGAGATTAAAAAAATGCAGATACCCTGGTATGTCTGCTGAAACATAAACTTGTAGCTTGGATGTGAGCTGAATCTGGTAAAATATTACAAAACCTAAGCTTGGGGGTACTCTCATTAGTAAAAATAATTTAAATAAAGTTGTCTGTAGTTTAACCCTTTAACTGTCACCGTCCCCTCTGAGGGACGCCTAAGTTTACTTCACCATATTACAAATAAATCCTAATTTAATTATGACAAAATATACATTGTTGAAAAGGTCTAAGACTCCTAAATAGATATTTTACCATATGTTTGTGTTACAAATTATGTAGGAAAAGTAATAGATTAATATATGTCAAGAGTGCAACTTAAAAAAATCTACATCATAACATGAGTTCTGACCTTTGTCACAAAAGATGTTCTTCGTTGCCACACGATTTAGAGACCATAAGAAATTATATATCAGTGCAAAACTTAAAATCTCAAAATTCATCCTTTGAAAGGCATTTTAAAACCAGACATTGCATTACCACGGAATGTGTCAAAATCATATTACAAAATGTTTTCATTCATGAAGATTTAAGTCTGGATAGTGCATTTTTATGTCTGTGTTCAAAAATGGTAGTGACAGTTAAAGGGTTAAATCATGCAAAACAATAGAAGTCTATGCAGTGCCTCAATTTAGAGAAGTGTGTGTGAGAGAGAGACTTCTTGATCTTGATTGCATGACAGAGTCTTCACGTTCAACTGTTTCATCACAATGTCTGTGCTTTCAGACACCGCAGACCCCCTGTGGCTTTGGCTCGAGTCTGTCTCAGGTGCTGGAGTGTCAGGAGAGAGAGCTGGAGAGTCGACGCTCCTCCATGATCACCATGGAAGTTCTGCTGACAGAACTCAATGCAGAACGCACAGCCAAGAACCAAGAGATCGACAGATTGAAGGTCACACTCTTGCACACACCTCAGTTCCCACTATATGTGTGAATCTCACAACCTATTTATTAATCAGTAGTCACTAAGTGTAATAAATACATTTATTTGATACTGTGTACACTGATGTTTAAAAGTTTGGAATCAGTAAGACTTGTAATGTGTGTGTTTTTTTTTTTTTTTTCCCTCCTTTTAAGAGGTCTCTTATACTCATCAAGGCTGCATTTATTTTCATATTTTAATTAGAATAACACATTTAATTGCTTTTATTTTTGTTCACATTTTCATTTTAATCATGAACCCACAGGACGACAGCACAGTGTTTAAAAACATCAAAATACGCTATAGCTGGGTAAATAAACAAACCAAAAAAAACGGTTTCTCGATTTTAATAGATTCTCATTTTAATAAGCCAGTATCGATTCTCAAATCACAATCGATCTGTTGGTTTATGCTAATTTCAGTTGATGAATGAACGGTACATATATCGGTACGGTACATGAACGGTCTTCCTTCCAATAAATAGCAATAGGCTTTGTGTTTCTTTTGATTAAAAAAAAAGTATATACATATACATATATATATATATATATATATATATATATATATATATATATATATATATATATATATATATATACATATATACACACACACACACACACACACACACACATATATATATATATATATATATATATATATATATATATATATATATATATATATATATATATATATATATATAATTTTTTTTTTTCAACATTCTTTCATAAAAAAACAAAAAAACAAATTGCTATCCTTTTTTTTTTATTTTTTATTTTTAATTTAATCAATTTAACACATCCTTGCTGAATAAAAGTATTTATATATGTGATGCGATCTAGGAAAACCCAACACATGATGACATTTTACCTTTTTTTTAGGTTTTGATACCATATGACAGCCTTTCCAAAACTATTTTTATGTTGTCTTTAGCTTGAACATAACCAAAGTTATGGCTATCTCAAGTTAAGTTAAGATTTTCAGGAATGAAATTTTGAGAAAAACGGCTTTAAAGTGAGACTGCTTTCACTTTTATTGTACAGGTTTAACGAGAGCTGTCTGTCAAGTTAGGAGCACTATACTGCATCATTACACAAACAGACTACCATCTGTTTTCCGTTGTTTATCTTGGGTATAGTCTCTAAACTTTTGATCACCCATTATATGTTTAGATAGCACTAATAATGAAGCACCTTGTAGTAAAAGCGAGTGCAGCACAGCTGTTTGCGCACTGTGCATAAAACAGACTGTCATCAGACGACTCCTCTTTAGTAACTTCATCATCCAATCCTTCATCTCTGGATGTGAAATAGTCCGTTATAACATTGTTTAAGGCACCGACATCAACAATATTGAGCAGATTGAGACGAGTAAAATCGCTTAAGTGAACTGCTGCAGTACTTCAGACTGCGCTGTTACGCTCCGCCATCTCACGATATAAAAAAAAAATAATAATACAAAATTTTGGCGGAGAATGTGAATTGATGCACCTTTATTTAATATGTTACGTATTTATTTTGATAGGTCAACTGTTTTTGTGGTGTTAAGGGAAAGCACCTCAGCAGCGCGTTCTTAACATAAGAGAAAGACACAGTCATTTCTGCTTGCTGCAATAAACGGTTATTTTTCTGCACTAAACAAGTGAATTTTGCAGAGATATTTTCAGATATGATAAACAAGATGTTATAGAATAATAATTTAATGAAAACCTAATTTTGACAAAATGACATTCAACCTATTTTTCTTATTTCCTGAAAATGTCCCAGTGTGAAATCCAACGGGTTTTCCCAGATCACATTACATAAATTTTAAAGAAAGAATAACAATTTACTGACCCCAAACTTTTAAATGGTAGTATATATTATTAGAAAAGATTTACATTTTAAATAAAAGTTGTTCTTTTTAACTTTTATTCATCGAAGAATCCTGAAAAAAATGTATCCCAGTTTAAAAAACAAAAATGGTGCAACAACTGTTTCCAACATTAGTAATAAATTACCATATTAGACGGTTTTCTGAAGGATAATGTGACATAGAATACTAGTAATGATGGTGAAAATTCAGCTTTGATCACTGAAATAAATTAGATTTTAGTGTATAAAGAAACCTCTTAAAAAAAAAAAAAAAAAGAGGTACAGAGGTGTACTTATTTACTTATATAGTGTATATTGTGTGAATTTTCATTTCAGTGCATCCAAATATTATACTTTTGAGTGTGTGTTTGTTTGTTTGTTTGTTTGTTTGTTTTTTTTTTTTTTTAATAATTTGTTGTCATCATGAGGTTCACACATACGCCTTTGCCTGTGCATCTAATAGGCCCAGCTCAATGAAAAAGAGATTGTGCGCATGGAGATTCAAACGCTGCTGGACAATTTTTACACCATCCAGAATCAGCGCAAACAGATCGGCTGTGCTCAAGAGTAAGAATAATTCACTCGTACGCTTTGTTCGTACATGTGTGTTGTGTCCATTCTAATAAACCATGTATTTGTCTTTATAGAGATGTGAGGGAGGCCATACACACGTCTGTTCTGAGAGAACTGCAAGAAGAGAAGAAAATAAAAGTATGTCAAGGCAAGATCTAAACAAATCTCTATGTGAACTGGATTATATCAACTCTCTGGAGTAACACAATTCCATATAAATTAAAAACAAAACAAAACAGTTTGTCTATATTTATTTCCACCTAACTTGGACAACAACAATGAAGCAAAATGTGAATGTCTGAAACTCTTAGATTTGCTTTTCAGTTGTGTTTGTTGTCTATAATCAGCTTTTGTGTAATCAAGTTTCCTTTATTCATGACTTCACGTTATTCACAATTAAAGGTAAATTAGAAACGGTATTGCACTGTTTTGGACCAAACATTAATACATGAGGCCCTGTTAAGTTTAATCTGTTTTTTCTTTCTTCCTCAGAACTCCCTGATAACGCAGCTGACTGAAGCTCAGACAGCGTAAGTGAGACGATATTTGTCAATCCTCATGTTTAGATGATCTGAAGCTGAATGAAAGTGTTTTTAGAAGTGTTAATTCTGGTTGAAACCTAATACTCTTCTTGGGCCTATTTTACACTTGCCAATCCCAAATTTGCTCAAAGAGTATTTCACAAAGTGTGTTATAGCTAAAACTAGCTCCTAAATCTGTAAAACATCAGGAGTAGTGAAGAGAACTCCTATGTGACTAAGACCAAATCAGAAACTATCCTAAAATGGCTGTTGTGGGTAATCTTCTTTATTTATTTACACATGTATTTGCACGCACACTTTTTTTTTTTTTTTTTTTTTAAAACCTTTCGTTTGAATATGGCAATGTAATATTGTGCTTACACTATTTCTGTGAATGAATCTCTGACAGACACCATGTGTATACAGATATCAGCCAATCACAGTGTGCATAATTAGTAAGCATGCTGATATCATCCATAGCAACGTGGTCAACCCTGCCCTTACTCTTAGCTTAAAACTTCTCTCCATTCCTTAGTAAAGGTTTGTCTCAGCAACTTTGTGAATAGGTTTTAAGAGAAAACTCTTAGCTGAAAACTTTTTACTGCTGTTTAAGAGAGATTTTAGTGGTAAGATACAATGCTTTGTGAATACGAGCCCGGGTGTAAATGGCCTCTGTAATGCATTTGAGACTGATTGCTTTTGAAGATGGTTTAAAATGCATTTTAAGAGGTAAGAGTGTCTGGTTGTTGAAGATACATGTGTAAATTTTACTAACAAAGTAATAATACTATGTTGCAGTACTTAAGTATTTGTTGGGAGTATCTGTACGTTACTTAAGTTTTTATATTTCAGCCTACCTATACTTTTACTTCACTACATTTCCTAGTTAAAATGTGTACTTTTACTCATACATTTCCCCGAAGCGTATTCGTTACTTACTACAAAATAGTCTGAGGTCAGAATAACACTAACTGACAAATCCGTGGTCTGGCGGTTGCAAGTTAGATTCTTAAAAACACCTTTTCTCATGTGCAAAGAAGTGTGTGCACAACTGTGGATGATTCATTTTCCACTCAATTCGAGTCTGGGGTATGTGATGTATAGTATATCTTCTGCGATTAATATGGTAAGTGTTGTTGTAATGATCTGACATTATCAAGTAGGCTTTATTGTCAAATCATGCATTTTAATTTATTACTCTATAAAACTCAATTTCAGGCATTCCAATTTGTAGATGGCAAAAATGCTTCTGTATGTTTTTTTATTTTTTTTTTTTTTTATTTCTATAATTTAATATAGTTAACTTAATCTATGTCACACAAAGAGTACCGTTTTCAGATATCAGCATGATAACACATTTAATAATCATTTTATACAAGTTCAGAAAAGCAATTAGTGACTTACATTTTATTAGTGACTATTATCTGTTTTTCTCAATATTGCCAATGAAACTAGTTCCAAACAAAGATCACAAAACTGTTTTGGGTCTCTTAAAGGAGAAGTCCACTTCCAAAACAAAGATTTACATACAATTTACTCACCCCCTTGTCATCCAAGATGTTCATGTCTTTCTTTCTTCAGTCGTAAATAATTTATTTATTTTTATTTATTTTTTTTTTATTTTTTTTGAGGAAAACATTGCTGCATTTTTCTCCATATAATGGACTGATATGGTGCCCCGATTTTGAACTTCCAAAATGCAGTTTAAATGCGGCTTCAAACGATCACAAATGCGGTTGTTACAGATCCCAGCCGAGGAAGAAGCGTTTAACTAGCGAAACGATTGGTTATTTTAATACAAATAATACAATTTATATTGTTTTTAATCTCAAACGCTCGTCTTGTCTTTCTCTCCCTGAACTCTGTGTATTCTGACTCAAGACAGTTAGGGTATGTCGAAAAACTCCAATCATATTTTCTCCCTCAACTTCAAAAATCATTTCAGAATCATCCTACATCGCTGCAGAAGAACAGACACAGTCTTTGCAAAGTGAACATGCAAAGAAGATCAAACACCCTTAACAAAAAAGGTAAAACAGCGATATAGGACGATTTTGAAGTTGAGATGGGAGTTTTTTGACATGCCTCAACTGTCATGAACCGGAACAAAAACACTCCAGGCAGAGCAAGACAAGACAAGCATTTAACATTAAAAAGTATATGCATTGTTTTATCGTTATGAAAATAACCGATTGTTTCGCTAGTTAAACGCTTCTTCCTCGGCTGGGATCATTTACAACCACATTTGGGATCATTTGAAGCCGCATTTAAACTGTATTTTGGAAGTTCAAAATCGGGGCACCATATCAGTCCATTATATGGAGAAAAATGCAGAAATGTTTTCCTCAAAAAACACACTTTCTTTACAACTGAAGAAAGAAAGACATGGACATCTTGGATGACAAGGGGGTGAGTACATTATATGTGAATCTCAGTTTTGGAAGTGGACTTCTCCTTTAACAATGGACAATGTTTACTTATTAAATGAATCTGCTTTTTGAATGAATCAGTTGATGTAATTATTCAGTAATTTACTCATTAACACAGTCAAATGCTTTGTTCTTGAATAAATCAGCCGTTTGAATGAATTGGTTGAATGTCAATGACTTACTCATTAACAGTCACATTTCACATTTTTCACAATTTCACCATTTTTTTCATATTAAAAACAAAACATTAGGCCTATTTATGCATCTGTAACTGCAGTTTAAATGTGCATTCCCCTCTGATATAAAATAAACTGTATAAATACATCTAAATGCTATTTTAGATGCAGATTCCAGAAATGTTTTCTTATGTTTAAATAAAAGACACTAAGTACCTGACGTGCTTATTTTTCTTCCATTTTGTATTTTTGGGTAAGAATGAGTTAAAACTGAACACAATCGTGTTACTCAAGCTGTGTATGAACATTATTTAAATATATATGCTTCTTTTCCATTTTGCATTTGCTTGTACTTTTATTTTCAATACTTAAGGACGTTTAAGATATATATATATATATATATATATATATATATATATATATATATATATATATATATATATATATATATATATATATATATATATATATATATATATATATATATATTTTACAATAAATATACTTTTATATAACAGACTTTTACTCAAGTAATATTCTAAACAGTGACTTCAACTTCTACCAGAGTCATTTTCTGGTAAGATATCTGTACTTTTACTTGTAGTATGGCTTTCAGGTACTTTATACACCACTAGATATGAATTCTCAGAGATGAGCATCTCTCTTCAGCGAACATGTGAAAAACTCCCACGAATGAAACTCGTCTCACATTTTCAGTCTGTGACCTCTTCGACACGGAGTCATCTTCATTAAAAGTGTTGAGCACTAAATTTTCACCAGTGCTGATGATGCTTTTTCTTGATCTTTGTGTGCAGCACATATGTGTGGCTGCCTGAATTTGCAAATAGTGCAGCAGTTTAAGATGAAATTTATTTTTGATTTGCAGAGACACATTTATGTGGCCAAGTGTAAATGTTTTTTAACGAATCAAATAACTGTCTGATGAAGTGACAAGTGTAAATGGTTTCTTTCTCACTGTCCGCTGCAGTTCAGTCTGTTTTGTCCTGCTTGTTTCCTGGAAGAAAATTTGTTTTGTCTCAGTCCATAACCCTGCAGGTCTACAAACTTTGCACTGGAAGTACTTGATGTGGCACATCACTTTCAGTTAATGAGCAAACCTCTCCAACTACTATTTTCCCCCATCCAAAAACTATAAAATATTTTTATTCCATTATTCCAATATTTTTTTTTTTTTCATTCCATATTGTGCATTAAATGTATGAACTACCATGAAACTCGTACTACACACTGAATCCTCTTGCACCTCTGTGTGTGTGTTACAGGCTTAAGCATAATGAAGTCACTCTTGTCCAGTCTCAGACGTGTGTGCAGGAACTGACCACTGAACTAAGGAACCGCTGCCTGGAGCTCCTGGAGCTGAGACAGAAAGACCAACTACAGGAGAAACTGCAGCAGGTCAGATAGAAAGCATTGAGTTGGGTTTAACAGTCAGGACTGCCTGATGGCCTGGGGTCACCGCTAGACAGTTGAGGGAATCATCATGTGCCAATGAGAAACTTTCCTGATTACACAGCGCAGTCAGGCCAATTTAAAACCGTTCAAACACAAAAAGACACAGAAGAACTCAATTCAGTACATTCACACAAAGCCGCCCCTTCAGACTGCACATGAGTACTGAATTGAGTCGTCTTTCCATGCATTAGCTTTTAAAAGTGAAAGCAGCTTAATAAAACTGCGTATATTATTAGATGCTGATACATTATAAGATTCTATAAGTTGAAAACAGGGCAGTGCATTTTGCTGCATGCAAATGTTAACTCCTTTATTTTAACCCTAGTGGTGTCTTGCAGGAAATCGAGGTTCTGAGAAAGCAGGTGAACCATCTGACTGAGGAGAATGGGAAACTGTTGGGTCATCAGAACCCCAAGCAGAAGATTGAGTACTTGGTGAAACTGAAAAAGGAGATCACCAAACTACAGGAGGTCAGTATGAACATGCACATTTTACGTTCCACAAATTATGCGTGCAATTGGATTTTTTTTTTTTTTTTTAAACACTAAAATAAGAAATTTTACACGCACGCACACACACAAGTTGCGTTTCCATCTTTTATGGGGACATTCCATTGACGTAATGGTTTTTATAATGAAGTCGGCAAACAGCAAAACAGTAATCCTATAACATTAACTGCATAATTCATTCGTGCTGCAATGCATGCTGGGAACTCACGAAGCCGTAACATTTCAACAATATGAAATTCTTTGTTCAGACAAATGTGTTTGACTTGTTGGGACAACATTTGTGGTAATTTTGTTGGTCTGACAAGGTGTTTTTAATAGTGTTTCTCAAAAGGTTTCATAAACTGGAAAAATTGCAGTTGCATTTTTTTACAGCACACACACATATACAAGCACACTAGAGATAAGCGGATGAGCTCAAACATCACCCAAATCTGCAGCTTCAAATAAATTATACGCCCGCCACCCACCCGCACCTGTATTTTTCTCTGATTTAGATAACCGCACCCGATCGTCATTTACAATTATTGTAATTCTTATTTTTGCATGATGATATGATGAATGGATGGTTCATTTTTAAAAGCAGATTGATTCAGCTAATCTGCACATCACTGCACACTTATATAAGCTTAATCACTCATGCTTTTAAGCCGAAGCCACGCTAAAAAGAAAAATGTTAACTGACATCTGGATCCTTGGACAAAAGTTTACAGGGGTTCACCCAGTTTAAGAAATTTCTGATTATAAAAATCTAATTCTTTTCATTTTTAAGGTATTGTTTCCATTATAATGTACTGATTCAAATTAGTAATCAATAAGTATTATTTTACTACTAGGCGTACCTCCCTTGACATGCTCTCGCACATGAACAGGCAGCAAATCTGGTGCTGGCGCGGACGGAGCGGGCGCATCAGGCGCAATCATCAAACATATTTCAATGGAAGCCGGCACCATGGTCCTTACCGTCTTTACTGGGTGTTTTGAGTGAATATTTGCATTTATTCAGATACGACTGAATTAGAAATGGTGGCCTGTCATGATTTTGGCTAATGCAGGACACTACTGAATGATGTGCATCAGAAGGGATTTAGAAGTGGGTATACGCAAAGCCGACTGATAAAGAAATGGGTATATGCAGGTGCTACACTACACCACTGCATATTACCCTACTCAACAGCATAAACACAGGCATAACTAACATCAAACTTTATCTAGAATGTCACCTTTTCTGTCACTGTAACTTCTCAAACAGGCGAACACACACACACAGACACACATACACAAATTGTTTGCCTGATTTAAAAAAAAAAAAGTATTTAAAACAGGTTCATATTTTAGAAAATGTAGTTAATATTTGCGTCATTATTGATTTATCTCATCCACCCTCAACCCATCCACAAATAATCAGAATGCATTTTCTTTATTACCCGATCCGCAAATATAACGGCCATGTGTTTTCTAAGTGCATGTTTATACAGAAAGTTCTTGGTTGCAGTTTTTGCTGATAATCGGGGTTATTGACACTTCCTTTTTTTTAAATTACGAATGTGAAATATTTGTTTCTATTAATTCAGCTGAAGACTATTTTAGCTGATTCAGGTAGAACTGTTAAAGCATCTCTCTTAACACATTCATGCTCCCAATATGGGGAAGATTTGGCAAACTATATAACATCCCAAGTCATTAATCTGTTTCTGTGTTTTCAGGAGAACAGCAAACTCAGGCAGTGTCTTCATATGGAGGAAAGTCCTAACACAGGCCTATAACACGCTCACCCTGAACATGCTGGATCTAAAAACTAAATGAGATTAGATTCAATCATTGCGGATTTTTAGATGTAATTTTTGTATTTGTCTGTTGATTGTATGTCATTGTGTCTTCAATTTAGACATGAATTTGGCTTTTTTTTTCCTTAAAAAAAAATCTGTTCTAAATGTTAGTTCTGTATACATTTTATTGATTGTAATTATTTTTTTAAGAAATGATTAAAGCAATTCTTAAAAAAAAAATGTGTATGTACTATTTTTGGGGAGACATTAGTCAAAAAAAAAAAAAGTGCTGATTGAAAGTTTATGAACACTCACACAACGCCTGAAAGTTGACAAAGATAATCTAAATCAAACAGATGAGACAAAAATATATACTGTTGGCTATTTATTCTGAAAAATGATCCAATACTGTGTATCTTTGAGTAGCAAAGGTATGTGAATTTGTAGGATTAGCAGCTAATTTGAAGGTGAAATTTGACTCTGAATCTGTCAGACTCTGTCAGACTCAGACTCAGAGAGGTATTTTCAATCAATGGGATGACTAAACGGGGCATGTACTAACACCTGATAATTTCAAGAACATTGATCTATCGAAGTCTGATCATGTTTGTAGAAGTGAATCATGGAATGAAAAAGGATATCACTGAGGACCTCAGAAAAATAGTTGCTGTTGCTATTCCCATTCAGATAGATGTTTAGTAAATATGAAATTCAAACAAATTTATCCTGTGAATTGTCATTTACCCTTGTGCAGACTGAGAACCATTTTGCCTAATGTGCGGACTCATCCAGCCACATGCATGGAAATCCCAATTATTATATAGTATTAATCAGTTTCTGGCAATTTTGGAAAATGTGAGCGTTTCCACCCAAACCCTATCTCAGCCTTACTGCTTATTAGTGTCAGTATGTACAGATGTATTCCTTTACTATGATGAAACATAACAGTTGAAAGTGCATTAATATAAAATGTGCTATGATGTGAAATAGCTGCTGATAAAGGCTTACAATAAATACTGAAAAAAAAAAGAAAAAACAAGATAAACTTTGTTGTACTTAAACGTTATAGAGACTCTTTTATGTGACAAAATGGGTGGCTCTTAAAAGAGCCTTTGGGTTATGGAGCGCATGAGCGGAGTTTTACTTGGAGCTGGTGTACTTGGTAACAGCCTTTGTGCCCTCAGACACGGCGTGTTTGGCCAGCTCACCGGGCAGCAGCAGACGCACGGCGGTCTGGATCTCTCTAGATGTGATGGTGGAGCGCTTGTTGTAGTGAGCGAGACGAGAAGCTTCACCGGCGATGCGCTCAAAGATGTCGTTGACGAAAGAATTCATGATTCCCATCGCCTTAGAAGAAATACCAGTATCAGGATGAACCTGCTTCATCACTTTGTAGACGTAGATAGCATAGCTCTCCTTTCTGGACCTTTTACGCTTCTTTCCTCCTTTGCCGGCGGTCTTGCTGACGGCTTTCTTAGAGCCCTTTTTAGGAGCGGATTTTGCTGGTTCAGGCATGGTGATGCTGATGAATCAATGAGTAGAAAGTGCCGGACAGACGCGTTTATTGACTAGGCTATGCTAATTTTCAAAGAGAAATGGGACTTCCTGGTTGAGTGTTTTCATAGACCAAATCCATAAACTCATATGTGATTGGACAATTCGAAGTATCATGACCGGAACGAGGGCCAATCACAGGCGGTGAATTGATAGCCCTCACCCACCCACTCACCCACCCACCCACCCACTCGGTACCGTCCGCTTCCAGTACTAGCGTTAACTTCGCGTCACGCATGTTTTTTTCCCCACCTTATTTCCCGCTCACACTTTTCTCGTCCTAATTTTACAAGTTGCAAGTTACAAAACACACGCTGACCGACACTGATCACTGGCGGGTGCTGTGTTCTCCTATCGATTCGGGTATTACACATAATGTTAAACAGACTCGGGACCCGAGTTAATAGATTGGGACCCGACCCGGACCCGACTGACCATTTAAAATATAGACCCCAACCCGTACGGGTCCCGGGTCCTCGGGTCTCGGGTCCTCCGTGAAGACCTCTACTTTATAGACCCATTGAGAGAATTTGGAAAAAGGAAAGCAATGACGATTAGATACTTTACTTTCTGCTTTCCTGACAATTCCACTTCTGCTGTAACTTATATACAATTGCTATCTGGCTGTTTTCTTTGTATTTTGTAAATCACTTCACTTCAAAGAAAACGCTAAACAAACGAAGACGCCATATAAGACAAAAATAAATAAATAAACATGCTCTCATTTTGTGTGCCTCAAAGTCATACGAGTTCTGTTCTAAAATATTAGATTACATACACTCCGGATCCAGTACACACAAATAATACAATAGTTTAATTTCCTTAAAAAAATCGTTCCAAAGCGTTGTATTATTATTTAACAATGCATAACAACATAATATCTTCAACACCAACTCTTTATGTGACAGCGTGGGTGGCTCTTAAAAGAGCCGTTCGGTTTTTTATTTTTTTTTTTCTGATTTAAGACTTTTAACCTCCAAAACCATACAGAGTGCGTCCCTGTCGTTTCAGAGCGTACACGACGTCCATGGCGGTTACGGTCTTTCTCTTAGCGTGCTCAGTGTACGTAACAGCATCACGGATCACGTTCTCCAAAAACACTTTCAGCACACCGCGGGTCTCCTCGTAGATCAGACCGGAGATACGTTTCACACCACCACGTCGAGCAAGACGACGGATGGCAGGTTTGGTGATTCCCTGGATGTTATCACGCAGAACTTTACGGTGCCGCTTAGCACCTCCTTTCCCAAGTCCTTTACCGCCTTTGCCTCTACCAGACATGTTTGCTCACTTTTTATAACCAATGAATTAAATGTGTGTCATGCGTTCCAGGGAGGCTTTTTACATGTGCTTACAGGACCTAACTGAAACCAATCCCGCGTCAGATGGCGCACCCCTCCCCCGCTAGTTACTGTTTGAAATAATGCGGTTTAAACCTTGCTCTAACCATGTCTGTCCTGTTTCGTATTAAAAATCGTGTGTTAAAAAGTTAATTTGACAAGAAAGATTTATAAGATCATATCTACATAATATATGTACATGCATGCATTTGGCAGACGCTTTGACTTTCATTTCATCATTTTCATCATCATTGTCTAGCGCTCCACCATTTGAGCTGCAAAAACGCGCACTAAAGTAAACCGAGTTACAGATGACATCTCACACATTAAATCAGTGGTTCTAAATTTCCCGTAAATAAACGCCTGTTACAACGAAATTATCTCTTAACCATTAAACATAGGAAAAAACATTTATTTTTTTTTGACTATTTATAATTAATTATTCACTTAACATTTATTTAACTGCAATTGGCAGAATTACATAAACACGCATGTTAAAAGTTTTTTTTTAGAGAAACACGTCTCATTGCGAAACCGTTTGTGCTTAATAGTTTAACATCTGTTACGTTCTGCCTGTGTGTGTGTGTGTGTGTGTGTGTGTGTGTGTTTCGAAATAGGAAACTACATTATTGTAAGGAATAAATTCAAAATCCCGACAAAATTCCTTACAAGTTTAAGACAAGGTTATTTTTAACTCGTACTCAGAGTTTCAATGAAAAGCCTTTCAGTGCGATTTTGGTGGCTCTTAAAAGAGCCTTTGGGGTGTTTTGCAGGTGATGCTGCGGCGGGTTTAAGCGCGCTCTCCACGAATGCGGCGAGCCAGCTGAATGTCTTTAGGCATGATGGTCACTCTCTTGGCGTGGATAGCGCACAGATTGGTGTCCTCAAACAAACCAACCAAATAAGCCTCGCTAGCCTCCTGCAGAGCCATTACAGCAGAGCTCTGGAAACGCAGATCCGTTTTGAAGTCTTGAGCGATTTCTCGAACTAGACGCTGAAAAGGCAGCTTACGAATCAGCAGCTCAGTGGACTTCTGATAACGACGAATCTCTCGCAGAGCCACAGTCCCGGGCCTGTAACGATGGGGCTTCTTGACCCCACCGGTGGCTGGAGCGCTCTTACGCGCGGCTTTAGTAGCGAGCTGTTTCCTTGGGGCTTTGCCACCAGTGGATTTACGAGCCGTCTGCTTAGTTCTTGCCATCCCTACAAAATAACTTCTTCTTCGTTCTGCGTACGTCGAAAATGCTGTTTTACATTAGGCGCCTGCTTTTAAAGCATCATACGGCTATAAGCTTATGTCGTCATAAAGGTGCAGAGACTTGTGATTGGCTGATATGTGACGTCTGCGCATGACTGCTAGCCAATGACTGCGCAGATTCGGTTTTCAAACGGGGCAGTTTGTTTCTCCCGCCCAAAAAGCTTTGCTCAGTTTATAACTTAGTGTATCAACCACACACACTTTTCACAGGTTTAGTAAAAACATTATTTTATTTATTAGTTAAAAAGGTGTTTTCTGTTTGTTTAAATAGTGGTCTAAAACAATCTCCAACTGTTCGTTGTATATGTAATTACCCAGCCTTAACAATTGTAAATTATCTGGTAGACAGCCCTTTCCTATGTTAAAATACGCCTACAGCATGCAGAGAAAAGCGCTCTCTAGTAGATAAAATGGGTGGCTCTTAAAAGAGCCTTTAGATTTTAGAAACAGACTTGAACTTGTTTATTTGGTTTTGGTGGGCTTCTCCGTCTTTTTAGGCAGCAACACAGCCTGAATGTTGGGCAGCACACCGCCCTGAGCGATGGTCACTTTGCCCAGAAGTTTGTTCAACTCCTCGTCGTTACGCACCGCCAGCTGCAGGTGACGGGGGATAATACGGGTCTTCTTGTTGTCCCTTGCGGCGTTTCCAGCCAACTCCAAGATCTCAGCAGTGAGATACTCGAGCACAGCGGCCAGATAAACTGGAGCACCAGCACCAACACGCTCGGCATAGTTGCCTTTGCGGAGAAGCCTGTGAACACGGCCGACAGGGAACTGCAGCCCTGCCCTGGATGAACGAGTCTTAGCCTTCGCTCTGGCTTTGCCTCCGGTTTTGCCTCTACCACTCATTATCGGTTGCAAGAACTTCCACACTTTCAAAATGGAAATTATAAACAGACGTGTCCCGCTGTACTGCTTTTAAACGAACGTCCCAGCCGCCTATTGGTTTAGAGCCTTGTAAGAGTTTAAACCAATCACTGATCTTCCCTCCAACACCCACCGCCAAAGCCACACCTCCACAGCTGGCACTCAGAAATGTACTGCATACTAAAGTACAACAAATGACAGAATTAAAGAAATTGTGATTTTTAAGATTTTTTTTTATTTTTTAATTAATGATCAATGATCCATTAAAGCCGTTTTTAATAAACTTGAATAACTTTTTTTTTTTTCTTAATTCACAGTCAACATGTAAAACATTGAGTGAAGATAAACTCAGATACAGTTTTATGATTGTTTAGTTTTAGAGTCAAACCGCAGTTCTTTGTTTTGCTCTTTTTTGAGTTAGTAGGTGGCTCTGAAAAGAGCCGTTGGAGAAACAGAGCTCTATTTTTTCTTGGGAGCTGCCTTTTTAGACTTGGCAGCTTTAGGTTTTGCCTCCTTGGGTTTGGCAGTCTTGGCCTTTTTAGGGCTTTTTGTTGCTTTCTTCGGCGCTGCTGGCTTCTTCGCCTTTTTGGGACTTTTCGTCGCCTTCTTAGCGGCTGCGGCGGCGGGTTTCTTGGCCTTCTTAGGCGATTTTTTAGTGGCAGGCTTCTTCGCCACTGCGCTCTTGGGCTTCTTGGCAGCAGTGGGTTTCTTGGCCGCTGGCTTCTTTGTTTTAGGAGTCACTTTCTTGGCTGGTTTCTTCTTGGTCTCGGTTTGCTTTTTGCTAAGCTTAAACGAACCGGAGGCGCCAGTCCCTTTAACCTGCACCAAGGCACCTTTAGTCACCAGGCTCTTGATGGCGAGCTTGACGCTGGAGTTGTTCTTCTCCACGTCGTAGCCGCCGGCGGCGAGAGCTTTCTTCAGGGTGGCGAGGGACACGCCACTTCTTTCCTTAGACGCTGACACGGCTTTGACGATCAGCTCATTAACACCAGGACCTACTTTCTTGGGTTTAACAGTAGACTTCTTCTTTGGCGCTTTAGCCGGCGGGGCGGCAGGAGCCGAAGCTGGAGCGGTTTCTGCCATTTTCCGAGCGGATTACAGTCTTTTTAACACTGAAAATTACAACGACTGTCCCCCGTGCAGCGCTGCACTCTTAAACACATGAGAACCTTATAGACTCAACCCAACTACTCGGTATCTGCTGGCCTCCGCGAACACCTTTTGCTTGTGGCTTCTTCTCCCATATTTAAGGGCAAAACTCGAGTGGTAAAACAGTTTGGCGCAGTAGATGGAAAGCGAACACCAAGCAGGGGTTATTTGCTTTCTTTGGAGACTAAAACACGCGGAGAGGAAATGTTTCTTTTGACCCGATCGGCTCAAACTCAAGGCGAATATCAGCTATGGAACAAAGTCGCGTGTAAATCTAATGCCGTATTTAAATGGAAAAGTTGATAAAATATTCTTTTCGTTCGCGGTGTGTTTCAGAAACAGTTTGAAAGTGAATTTAATGAAATGAGCACCAGTAAAGGGCGTGTGTAGTGTTGTATACAGTTGTTGTTTTGGGCAGCTTGAAGCACAAACAGGCTTCGAGTCTTTGTCTCATGTCTGGTCAGCAGACGATCTATAATAACAATAATAACAACAACAATAATAACTTAGTTCGGAAAGTTATAAACGACTTTATATGAGTTTCATTTTCAATTTTTATTTGAATTCAGAAGAGTTAGCCACCATTTTGCCAAAACAAAAATAGATATGAACGAGATTGGTTATGCCTGCACATTTTCTAATTTTTTTTTTTTTTGGTTTCTGGTCCACTCTGTATTTGAAAATGTAGCAGGCATTTCTTGTAGGCTACTTTCTGTCTTTAAAGTTTGAATAAGTAAATAAAAGTAAGAAAATATTTCTGATTTGTTTGTACAAATTACTT
The DNA here is from genome assembly GCA_012976165.1 of Labeo catla. Classification (NCBI taxonomy): domain Eukaryota; kingdom Metazoa; phylum Chordata; class Actinopteri; order Cypriniformes; family Cyprinidae; genus Labeo; species Labeo catla. Next base: position 217,905 of record VONZ01000947.1, read on the forward strand.
TGTGTTACAGATGTGTAGAATGTCTTTGTTTCTTTATTTTTGATTATTCTGTTTGTAGAGTGGAAAAAAAAGTCAGTGAGTCAAATGGCAGGTATGTGGAAGTCAGTATCAAATATGATACAGCTTTATAGGGTTATAGTGGTAATTCACCCAAAAATTCTTAATCATTTACTTGCCCTAATGTCCTTCCAAGCCCTTATGACCTGCTTGCTTCTGTGGAGCATAGAAAAAAATATTTTTAATTTTGTATTTTAGATTAATTGCCATTATACAAAAATAAGTTATTTATCGAGTTGAAAATAACAAGTAGCATAAGAGTCTCACACTCTTTTATTTTTTTTAACACTTTAATGTACAATATTGCAAGAAATTAATTTTATCTTTTAGTGTTCAGGCATTCCTCAAATAACTTGCTTTTAATCATCACAAATCCTTATTTTAATTTTTATTTTCTTACTTTCTTTTTTTTTTTTAAATCAATAATCATTTTTGTATCCCTACCTTTCTAATTCACAACATGGGTCTAAAATGGCCCGTATTTATTAATTTATTTCAAACATGACATGAGTGTTTTTTTTTTTTTTTGAAATATTTGAAAGAAATGTTATTGTTTATTATTGTAGGTATTTATTAAATATCTTGTTTTTTGATTTCCACATATCATGTTGTTTATTTTTTTCATTTTTCCTCTTTTTACTTTATAAAGAATATATTTTGTATTCCTACGTCAATTTTATGCACATGGGTCAAAAATGACCCATAGAAATCTTTGATATTTGCTATTTTTTTTTGCAAGTAGGCACATATTTACTGGAGTAAATTATTCACCTGCCCCACATTTCACTCAGTGGTTGCTTATACTGACCAAAATTATGAACGCAACACTTTTCTTTTTGCTCCATTTTTCATGAGCTGAACTCAAAGATCTAAGAGATTTCCTATGTACACAAAAGGCCTATTTCTCTCAAATATTGTTCACAATTCTGTCTAAATCTGTATTAGTGAGCACTTCTCTTTGGTGAGATAATCCATCCACCTCACAGGTGTGGCATATCAAGATGCTGATTAGACAGCATGATTATTGCAAGGTGTGCCTTAGGCTGGCCACAATAAAAGGCCACACTAAAATGTGCAGTTTTATCACACAGCACAATGCCACAGATGTTGCAAGTTTTGAAGGAGCGTGCAATTGGCATGCTGACTGCAGAAATGTCCACCAGAGCTGTTGCCCGTGAATTGAATGTTCATTTCTCTACCATAAGCCGTCTCCAAAGGCGTTTCAGAGAACCACGTGTAACCACACCAGCCCAGGACCTCCACATCCAGCATCTTCACCTCCAAGATTGTCTGAGACCAGACACCCGGACAGATGCTGCAACAATCGGTTTGCATAACCACAGATTTTCTGTACAAACTGTCAGAAACCGCCTCAGGGAAGCTCATCCGCATGCTCGTCGTCCTCATCGGGGTCTCAACCTGACTGCAGTTTGCCATCGTGACCGTCTTGAGTGGCCAAATGTTGATGGCGTCTGGCACTTTGGAGAAGTGTTCTCTTCTCGAATGAATCCTGGTTTTCACAGCACAGGGCAGATGGCAGACAGTGTGTATGACGTTGTGTGTGTGGTGTGTTACAACAGAAGATTTGAAATATTGTGAAAGATAACTGGATATAATATCTAAGGTTACCTTGACCTTGAAATCCATTAGCTATAGCTAGCTTGTTTTTGACATTATATTCTAGTTAGCTAATGTTAGCTAGGTCAACTAAATAAAAGCTGAATAAGAACATTATTATATACAAGTATTATATATAAGTATATATCTCATCGCTGTCAGGTGAAAATCTTGTATCTCTGTATTTATTTATTTATTTGGTCATACATTAATACTGTTGGTCACCCTTTTTTTCTGTCAGTGTTCCTAAAAAGTAACAGTTTTGGACATATAAAGTTTCTGTCTGAAAGTGGCGATATTTAACAAATATATACTTGATTAACTGTTTGATGATTTGAATATATTCTTGTGATTTTGATTTTCTTTATCCAGTGTTAGTATGGCAGGTCCATTTACTTTATATTTATTAATTTAGCAGATGCCTTTATCCAAAGTGAATGAGGACAATAGAAGCAATCAAAATAAACAAAACAGCAATAATATGTAAGTGCAGTGACAAATCTCAGTTAGCCTAGATTAACAGTTGAAATGTTTGATGCTGCAAACAAAGGATGAGGAAAATTAGGCCATTTTTAGTCCTGATATAGAGTCTGACAAATCTGCTCATGACCTACACTATTTGCCACAGGGTGTCACGCTGGCACAGAAGGGCAGAGGCAGAAATAGCGTTTACTTTGTTTATTGATACAGATATGCACAAAAAGGTAATACGGTGAAGGCAGGTAAGTAGTTCAGTTTCCTTTTGCAGGTGAATCACAACAGTGCCGATAAACTCAGGCAAGTATCCAACATGTAAACGAGACATTCCAAAAGAATCGTTCAGTCACTTCCCTTTAAATGTCTTTAAATCTCCTTCCTTCACAGAGACGTTCCAGATCGAATCCTCCTGAAGTGCATCGTGCAGAAAGAAACACAGACGGAGAAGCATGCATCCACAGATCAACGGAGCCAGGTAAGTTTGATACCAGCCGGTAAGTCAAACAAACAGGTAAGTATTTATACTGTGAGGTGATTGGGTGCACAGGTGCATGTGATCAGTAGTCAGGTGACGGTTCACGTGTGTTCTGGCTTTGGGATCGTGACAATGACGTGACACAGGGTTAATCTGTAGTTGTGCGTGTAAATCAGTGGTTCTCAATCCTGGTCCTGGGGGCCCCCTGCTCTGCACATTTTGCATGTCTCCCTTATTTAACACACCTGATTGAGATCATCAGCTCATTAGTTCAGTTCATGGATCTCTCTCCTAATGAGTTGATGATCTCAATCAGGTGTGTGAAATAAGGGAGACATGCAAAATGTGCAGAGCAGGGGGCCCCCAGGACCAGGATTGAGAACCACTGGTGTAAATCCAGCTCTCCTAGGTGAAGAAGACTCATTTTGATGAGGAAACTCAGACCCAGTCCATTAGATTGAGTAAACATGGTTTGCACCTACTCATGTAAACTGAGAACACGGAGGTGGTCTATGGCGTTATGGCAATGTGTTGGATGTTACCACCCTCAGTGCCTACACCAGAGAGCCACAGTCCTGCAGAGTTCAGCTCCAAAAGATAGATATTTTGAATATTTATGGATCATGGAATTATAGATCAGAGAATATGAAATGCTGAAATAAACTGATTTCAAATGATAAAACAAAACCAGCCAAGCATTAAATAACATAGGAAACAAATACGGGTCATTTTAGACCCATACTGTGCATAAAAGGAGTTTGCATTGTGTATCAAAGAGTAACAGAGATGGGAAGTAACTGAGTACAAATACTACGTTACTATACTTAAGTAGATTTTTTCGGGTACCAGTACTTTACTTCACTATTTTTACTTTTTACTTTTACTCCTTACATTTTTATACAAATATCTGTACTTTCTACTTCTTACATTTTCAAAACAGGCTTGTTACTTTAGTTTTAGATCACTATTCCATTACGAATCTCTAAATCATGAATCGGTTAGTCTGTACGGGCAACGCCATTCGGCTTGCGCTCGCTGCGTGCTTCCGGCAAAAGGTTTCTATCAATGCGAAAGACTCGAGAATGAAATGGATCTGAGAGGCCAAACTATTGACCAGGACTTGAAGTGCAGGTCAGTTTAATCTGTAAATAGGCTACTGTAGTTTTGTCTGTGTTTACTTAGTTAAGTGCTAGCAACTCTTAGTAGTATAGCAGCCAGAGGATTAATAATACTGTAAACTAAACTAAATTACAATTACTCAAAATACTGTATGTAAAAGGACACCATTATTATCCACTGTAAAGTTACAGTAGTCATTTAGCAAACAAATGTTATAAGAGATTGTTTCATAATACGTTTAGAGGGAGCTAGAGCAGATAATAACACAACCCTTTTGAAAATTAAAACCAGAAATCATGGTTATAGTTAAACCATGGTAACCACAAATTAACCATGGTTTTTGTCATGAATCTGGTCGGTGATCTGCGGTCCGCTCACCACCAGATGTCGCTCTCGCTCTATCATTACACACTGACTGTTGTACTACACCCCGGACTACTACTCCCATCATCCAGCGCGCTGATTGGGTCAGCCTGTGACCAATCAGGCGCTATAAAAGCCCCAGTCTTTCCCCATGCAAGTCACGGAGTATTGTTGTTGTGATTACCATTGTTATAGTTCCTAGTTCCTAGTTCCTTATTCCTTGTTCCCTTGCTCCCTATTTCCCCTTGTTTAGCTCTCTCGCCTGGCCCTTTTCGTCCCGTCTGTCTCGCCGCCTGCCTACTGGACTCTAGCTCATTTCACGGATTATTCCCTCGTCTCGTTCCTTTACGGATTACGTTCGCCACGGATCGACCCACGCCTGTTACATGGACTTCTATTGTGCCTCGCCCTAACATACCTGTTTGCTGTTGTTTTGACCCTGCCTGTTTGACCATGTATCTGTCTCGTCCCTTGAATAAAAGCTCGCAAATGGATCCGCTCGCCTCTCGCCTCTCACTCTCCGTTACAGTTTTGCTACACTAACCATCGTCTAACCATGAAATTTGTAGTAAAACTATGGTTGTGAATTAAAACAGATTGTAATCAATCCGCCCAAAAAACATGGTTAATTTTAATAAGAAGAAAAATATGACTCATGATATTGTCATAATGTAATTATTATTGTACTATTTTTGACATTTAGCCAATTTAGAAAATATACTAAATCTATAGTATTTAAGTAATTTTACGATAAAACAACATAGAGTCTTAATGTGATACTTTAAATTGAACTAAAATAAAGGTATGTTATTGCAAACCGAATACAATGAGGTGGTTGTTTTGCAAGAAGGTGGAGACAGTTCTGTTCATAACAGTAAATGGCTGATAGGAAAAGGGACAGGTACAAGAAAATTAGTGGAAAAAAGTAAACACACACAAAGTGTGATGCAGAGAGGTATCATGGAAAATAAAGAGACTGAAAATGAAAATGGAAATTAAGGTGCAGTTCAAGAGAACCTTTATTATTTTGTTTAATTATTAGGTTTTAAAGGGGTCATTGGATGCCCATTTTCCACAAGTTGATATGATTCTTTAGGGTCTTAATGAAAACTCTATAATATGCTTTGGTTAAAAATTCTCAATAGTTGTGTAAAACAACAGCCTTTTTACCTTGCCAAAATCAGCTCTTTAAAAATAATCTCATTCTGGTCGAGGCTGCTCTAAATGCAAATGAGCTCTGCTCGCCCCGCCCCTTTCTTCCCTCTGTGGAGCAACCAGCCTGTTTACTTTAGCCGCATTTTTCTGTATTTAGCCGCTAAACTTGCTAACTAGCACATTATTAGGAAAGACGATAGCAAAGATTCATTAAAAAAAACCTTATACTCACTTCTGCTGTAAGTGAAGCTGGATCACGAATGGTTTGCGCGAACATAGACAGATTTATGTAGATCGGGAGGTGCATTCCCTTCACAAACAAACGTAATCTACTGCATCTTCAGCGGCTCACATGTCGGGAGTAAATGACAACCACTACGTCCATTATTACATCCAGCAACACAACATCTCAATCGCTCAGTCGGAGATATTCTTGTCTAACTTACATCCCTGCTCTGGCATCGAAACAAAGAGGGCAGACTGTTACAACTGATCTGAGGTAAAACACTCATGTCAATCAACTATCGTGGGAGCGGCCTCTGTTGGTGTGACGCCACAACGACAGGCATCTGAGAATGGCTCGATTTGAAAAAGGGGATATTATTTTTTACAGATTAATTAAAAACCACTGCATGGACTTTTATCATTATAGGGTAGATTTGTACATACACTGCTATTATTAATTCATCACTGTCATTAGGATATGTCCCCAAAACCTTCAAACTGCCTGCTATTAAGCCTCTAATTAAAAAACCACAACTTGACCCCAACGAATTAACTAATTACAGACCTATCTCGAATCTCCCATTTCTGTCGAAGATATTAGAAAAGGTTGTATCCTCACAGTTATCTTGCTTTCTTCAGAAATATGATATCTGTGAGGATTTTCAGTCAGGTTTTAGACCGTACCATAGTACTGAGACTGCTCTTATTAGAGTTACAAATGATCTACTCTTGTCATCCGATCGTGGTTGTATCTCTCTGTTAGTGCTACTGGATCTTAGTGCTGCGTTTGATACTGTTGACCACAACATTCCCTTGAATAGACTTGAGAATTATGTTGGCATTAGTGGTAGTGCATTGGCATGGTTCAAATCGTATCTATCTGACCGCCATCAATTCGTGGCAGTAAATGAAGAGGTATCATATCGATCACAAGTGCAGTATGGAGTACCGCAAGGCTCAGTACTAGGGCCATTACTCTTTACGCTTTACATGTTACCCTTGGGTGATATCATCAGGAAATATGGTGTTAGCTTTCACTGCTATGCTGATGATACCCAGCTCTATATTTCTTCGCGGCCAGGCGAAACGTACCAATTTGAAAAACTAATGGATTGTGTAGTTGAGTTAAAAAATTGGATGACAAGTAATTTCTTACTGCTAAATTCTGAAAAAACAGAGGTGTTAATTATTGGGCCTAAAACCTCAGCGTGTAATAACCTACAACACTGTCTAATACTTGATGGCTGTTCTGTCAATTCTTCGTCATCAGTTAGGAACCTAGGTGTGCTATTTGATGGTAATCTTTCCTTTGAAAACCACATCTCTAGTATTTGCAAAACTGCATTTTTCCATCTCAAAAATATATCTAAACTACGACCTATGCTATCAATGTCAAATGCTGAAACATTAATTCATGCATTTATGACCTCACGGTTAGATTATTGTAATGCTTTATTGGGTGGTTGTTCTGCTCGCTTAATAAACAAACTCCAGCTGGTCCAAAATGCAGCAGCTAGAGTTCTTACTAGAACCAAAAAGTATGATCATATTAGCCCGGTTCTGTCTACACTGCACTGGCTCCCTATTAAACAACGTATAGATTTTAAAATCTTGCTAATTACTTATAAAGCCCTGAATGGTTTAGCTCCTCAGTACCTGAGCGAGCTCCTATCACATTATAGTCCCTCACGTCCGCTGCGTTCTCAAAACTCTGGCAATTTGATAATACCGAGAATATCAAAATCAACCGCGGGCGGGAGATCATTTTCTTATCTAGCGCCCAAACTCTGGAACAATCTACCCTACAATGTTCGGGACGCAGACACACTCTGTCAGTTTAAATCTAGATTAAAGACCCATCTCTTTAACCTTGCTTACACATAACAAATCCACATTCTTATAATTCAAATCCGTTAAAGGATTGTTAGGCTGCACTAATTAGGTCAACCGGAACCGGGAACACTTCCCATAACACCCGATGTACTCAGTGCATCGTCAGAAGAATGGCATCTACGCTAATATTAGTCTGTTTCTCTCTTATTCCGAGATCACATTAACCACCAGATCCAGTCCGTATCCAGATCTGATGGTCACTGCAGTCCCCCGGATCCAGTCCGAACCCAGCCCAGATGGTGGATCAGCACCTAGAGACGACCTCTACAGCCCTGAATGTCAGCGGAGTCCACATCAACTAGATGAGCCCCAGAGACGGATCCACAGTGAAGACCACATCACCTAGACGGCTGTCGGCACAAGACCACGGGAACTTTGGCCAGAGGAGAACTGGCCCCCCGACTGAGCCTGGTTTCTCCCAAGGTTTTTTTCTCCATTTGTCACCGATGGAGTTTTGGTTCCTTGCCGCTGTCGCCTCTGGCTTGCTTAGTTGGGGACACTTTCTCTTAACACAATATTGCATTTTATTTTATTGTTTTTGATTAACTACCTTTACCTATAAAGTGAGTGTTTAATGTTGCCTTTGGCATTGTTGATGTACTGTTTCCTATTTAATACTGTACAGCCGCCTTGTCACAATTCTGTATTGTTAAAGGCGGTATATAAATAAAGGTGACTTGACTTGACTTGACTAACACACATTAATGTTCAAACAACATGTGAAAGTGAACTTAGCATCCGATGACCCCTTTAATAGGTTTTAAACCTTCTTTTAAAAGTGATAGCCATACAAAAAATAGGTGGTTTCAGAATTTGTTGAGGGTGCATGGGATGGCCTGGATGAGTGTGAGATTTTGTCCCAGTCCTGCCCTGTTCTACATGGTGGTTGTTAAGCCTTGATACATTCATTAGCTAACAAAATTTTATATGTAAATTATTTTGTATTAATGTGTCAATATGACTTGAGGTCCAGTTACCAGCATGACACTAAAGCAGGCAGTAGTAATGGGTACTTTTTACTTAAGTACATGTCAGAACTCATACTTCTTTATTTTAACTTGAGTAAAAAAGTATAGTCAGTACTTCTACTTTTACCAGAGTATTTTTAAGCATGAGTATCTGTACTTCTACTTGAGTAAAGGATGTGTGTACTTTTGCCATCTCTGAAGAGTAAGAGTAAACACTGCCACCATAAAAAAGCAATGTGTCAAGAATACATTACAGAACACACTGTACATTTAAAGACAGAAACATCCAGAATTTGTTTTTGCTAATTTATTAACTTATTGCTTAAAACAACAGAAAACAAAACAAAAACAAAAAAATCTGACAATGAGGTAAGAAAAAAACACTTTAGTATAGGGAACAATTCTTACTATTAATTAGTTACTTAGTTATTAGTTATTAACATACCTATTATTAACATATTGGCTGTTAATTAGTACTTACAAAGCACCTATTCTGCATAAACCTATTCTACATCCCTAATCCTACCTAATACCTGAACTACCTTACTAACTATTATTAAGCAACAAATTAGAAGTTTATTGAGTCAAAAGACTCAATAAACTATCACAAAGTATCACAAAAAGATTGGAAGTCATTTTACTTCTTAAATAAGCATACCTTGATTTAACAATCACAAACAATACAATACATAAAATACATACAAAGGCACATCATACATAGAATAAAAAAAAAAATAAATAAAAATAAAAAAAAAAACAGGTCAATGACCACATATTTGGTTTGCCTTAAGTCATACTTTATATGTAGTTTTAAAAATGCTAAATGTTGTACACTCTAATATAAACAGGTACTGAATAAGATTCTAAGAAAACACAAGACTATCCACTCTTTTATTTATATAATGCCTCTATTAATTTACAAATAGCTTACGGTGTTTAGGACTTATCAAATAGCTATATTAATCTCTCTAGATCCACCCGCGATATCAGACGTGGGTAGTAGTGGAGCAGTGCCAAAACTAACTCAAAGAAAGCTAAATTTGAGGCCGCCAGTGTCCAAGAAGAGGAAAAGAGAAATCACAGACAAAATTGCAGAATTTGTTGCACTTGAGATTTGGCCGGTGAACACTGTGGAAGGCGAAGGTTTTACAGAATTAATGTGCACACTTGAGCGAGGATACACCATTCCAAAAAGAGAGATGGTTATGCATGTGGTGGATGCGAAATACACATCCATTAGGGCAGAGGTTTTCAGGTTAATAAACCATTACGAAGCAGTCAGTCTCAATACATATATTTGGACCTTGCTGTACTTTATTACTATAGACTGATGACTGGAACATTTTGTGTTAGAAACAAAGAAAATGGAGAAAAGTCATACAGCAGAACACACTTCACAAACACTGAAAGAGGTGATTTCTGACTGGGACATTCCAGTTATTGCATGCACCAATCAATTGGCCCAGGACCCACCATGGGGAACTGTAAAAGGAGTTTAGATAACCGTGCTAAACTGCGCTGATAGAGTGTGTGTGCTAAGGCGAAGCTTGATCAAACTGCTGTCTCACCCCTGTGGACTGTTTCCTTGGTTTTTCCCTCTTGTCTCCTTATTTGGTCTTTCCTGTTCCGTTTCTTATTATGACCTCATTGTTTAATCACTTACACCTGTCTTTGTCTCATTAGCCTGGTTATATAAGTTTGATTCAGTGCCTTGGTCTTTGTTGGTTCTTAAAGTAATTTAATGTTAGTTTATGCCATGTTGGCGTGTGTTTTCCTTGTTGTTCCAGTTTGTTCCTGTTCCCGTTTTGGATTATTTTATTAAAGCACGTTTTCATCATTTCCTCGTCCTTGCTCCTCCTTCCCACACACGATACCCCTGACAACTGCCAAGTAAACAGCTATGCTGCATTCATAGCTCATGCATTAATACATGTGGAAAAGCGGCTAAAGAGCATAAACTTGTGCAAAATGTTGCCACTCGATGGAATTGCCACCGTTCTGATGCTTAAAAAAGGTTACACTTGGTCGTGTGTGAAGACGACAGCACTGTTACTAAAACCCTCAAGACTACACTGACCAATGAGATTGATAGACGATGGGAGCTTTAAAGTCCCCCTGTAGTCTTTTATCATATTAATCAGTCATATCAATCAACTCTATCCCCCTTGCCTCATTTACTATATGCGGATCTATGAATATGCAAATTAGCCCCGCCCCCACGCAGTTACACCAGCCAGAGCCCCCTGAACCACTAACTGAACTGTAGTACAGTAAACGCGATATAATGGCGAAACACGGATAATGACTGATAAAGCTATGTTTTTACTAGAGACAACTACAGTGAATACTGTAACATTTGTTAAAGTTACTTACTTGGTGATGCTGTGCCCTCAAAATGCCTTGAAGGCTCGAATGCAGCCTAGTTTGTGATTCCAGTTCACGCCCGCGAGCATACGCGAGTAAAGTACAGATGGCATTGCGGGATAGGTGCGTCTGACTCCGGGCTACTTTTACACTGTTGCCGCAGATTATTTTTCAAGTTAGCATTATTTTTTTTTTTAAGTTGTGCTCTGTTTAATGCTCTATGCTCTGTTAAATGCTCTATTTAATATTTGGTTTTGTGTTGATAATCCTATTGGTATATTTTGCATGTCAATGATAGGAATCCATCCTTTGACGTGATTGGTTACTGAAGTTTGTGACGTAGCAAAAAAGGGCTATTTCAAAGTGCATTTTTGGGACAGCCTTTGGGAAACTACAGTTTTAAGGAGAAAATACTCAGCAATGGTGTTGATTAATGGACTGGCACATGGTTTGTCTAAAAGTATATTAAAAACACCACATAGACAAATAAACAACATAACAAACAACAACATTGTCTCTCCTCTGACTAAAATAACAGGTACACAACAAAAATACACATTAGGAGTAAGGTAAGAGTGACATAGCCAGTCTGAGATTTTGTTCAATGCAGCAGTAAGTTTGGTAGCAGCTTGCTCTTTTGTTTTAGCATAAGTATAAACAACTGTATCATCTGCATACATCTGAACCTGGACCTCTGGAAAAACTGTAGGCAGTTCAGTAATTTTAGGCTAATTATCTAGTTATAGACTTCACAAAATTGGTCCAAGAATCGACCCCTGTGGGACTCCAATATTACAGTCAAGAAATGATGTGCATGCATCATTAATTCTTGTTCAGTGTTTTCTCAAATTTAAGTACGATTCCATCCATGCTAACGTATTAGTAGAAAAATGATTAAATTATTTTTCTCGAAAATGGTGACGATATTTTGTCCCATCCATTTGTCCTAGCATGTTGTTACCATGATTAGCAAGTTACTAGAATGATTGACAAGTTAGTTTGAATGAGTTAGTACACAGTACTAGTACACAGAAGGGAAGCTTGATTGAGTCTCAAGGGATTTTGGGAATTTTCTTTGAAATTTGACACTTGGAGTTGAATAGTCTTGGCTCATTTGAACATTCCGTCAATGTTTCACATTTAGAAAAGTCACAGCAACAAACTTCAGAAAAGTCTGAAGATCTGGGCTGAGTTTGGAGTTTGTAGTGTTACAGCTCTAGGACGAGTTAGAGTTGATCCCTTTTAGTCTTAGAAGAAGAAGTAGTTGTTTAAATAGCATTTCTGTAAGTTGGCTCATTCAATGCTTTGTGTACAGGTTTGTGCTTGTGTGTTTCCATTGGGAATGTTGTTTAGGCTCACCCATTCATTTATGTGTATGTATGATGTGCATTGTGTTGGATTCATTAAATGTGACCCATACTCAGAATTTGTGCCCTGCATTTAACCCATCCAAGTGCACACACACAGTAGTGAGTAGTGAACAAACACGCACACATACACCATGAACACACACCCAGAGCAATGGGCAGCCATATTGCTATTGCTGCGGCGCCCAGGGAGCAGTTGGGGGACTCACCTCAGTCGTGGTATTGAGAGTGGAGAGAGCACTGGTTATTCACTGCCTCCACCTTCAATCCCTTCCGGACCTGGGACTCAAGCCCACAACCTTTTGAATGCAAGCCCGACTGTTTTTTTCTTCCCCAAGGAACTTGTTTGTTTCAACCATTTTTTTTTTTTTTTAGACTTTGCTGAATGTAATTTGTGTTCAGGTGGCAAACTTAGAAATGTAGCCGAGTCTTGAACTGCTCAGATAAAAAAAAAAAAAAACTATATAACCCTTCTGATTGCGCGTTTCATAGACTAAACCCATAGACAAGCGGAAGGAGGGCCAATCACAGGTGGTAAAAAGATAACCCTACCCACCGCTCCATGTTTGGAGGACATCAGCTGATACGACTCGGTTACCTTTGTTTCAGTTTCCGCTCTTTTTAAGTGTAAAAAGAGGTCTCAAATAGCATACAGGATTGTGTAATTTTAAAACCCCTGGACTTGTTGAGAGAATTGGAGAAAGGAGAGTAATAATTTCATAATGTAGTACCTTTGCCACCTGATTGTTCTGTCTTTAAGTCACTTCAGTTTAAAGAAAATATTACATGAATTAATGAAAATGTCATGTATGATAAACAAGGTTGGGGAGTAGCTAGTTACATGTAACGGAATTATGTAATTTAATCACAAAATAAACACAACTAATCTGGTAAATTTACTAAGAAAAAATGTGTAATTAAATCACAGTTACAGTGAAAATGTTAACGATTACAAAGGGGGTTACATCTGAATACTTTGACACACATACAGACATGACTGATTTCTTTCTCAAATTGCACTAACTGCTGTAAAATATGAGACACTAATGTTTCAGGAGTTTAGGACAAAGAACACACACTTATTTGATAACTTTTATTTTCTATTTAGATTTGTGTATATGCTTTATTGTTTTTTTGTTTTTGTTTTTTTTTTTAAGATTAACTTCTTTTTTCCAAAGCATTGTTAAATGCCAGTGTTTCCTGTCATAAGTATGCAAAATTTAGAATTCCGAAACAGTAACCTATGAAAATAGCTATAAACTCATTCATATGATTTTAAATCTGTATTTAACCTCAGAATGATCTCAAAGTAAATAGAGGTGCTAAAGTCTGATTTTGCGGTGGCTGTGCTTTAAAATATTATAATTCTAAATCAAGTGATGAAGGCTTTTAAAAGTCCAACATTAATCCATGTTGAGTACTACTGTAAGGTTAACCCTGCCTGCTTTAAAAAAAAATAAATAAAATAAAACTTAATTTAGCACATTAGAAACTATGAAAAGTAATCAAATGTAATCAGTTACTTTAATAAAGTTACACTAGCCTACTTAATAACATTTAAATAGAATAATTTGTAATATATAACCTATTACATTTCTAAAGTAATTTTTCTGACATTGTATTCAGGTCTATTAAAAAGCAGACCTAACCTCAGCAAAAGAAAGAAAAAACTAGTATTATTTAAAACGTTAAAAGTATTTATTCAGAAACGTTTTAATTTTTTTTTTTATAAGAACGTCAAGTGCTTAACAGCAATACAACTTTGACTCTTTTTATGACAGTGTGGGTGGCTCTTAAAAGAGCCGTTGGGTTTGTTTGTTTGTTTGTTTTATTTTCTGATTTAAAACGTTTAACCTCCGAACCCGTAGAGGGTGCGTCCCTGGCGTTTCAGCGCATACACGACGTCCATGGCGGTAACGGTCTTTCTCTTTGCGTGCTCAGTGTAAGTGACAGCATCACGGATAACATTCTCTAGAAACACCTTCAACACACCGCGGGTCTCCTCGTAGATCAGACCAGAGATACGCTTGACACCACCGCGGCGAGCGAGACGACGAATGGCGGGTTTGGTAATTCCCTGGATATTATCGCGCAAAACTTTTCGGTGACGTTTAGCGCCTCCTTTCCCGAGTCCCTTACCTCCTTTGCCTCTTCCAGACATGTCTACAATGCTCTTCGTAAACGACGAAAACGAATGGGTGATAAGTGCACCAGAAAGACTTTTTACATTTAGTTACAGGACCTAACTGAAACCAATCCCGCGTCACATGGTACGCAACCCTCCCCCGCTAGTTACTACCTGAAATAATGCGGTTTAACCCCAAACCTCGATCTAACAGTGTCAATCCTGTGTTTTGTATTAAAATAAATGTTTTAAGGTTAATTTGACAAAGAATATTTATAAGATATTATCTGCATAGTATTTACATGTATGCATTTGGCAGACTTTCATTTCATCATTATTATCATCGTGGTTGTCTAGAGCCGCGCTTCATCGTTTGAGCTGCAGGAACGCGCACCAAAGTAAACGCAGAGCTACAGATATTCATATCAAACAATAAATCAGTGCTTCTCAATTCCCCCATGAATAAAGTGCTATTATAACAAAATAACCTCTACTTAACACATTAAACATAGCAAGAGACATTTATTACGCAGTTAAGTAGTTTAGACATTTATACTTGTTAACATTAATATAATTGCACGTGACTGAACTATACACACGTATATTTTGTAAGTACGTTTTTTTTTTTTGTTTTTTTTTGTCATTGCGAAGCAGAATGTGATTAACATCTGTTATATTTTGTCTCTGCGTGTATATTCTTTGTAGAAACGGGGAACTACGGTTGATAAAAATATTTTTTTCAGAATCAGACAAAATTCCTTTAAAGATACAGTATACTCAGCCTCATACTCGGAACTATAGCGAAAATTTTCTCGTTCTTTACGATTTTGGTGGCTCTTAAAAGAGCCTTTGGGTTTTACTGCTAGTGATGCTGCGGCACATTTAAGCGCGCTCTCCACGAATGCGGCGAGCCAGCTGAATGTCCTTGGGCATGATGGTCACTCTCTTGGCGTGGATGGCGCACAAGTTGGTATCTTCAAACAAACCAACCAAATAAGCCTCACTAGCTTCCTGCAGGGCCATGACCGCGGAGCTCTGGAAGCGCAGATCAGTCTTGAAATCTTGTGCGATTTCACGGACTAGGCGCTGGAAAGGCAGTTTGCGGATCAGCAATTCGGTAGACTTCTGATAACGGCGGATCTCACGGAGAGCCACAGTCCCGGGCCTATAACGGTGGGGCTTCTTGACACCACCAGTAGCTGGAGCGCTCTTACGGGCAGCTTTGGTAGCGAGCTGCTTCCTCGGGGCTTTTCCACCGGTGGATTTACGAGCTGTCTGCTTGGTTCTTGCCATCTTTGTGCGTACCTTCTTTTCCTGTTTTCAGAAAATGCTTCTCTACGTTATGTGCTTGCTTTTAAAGTATCACACGGTCACGAGCTTATGGTGAAAGAGCAGAGGCTTGTGATTGGCTGATTTGTGACGTTTGCGTATGACTACTAACCAATGACTGCGCAGCTTCTGCTTTCAAACGGGGCTGTTTGTTTCCCGCTCAAAATGCTTTGTTTTTTATTACTTTATGCATCAAACACACTCTTTATCCTCTGTGTGTTTCATAAAACAAATTTACCAAATAAACCAGCCTTTAGTTAGTCTGACTTATTGTCACTTGATTTGGCTCAAAATAAAGATTAAATTAAATTAACCAGTCTTATTTGGTAAACTTGTTTTATGAAACACCCCCAATGTTTCATAGAAATGTCATATTCATTTGTTCTGAAACATTTCTTTCATAGTTTAAATGGCTCTGTAAAACAATTTCGAACTCGATAGTTATTTATTTGGTAAATTCCTGGTTTCTTTACAGTATGTAATATGTCAAATATAAATACGTAAATGAAAGGAGCTCTCTGATAGATAAAATGGGTGGCTCTTAAAAGAGCCTTCGAATCTTAGAATCAGACTTCAACCAGTTATTTGGTTTTGGTAGGTTTCTCGGTCTTCTTGGGCAGCAGCACTGCCTGGATATTAGGCAGCACACCGCCCTGAGCAATAGTCACTCCACCCAGAAGTTTGTTCAACTCCTCGTCGTTACGCACCGCCAGCTGCAGGTGACGAGGAATGATACGGGTCTTCTTGTTGTCCCTTGCGGCGTTTCCAGCCAACTCCAAAATCTCAGCAGTAAGATACTCGAGCACAGCGGCCAAATAAACAGGAGCACCAGCACCAACGCGCTCGGCATAGTTGCCTTTGCGGAGAAGCCTGTGAACACGGCCGACGGGAAACTGCAATCCTGCTCTAGATGAGCGTGTCTTAGCTTTCGCTCTCACCTTCCCTCCGGTTTTTCCTCTGCCACTCATCTTCAATCGTTAGAAACGTTACGCTCACAAAACAAAAGTAAAAATTCGAAAAGTTCTGCTGTGCTGCTTTTAAATGAGCGTGCCAGCTGCCCATTGGTTAACAGCCTTTAAGATTTTGAACCAATCATTGAACTTCTCTCCAACACCCACTGCCAAAGCCACACCTTCACATCTGCCATTCGGATTGTGCTGCATTTCATACTGAAGTACAGTGCCACCCACAAATATTGTCACCCTTGGTAAATATGAGCACATATGGCTGTGAAAATAAATCTGCATTGTTCATCCTTTTGATCTTTCGTTCCAAAAAATTACAAAATTCTAACCTTTCATTGAAGTAAACAATGGAAAGTAGGGGGGAAATCACGTTGGCCACTGTTATTGACACCCAATTATTGCAATATCCTTTTCCCAAGATAACAGTTCTGAGTTTTCTCATAAAATGCCTGATGAGTTTGGAGAACACCTGACAAGTGATCAGAGTCCATTCCTTCATCCAGAGTTTCTCCAGATCATTTAGAATACCAGCTCCATGTTAGTGCTTCTTCTCTTCACCCCACTCATTTTCAGTTCAGGTCTGGGAACTGAGGCAGCCATGGCAGAAGCTTCAATTTGTGCTCAGTGGCACCAGGGTGACTGAAATTGACCAGCCATGACTTTAGCCATGTTCCACAGGATTATAAATTTGAGGAACACAAAGGTCAAATTCCCTTAATCATCTATCACAATGAGTAAAATCAAAGAATATATTTCTGATTTGCAGAACAAGATTGTTGAGCTTCACAAAATAGAAAGTGCCTATAGGAAAATAGCTAAAGCATTGAAAATCCCCATTTCCACCATAAGGGTGATAATTAAAAGTTCCAATCAACTAAAGATGTTACAAATCTGCCTGGAAGAGGACGTGCGTCTATATCGTCCTAATGCAGATATATATATATATATATATATATTGGGGGACTGGCTTCTATGGTCTGATGAAACATAAAAATAGCTTTCGGGCAGCAAAGCCACCAGATGGGTTTGGTGCAAACAGGGATAAAAAGTACCCTATACCCACAGTTAAATATACTGCTGGATCTTTAATATAGTGGGCCTATTTTTCTGCTGAAGATACTAGATGTCTTGTCCAGATATATGGGATCATGGATTCTATCAAATACCAACAAATTAAAAATCTAATCCTGACTGCGTCTGTAAGAAATCTTATAATGGACCATGTTTGGATCTTCCATCAAGACAATGATCCAAAACAAACATCAAAATCAACATAAAAATGTGCCACTACAAAATGTAAATATGAATGAATATACTTCAAAGGTATTTTACTCCTAAGCATTTCTAGGGGAACCAATAATGGTAGCCAACATGCATTGGAGAAAAATATTTATTTCATAATGTGAGTTTCCACCCACTTTCAATTGTTTTACTTCAATGAAAGTTTAGAATTTTGTAATTTTTTTGAATGAAAGATCAAAAAGATAAATTATGCAGATTTGTCTTCACAGGCGCCTTTGCTCATATTTAACAAGTATTGGTGGACAGCACTGTATATGAAAAATGTATTTCTATTGACTTAGATGGC
The DNA here is from genome assembly GCA_012976165.1 of Labeo catla. Classification (NCBI taxonomy): domain Eukaryota; kingdom Metazoa; phylum Chordata; class Actinopteri; order Cypriniformes; family Cyprinidae; genus Labeo; species Labeo catla. The sequence continues at coordinate 235,992 of VONZ01000947.1, forward strand.
TTATATAAGTTTAGATGGCTTCCTTCATTGTTTTTTTTTTTGTTTTGTTTGTTTGTTTGTTTGTTTTTTTAATAATTTTTATTATTATTATTCTAGTTTTTTTCTCCTTATTGTAAGCTACCTACTCCTTTATTGTGTTCTATATTTCCTCTTTGTGTGTATAAAGTTATTCTTACTTTTATCTTCTTTTCTTTGTTAATGTTCTCCTGAAGGTGTTTGTATATTTTCATCTGATGTTTCTTTATTTTATTTTTTTTTAATAATAATAAAAATAATAATAATTTTAAAAAAAATCTGCTTTCAGTGTTAGAAGTTGCAGTAAAAACACATTGAATCAACAAAATATTATCCTATAAATCTATCTTATAAATCTTAGACTACAATCTGTCGTGTGACAGATAAAATTTAATATGAAATAAAAGTCTTATCTTAGTTACATTGGTGTATGCTGTTTACTGTATGCGACTGAACATATTCACCTTTATACACATTCATCTTATATTCTTCTTATTTATTAAGTATCTTCAGAAGCTAAGTTTAAGTTATTAGTATTATAAAAAATACATTTATTTACATGAACAATGAATTACAATAGAACTAGGAGAGGCAGAAAGAGGAGGGTTTGGAGTTTAGAGGGACGTGCAGTTATTGTTTTTTATAACTTTTATTCATCAAAGAATCCTGAAAAAAAGTACTTCAGGTTCCAAAAAATATTTGGCAGCACATCTGTTCCACTGATAATAAATCAGCACATTAGAAAGATTTCTGAAGGATCATGTGACACTTAAGACTGGAGTAATGGCTGGAGTATTTTTTCTGTATTTTTGATCAAATCAATGCAGCCTTGATGAACAGCATAAAAGACGTCTTACGAAGAGACGTTCTAAAAAAAAAACATTTGAACAGCAGTGTATGTTGAGTTTATATGACAGCATGAAGTTTAACCTAATACAGAATCTTAAATGAATTACATAAGAAGTGAAGTGAGATTTCTTTCTTTCTTGCTATGTTTTTTTTTTTTTTCTCCATATAGGTATTTAGGTATAAGTGAATGATATTGTTATATGAAGTCGACAAGGTTGTTTCTTTGCTCATGATTTGCTTAAAATCATGACTGAAATTTTTCACAAAATCTTTTCCTGGCCTCTAGAAATGGAAAGAACAGAATAGAGTTTAGACTGCTATTTTCACACTCATTTGTCACGTGGAGGAAGTGAGACTTTGAATTTGCTTAAACAAGCAAAGCATGTTTTACAAGAATGAAGAAAATTGTACTTTGCTGGAGGAATTGAGGTGGCTCTGAAAAACAGCCTTCAGGTTTAGGAGAAGGAGCTGTGGGTTTAAGCACACTCTCCATTAATATGGCGGGCCAGCTGAATATCTTTGGACATGATGGTCACTCTCTTGGCATGGATGGCACATAAGTTAAATAAGGTCAAAGGTGTTGCTAATTTGTTGCTAATAAACTGGATGTATTTTAATAGATTAATATTTAATCTATTTTTGCATTTAGACAGTCTTTTTCTGTTTGATCTAGAAAAAAACCTTTTACATTTATGCTTATATATGTTGTCTAAATTAGCCAATTCTGTTTTTTTCACAACCTGTGAGGTTTCTCTGTCTAACAGTGCAGAGCATTTGAAGCTTTTAAGTATTTTATTTTAGAAATACATTTTATATATATATTTTTTTTATAGTTTTTAATAATTGAATTGGAAACACTAGAACAGTATCATTTTGCTATCTTAGGGAACTTAAGAGAGAATACATGGAGATATTACCTGTTCTGAATTTCTCAAATTACTTCATGGATGTCTAAAATCTCCCCTTACATGTTTTCATTAACACAATGTACCACTATTATTGTAGCAAAATATGTGCTGCATTGAGTTCTTTTCCTTTAAATTTACTTACACCATTATGCCCCACAACACAAAATCAAAATAACTGAAGAATCATTAAAATATGTTTAAATAAGTATCGTCTGCTCACAATGGCTTATTTTATTTGATCAAAAATACAGTAAACACTGTCGTGAAACACAAGAAATGCTATTTTTTTAGCAGCCATAACTTTATTGTGATGGTCTTTCCGAAATCATTTGTATAATATGCTGCTTTGGAGCTCAAATATTATCATTTATTAATAGCAGCTCCTATTTTTAACAATGCTGAAGATGGTTTCTTGAAAAAAAAAATAATAAGCATCAAAACCTATGATAGATTTTAACACAGTCACAGACTTTTGTGCCATTCCTGGAAACAGTTTCTGTTCAGCTGAAGACACAAATGAACGTCGCATGCCTGGCATTTCCAAGGTGTTTGCTGCTTCTTGCCATGCACTGATTTGCAATGCACACAACATCCGGCGACCGGCAGTAGCAATTTTTCTGACGTCTGATGTTAGTTAAGCTCCTGGAACCGGCACATGGTCCGTGCTGGTCTGTTTTGGAGCTGTTTTCTGTGACACGCCACAGAGCTCTGCAATAAGCTCTTCCATGAACTGACTGTGGCTCAAGTTGCCATGCAGCTCTTTGTGCAATATGAAAGCATTGGTGGCAGCAATGTCCAAGAAGTGTAGAAAAAAATTTCGGTAGCACTTCATGGTTTTGTGCTGTGCAGCGTAGTATTGCAAGAGCCGATCGGACAGGTCAACACCCCCCATGTGCTGGTTGTATGCGGTCACAGGTGCAGGACATGGAAAAGACTTTGTCTTCCACGTATCTTGTGCTTTGACTCTCCTTTGCACACGCTCTCCTGTACATGCAGCATGGATGGTGGAACAAACAGACACCACTTGTGTGTCCATCCACTTCACACACACCAGAGGCCCATCCCGAATGCACCTGATGGATCCCCTGCTGGAGTTTCTGGTCAGTGAATTAGCTGTGGTCTTTGGGAAGTCCTTCCTGTGGTCTCTGTAAGTTCCACAAGCACCAAACTTCATAGCAAACAAGTCTGTTAGGAGTCTGTGGGGAAACTATTCTTGCCCGTGTAGGCAGAAAAGTCCACAGTATATCCATTTGATGAGTCTGAAAGGACAAAAAACTTGAATCCCAGTTTTGTCGGCTTGACTTTTGTGTGCCGTGTCATTCCTGTATTTGCTCTATAAAAGACGGTCATGTTCGGCTGTGCCCCTCTTTCTGTCGTTTTCCTTATCTGCATCTGGGTGACTCAAGTGCACGTTCCATGAAATGGTGCGGTATCTGTCCCTTGACATAACCGTGGCGGGAAAAGGCAGAGAGAAAAGACTGTCCTGCCGCCAGTAATCAGGGACGGGGCTCATCTTTACTGCGGCCATGTAGAAAATGAGTCCAATGTAGCGATACAGCTCATCAACACTGACATCTGTCCATTTGTACTTGTGGCCATTTGCAATTGCCCTGGCAGCCTGAGCATTTGTGTTGTGGCACAGATTTTCCACAGCGCTCACTGTGAAAAATAGCTTGAAAAGACTCACGGGAGAGTGCGAGTCAGCAGGACTCAACTGTGGTCCAGGTTCCCGTGCAGGCAGGAATCTCAGAGTCTGTGGAACCCGGTCAACATCAGTCTCCGCTTTCCATGAAAGAGTCTTGGCTTTCTTTGCAACAGGCATTTGGTCACTGTCATTCTCACCTCTGCAAAAATAAAGAAATAAATGCATACATACATACATGGAGTAAGTTACAACTGAATAAAAAAGTATACTTTGTGTATTTCATATATACTTTGTGTATGATCTCACATTATAAACATTATACATATACAGGTAAATGCACACTTACTTTTTAAGATTCTCAGCCACGTTGAAAACTGAAAGATGCTTGTGCGCCACCCTTGTATGATGTGCATGTGTAGGCTCTTTCCTAAAGGAAAGTGCAAATAGTTGTAAACATGGCTTGTCCAAGGTGACAACACATGCGTAAGTGATGGGCAATTAATGGATATAGGCCTATAGAGACTCGCTTTATGGCTGTTGATGGGACATCAGCATCCATATGTAAAACACTTTCAAAACATTGACACCTAAGCAGATATTTGCAAAAGTTAACTAAAAGCAGACCTTTGTAATAGTATAAACATTTGATTTAATCACGTTACATTATAGAAACATTACATGGTTACAATGTTTTGTAAGACAATTTTATAAAATGAAGAAAAAGGATGATAGATTCCAGTAATAAAATACCTCAGTCTGACAATAGGTCTGAACAGCTCTGCATGCACTAAATAATAATAGGGAATATAAAAGTACATTCTTCTTCACTGTCCATGGCTGTCTGGAGAGCTTCCTCATGTGCCATCGTGACTGAAAAGTAAACAAAGCTAAAACTAACTATGTATGGCTCACATCAGATTATTACCATATGAATAGAGCACTTTTCAGATGGGTGTAGATCAGTGTTATCGAAAGAAAGAAAGAAAGAAAGAAAGAAAGAAAGAAAGAAAGAAAGAAAGAAATAGGTTTTAAGTGTATCTTTCCTTAACCCTTTAACTGTCAAGTTAAGTTCACTTCACATTTACTTCACATTGCAGTTAAGTCCTAATCTAATCATGACAAACTATATAATGTTGGAAAGATCTAAGACTCCTAAATAGCTATTTACCGCAGTTTTTTTTTTTTTTTTACAAATGGTGTAGGAACAGTAACAGATTACTTTATGACAAGAATGCACCTCAAAAATCTACATCATAACAGGAGTTCTGATCTTTGTCACCAAAAGTCTTTTTATGTTGCCTTTTTCCCTATCATGTTTTAGAAATTATCCTAAAAAATATATCACTTGAAAGTTTAAAACCTCAAAATTCATCCAATTCATTCATCCGAAATTGCATGAGCATACTTCAAAATCATATTACAAAACGTATTGTTTCATAAATTATAACAATTAAGTTTTGATAGTGCAATTTCACATTTATATTTAAAAATGGGGGTGACAGTTAAAGGGTTAAACTTTTACTTTTGTAAACGTGCAAAATCTATGAAGAGTAATGCCATTTATTTCTTCTATCCTTTGCAGGCCGCCGTGGAGTGCTTTCTTTACAGGTGCTTTTCTTACATCTAAAAGTCTTACATGGTGGCAAGACCATAAAGAGTCATCAGAAAATGTATTTATTAATATTTTCAATCTTATTATTATTATTTGTATTAACAATACAAATTAGTGACATTTATTTTTGATGTTGTTTTTTTAGGATACGTCGCCCCTTTTTATAAATTGAATGAAAACTGAATGGTTGTTTGGCAATGTATGTTACAATGTTTTAGCTACATTTTTAAAACATTTTATTCTCCAATAACTTACAGTAAATATTTGTTGTAGGATTCTATGAAACAATAATATAATCTCTATTTATAAATGCTTTACTCTACCATATCATATCTGATGAGCAAATTTCTTGGGCTTGTAAATCAAATGGACTTAGAGCATTGTGATAAAAAAAAAAAAATAATAATAATAATAAATAAATGAAATAAAAAAAAATGCTGATAAACCTGTTGTACACAATCAACTTCATGTCTTCTGCCATCTTATTGACAATGCTTTTTAAAAATCAAATAAAGTATTTTTTTACTGTGAAATGTTTCATGAGTTTTATAATGTACGTGTAATAACTTTTATATTGTTATATTGTAATAATTCCAGAACAACACAAAGTGGGCTGAAACACGTTGGGTTTTCCTAATTATTATCCATTTATAATTTTTAATGTTAAATTGTTCGTTCTCACGTTATAAAGTAACTGTCAGATTAACAGGTTTTTGAGAAGTTTGACTGATATGCCAACTGATATGTTAAAAACAAGAAATATTTATGTATATATGGACGTGCGCTTGCACCCACACGTATATGTGACGAAGATATATATAAGAAATTGCACTTTGTTAAAATTATTTAGGTGGCTCTGAAAAGAGCCTTTGAGGTTTAAAGTATAAGTCGTGGGTTTAAGCGCGCTCTCCACGAATGCGGCGGGCCAGCTGAATATCTTTGGGCATGATGGTCACTCTCTTGGCGTGGATGGCGCACAAGTTGGTGTCCTCAAACAGACCGACCAGATAAGCCTCGCTGGCCTCCTGCAGAGCCATGACAGCGGAGCTCTGGAAGCGCAGATCCGTTTTGAAATCCTGAGCGATTTCCCGAACAAGACGCTGGAAGGGCAGCTTACGAATCAGCAGCTCGGTGGATTTCTGGTAGCGACGGATCTCTCGCAGAGCCACGGTACCCGGCCTGTAACGGTGGGGCTTCTTGACGCCGCCGGTGGCTGGAGCGCTCTTACGGGCAGCTTTGGTAGCGAGCTGCTTCCTCGGTGCTTTTCCACCGGTGGATTTACGAGCGGTCTGCTTAGTTCTTGCCATTTTCTCCAAATTTCTTCAATACGGAATGATTGCTTTTCTCGAGCAGCAACGTTTTAAACTTTCCTACGCATTGGGCGGTGCGTCAGCAGAGGCATTTGATTGGCTACTGTGTTTTCCTCCGAGCGTGAGGTGGCCAACGGTAGTGCGTTTCCTGTTTTCGACCAAGCCGCAGCAGGTAGTCTGCCATTCCTGCTGAAAAGTGGTTTATTCACGGTCCTGTTGATCTAAAAACGTAACGTTTCTGTCTACCTTTGTTTTCTTAGAATCGAGGCTTATGGAAGCCTTCGGATGTATTGAGAACTCTTTGAATAATGATATATTACAGGACCTAGGCCCACCATACATCCCTATATATATGTATACACATACACACACACACACGTGTTTTTTTTGTTTTGGTGTATGCACTACGGATGAAACTAATAATAGAATATAATTGTAACAGTATAAACAAATACAATTATAACGAACTTGCTTAAATACAGTAAATCATTCAATGCGCCCTTTTAAAGAAAAAGTGGGTAGCTCTGAAAAGAGCCTTTGGGAGTTACCCATAATCGACAAGCAGTTAGTTTATTTGGTTTTGGCGGGCTTGTCGGTCTTCTTAGGCAGCAACACAGCCTGGATATTAGGCAGCACACCGCCCTGAGCGATGGTCACTTTGCCCAGAAGCTTGTTTAGCTCTTCGTCGTTGCGCACCGCCAGCTGCAGGTGACGGGGGATGATACGGGTCTTCTTGTTGTCCCTTGCGGCGTTTCCAGCCAACTCCAAGATCTCAGCAGTGAGATACTCGAGCACAGCGGCCAGATAAACCGGGGCACCAGCACCAACGCGCTCAGCATAGTTGCCTTTGCGGAGAAGCCTGTGAACACGGCCGACGGGGAACTGCAGTCCGGCCCTGGATGAGCGAGTCTTAGCCTTCGCTCTGGCTTTACCGCCGGTTTTGCCTCTTCCACTCATGATTGAACTAGTAGTTTACGTTGTTGACCAACGCGGAAATTACAGCTTTACGGCCTGACAATCAGTTTTTAGGAGACCGTGCTCGTCATCAATTGGCCAGAGTCTGGCAAGGTGGAAAACCAATCACTGCGCGTCCCTCCAAAAACATTGTCTACATTGTAGTCTGCTGTTGGTACGTGCGTGGGAAATATAGGTTGTTTTCAAAACAAACCTGTGGCCTTTTTATTGATTTTTATTTGTCCTGTTCTCTGCTTATTTGTTTCGGCCATTATATTTAGAATGTGAACACATGTAAGCATCTGTACACTACTATGTTTTTCAGATAAAGTGTAGACTATATTATATTGTTCTAAAAGATAGTATAATTTAGTGTAATATAAAGTGAGGGCATCGCAGATTACACAGATTTTGCACGAAATAAAGTTTACTTTCTGAAGTGCCAAGTGACCACATCCAAGGATAATCATAAATATGTTGCTCCTTAATTGTAGCAAGTGGGTGGCTCTTAAAAGAGCCGTTTTGTTTTGGGAAGAAACGAACACAAAAAAAGTGACTTATTTCTTCTTGGGAGCTGCCTTTTTAGGTTTGGCTGCCTTAGGCTTCGCCGTCTTGGGTTTGGCTGCCTTGGTCTTCTTGGGGCTCTTGGCTGCTTTCTTAGCAGCTGCTGGCTTCTTCGCCTTTTTGGGACTCTTGGCTGGCTTCTTAGCAGCTGCAGGCTTCTTGGCTTTCTTGGGGCTCTTTGTCGCCTTCTTTGCAGCGGTGGCGGCCGGTTTCTTCACCTTCTTGGGCGATTTCTTGGCGGCGGGTTTCTTGGCAGCAGGTTTCTTTGCAGCAGGCTTTTTTGCTTTCACAGGAGTCTTCTTGGCGGGCTTCTTGGTTTCAGCTTGCTTCTTGTTGAGCTTAAACGAACCGGAGGCGCCAGTGCCTTTGGTCTGGATCAGGGTGCCGTTCGTCACCAAACTCTTGACGGCGAGTTTGACGCGGGAATTGTTCTTCTCCACATCGTAGCCACCCGCAGAAAGAGCTTTCTTCAGGGCGGCGAGGGACACGCCGCTTCTTTCCTTGGATGCAGACACAGTCTTGACGATGAGGTCTCTGACATTCGGGCCCGTTTTCTTGGGTTTAGATGCTGACTTCTTCTTGGGAGCTTTAGCCGGCGGGGCAGCGGCAGCTGGAGCGCTTTCAGCCATGTCTCTGAGCAGATACGTTTCACACGTCGATAGGAGCAATACAATGAAATGCTGTTGAGCGGCGCTGCGGAACTTAACTGCCACATGAGAACCGTGTAGACTCAATACACTGCTTCACAGCGCGTCTGAGAGCCTCGACGAAAATGTGTCTTTTTTCAATCTGCACTGCAATATATTAATTGTTCCCCTTGTTTTTCCTCTGCTATTTTTGCATTTAAGTTCACTCTGCACACAGGAGTGATTCAATTAAAAAATAAATAAATAAAAATACTGGTCGAAATAATGCCCCTGTGTGTAGTTGATCATATAGAAAAAGCAAATGAACTAATGATGCTTATGATTGTGATTATGATTATTATTATTAGAAGATATATAATGTACTAATATAAGGAGTAGTACGTTTCGAGGGGTGAGGACCAGAGGGGTATAAGTAAAAAATTACCAACTTTACAGGAGGGGGAAAACAAAACGTTACTATAGTTTAATCTGACTCTGTGTATTGATTTCAACAATAATAGTTTCAATAATATTTATAATAAAATTTGTACACACACGGAAGATAGTATACTTATTGAACACTATTTTAACATTTATTCTGGAAAAAAAAGTGAGTGTAAAAGAAATAAAAATGTTGTTGTATCAAATTAGTTCACTGAATGTGATTAATTTTACTAAAATAGTAATCCCAACCACGTTTAACAATTTGGGAGACTGAAAAGCCTTTACAGACGCCTAGTGAAAAACGGAAATAAAAAGGTATTTAAAGTACATGTATTTCATGCTAAGTATACTATAAATACATTTACATATTTCTGTACTTATACAAGTATAAAAACCCTGCAGTGGTATACTTAAAGTCTGCTAAACTGGAACAACTAATTTTGTACTTACTGCATGTCAATTGTGCAGAAGTAATGCTGAGATCCAGCTAAAGATGTACTGAAGTATATTTGATTGTGCTAAAGTGGAACTTTAAGCAATTGCATTCATCAATAGTAACATTAAAACACATGTTAGGCTTAATATAAAGAAATGTGCATTGTGCACAAGTAGCAGTTGTAAATAAAGTTTATGACATTTTCCAGCTTCGAACATTTTAAATGCCTGGTCAGTTCATATTTGAACTGAATACCTTCTGGATCCTCTTTTGTGTAGCACAGCCACTTGTCAATGTCTTGAACCTGGCTCACTGCTTTTCTTATATCCTTCCCTCAGTGATCTCCTTTGTCTATGACTGTCTGTTTTCTGCATTCTTTCTCTTGAGTCCCTATAGGATGACATAAACCATTAGCATGTAAGTTACTGGTTTCTACCTGCTGCCTCACTGACCTCGCTTGAATTCTGTGTATTTGAATTTTTTTCCAGCATCATCCAGCTCTTTGTCACAAAATAAGCTCAATACTAGATTTTTGGCAGTCGAAAAAAGCGTTTTCTTCTCACGGTTGACTTACCAGGCTTACATATGCTATCCACAGGCTTTACCCACCATACGTTTCTCAGCGCCAAAGGAGCTAAGTGCAATTATACCCTTTCGGCACCAGCTGGCTTAATATGCTCGGTGTTAAGTCTATTGAAAATTCTATTGAAAAAAGTCTATTGAAATACTTCATGACCAGTCATCACATGCGCAAACATGCTAAAATCTGGCTACCCACATATTTTAACACGGAAAGCCCTTAAAAAGAGAATATGGGTGGCTCTTAAAAGAGCCTTTGTGGTAGATCAAGTCAGTTCGCGTTTTACTTCGAGCTAGTATATTTGGTCACGGCCTTTGTGCCCTCAGACACGGCGTGTTTGGCCAGCTCGCCAGGCAGCAGCAGACGCACGGCGGTCTGGATCTCTCTAGACGTGATGGTGGAGCGCTTGTTGTAGTGAGCGAGACGAGACGCTTCACCGGCGATGCGCTCGAAGATGTCGTTGACGAAAGAATTCATGATTCCCATCGCCTTAGAGGAGATGCCAGTATCAGGATGAACCTGTTTCAGCACTTTGTAGACGTAGATGGCGTAGCTTTCTTTCCTGGATCTCTTACGCTTCTTCCCTCCTTTTCCAGCGGTCTTGGTGACCGCTTTCTTGGAGCCCTTCTTGGGAGCAGATTTAGCTGGTTCAGGCATGTTGATTTTTGTCGCTTGCCACAAACCACAATGTTGACTAAAGACCTGCGCTGGGTATTTATTAGGGCATATGCTAATCTAAAAGGGCTGAATCTGGGAGCTCTGATTGGCTTATTCGTGAAAAGAACGTGTAAAACTTATTTCATTGGTCAAAATGGCGACTGTCTTGCGGGCACATCAGCCAATCGTATGCCTCGACAGTTTAGTCCCTCCTATCGCCCCCCGCCCGTGAGTAACTTCTTGCACACATTTCAGGCTCTTTGTTTCGCTTTCCCGCGCAAAATTAAGTTCTGGCTGTATGTTGATACGTCATTTTACACATATTAAAGAAATGTACGAATATGACTTCTGAACTCTATTAAAGTCATTAGATGGTTACCATCAAATTGACGCTGTAACACAAAATGTTCATCACTTAACGAAGACCCCGTAAAACTCGATGTGTTTCTGAAAAAGTCCGGTTCCTGGTTTGAGCTTAGATCAAACGCATCAGGTTTTAACGGCACACTCCTGTATTCAATAGTTTTAAACACAGACTATATTGAAAAACTCTCTTATGAAAAGTGTGGGTGGCTCTTAAAAGAGCCGTTGTTTTTGCGTTTGAGTTGAAATCGTTTAACCTCCAAAGCCGTAAAGAGTGCGTCCCTGGCGCTTCAAAGCGTACACGACGTCCATAGCGGTGACAGTCTTTCTCTTGGCGTGCTCAGTGTAGGTAACGGCATCGCGGATCACGTTCTCCAGGAACACCTTCAGTACACCGCGGGTCTCCTCGTAGATCAGACCAGAGATACGCTTGACACCACCACGGCGAGCGAGACGACGGATGGCGGGTTTGGTGATTCCCTGGATGTTATCACGCAAAACTTTGCGGTGACGCTTAGCGCCTCCTTTGCCTAATCCTTTACCGCCTTTACCTCTTCCAGACATTATGCAGTTGATTACGCTTAACCTCACAAAAGCCAAACTCTAAACGATCGGAGGGTGGAAGAAGAGCTTTACAGCTGCTCAGAGGACCGAGTTGAAACATGTAAAGGCGGTGCCGTGCAACATCACAATGATGTCACTCCAGTAGACTGGAGCGGAGGAACATTTATTAAAGCTTTTATTACACTTTTTTTTTAGCGTCACAGTTCACAACTTTGACCTCAAATCATACGGTTTTTTTTTTCTATACAGATTCATTCATTTACATCCAGAGTATGGTCTGTCAATATCTTGCCAAAGAGATCTATCTTTCCAGCTCTAAACCTTTAGAAGTTGCAGTAACAACACATTGAGTGAACAAAATATTAATATAACTTCTTAGACAACGATCTGTCATGTGACAGACAGGTTTGACTATTTATAGCTAATCTCATATGAAAAGAAAACCAAACATAAAATGTAATATGAAGTAAAAGTCTTACTAACTCAGTTTCAGTGGTGTAAATGGTGTTTACCGTAAACGACTAAACACGTTCACCTTTATACACATTCATTTTATATTATTCTTATTTATTGTGTAAGTATTTTCTGAATCTTATTAGTTATTAATATTATATTAAAAATACATACGTTTCTTTACAGTGAACAATAGATTACAATACAACAAAGAGAAGCAGAAAGAGGAAGGGTTTGAAATTTGGAGGGACGTGCGGTGATTGGTTTTCATCTGTGATCGACTCTAGCCAATAGACGTGGAGCACGCTCTCTTAAAAGCTGATTGTCAAGCTGCAACGTTATTACTTCAATTTTAATCGCTGAAAGCTGTTTATTGAAACACTTGAAAATGAGCGGAAGAGGCAAAACCGGAGGTAAGGCCAGAGCAAAGGCTAAGACTCGCTCATCCAGGGCGGGGTTGCAGTTCCCCGTCGGCCGTGTTCACAGGCTTCTGCGTAAAGGCAATTATGCCGAGCGCGTCGGCGCTGGTGCTCCAGTTTACTTGGCTGCCGTACTCGAGTATCTCACCGCTGAAATCTTGGAGTTGGCTGGGAACGCCGCAAGGGACAACAAGAAGACCCGTATCATCCCCCGTCACCTGCAGCTGGCGGTGCGCAACGACGAGGAGCTGAACAAACTTCTTGGTGGAGTGACCATCGCTCAGGGTGGTGTTCTGCCCAACATCCAGGCTGTGTTGCTGCCTAAGAAGACCGACAAGCCCGCCAAGACCAAATAAGAAGTTTTAGTTTGATTAGTTACGTCTCACAAAGGCTCTTTTAAGAGCCACCCACTTTGTCTTAAAGAGCGATTTGTTTGAAGTAATCTAGACTTGATTGTTTATTTGCTTTGGTGCCGTTTTAAGCAGCTGTTCAATTTTCAAAACTTCGTACGAATATCATAACGGATCATCAAACGTTTCTGCGTAGTTTCGGTTGTTTTTCGTTTTAATTGCGTTTTGACTATACACGTGTGCATACAAGTTTCCATGTAACGGGTGAAACCCAAACCGGCGTTAATATCCAATGTCACCTCTTTTCTTAGTCTTCCATCAAAACATTTCCAACTCCACCACATTTTAAAAACAATTTGAAAGGTCCCCAAACTCCATCAAAAATTATGTATTTATTTTTTAATAAGTTTTCCATTGGCATAATTGTTACCATTTCTTTCAGCCAATGACCTATATTTAGTGCACATACACTTCTCTAATTTAAAGAAATAAGCTGTTCTGCTTGAAGAATACATATATTTATAAGTATACACTTCGTCTTTTTAACTTGATGTCCTTAGGATATAAATGAAATAAGATTAAAGGTGACAGTGGTATGTTAACATCAAGCATCTTTTCTGTCATTCCTTTCACACCTTCCAAAACTTCAGAACTTCTTCACACTCCCATATACAGTGATATAGTGTTCCTTTAAAGTCACTGCATCTTAAGCGAGTGTCTGGGATATTTTCATTATATTTATGCAATACAACTGGAGTTATATAAATCCTCATCAACCACTTATATTGTAGCAGTTTCAGACGTGTGTTCACTGTTAGTGATTGAGGTTCCTTGCATGCTTCCATCCGGTCCTCCATCTGAATATCCTCCTTAAGATCCAATCCAATCCAAAGCTTCCAATTTATAATTTGAAGACTGCCTTGATGGCATATCGAGGGAAATATTTTGTAATTTGAGGATAAAATCTCCTATTTGTAAATATTTAAATGAATGTTTTTGTAGGAATCTTGTATGTTTTAACTGTTTCCTCAAATGACATAATTGTTAACAGTATTGTTAACACACAAATCTGCTATCTTTCGAATTCCCTTGTCCGCCCAAATCTTGAAACCTGCGTCTAATCTGCCTGCTTTAAATTTTTCATTGGGACTAAAACAAGATAAAGGATAGTTTCGATTGTCTTGACACAATGCACACAATCACAAAGTGTCCTCTTTGCTACACAAAATAGTTTTATCTATGTAAATGTTTCATTCACATTTAGTTCTTCATAACACTCTTACTATCAAAGTCTTCATTTGCATGTCTTTTCATTCAGTTTCATGTAGTTTTTTATTTAATATAACTCGTTTAATGATTAATCAGTGAATAACTTGGTGCGTCTATAGGTATGTGTAGAAATAGATTCAGTAAATGCAGTTTATAACAAACTATAAAGTGTGTGTGTGTGTGTGTGGCTCGGGTAAACTAAATATTATGGGGACTAAATGTCCCCACAAAGAGGGCAGTATCTGGAATCCTTGTGCTTGTGGGAGACTTTTTTTTTTTTTTTCTTCTCACCTTTGCCACATACATTATGCCATATGATACTGTATTATAGAGACATTACCACGGTAAAGACATTACTATACACATTACTATAACCATTCGTCTGAAGTGTCTTGCATTGTTTGCTCTAGGATGAACTGATTGTCAAAAGTACTAAACTGAAAGAAGGTCACAATGTTAGGTTTCGGTGATTAAATCAAATGTTCTCAATGTATATTACAATAATCTTATGTTTTAAAATAATGACTGAGTGGATGAAAATATGTGTAATTGTAATGAAAGCATGAGATCAGGTTTGAAAGAATGACTAGTGGTGTTACAGGTGTGATCAGTTTGGATTTTTAAAAATATATTAATAACATTTTATTTTTTATTTTTTTAAACAGTTGTTTTCATATCAGACATTATAATGTCTTGTTCTTCTTTTCTTTTTAACGGCGGTTGGCAAACCCGCTTAAAAGGTGCATTTCCGTCACCTACTGGACTGGAGTGTTGAGCGTGACGTTTATTAGTGACAACATGTCATAACAAAACAAACAAACAACAACAATTATAATTAAAATTCTAATTAGATATCGCAAATTACAGTTTTAGTAGTGATAATCAAACTAGAGATATCGCTAACTGAATCACCACTAAAAATAAATTATAATTTGAGATATCTCTAGCTGATGTTTGACTAGTCATAATCAAATTTAAGATTATCTTTAATTCATGATTAAAAATAAATAAATAAATAAATCCAAAGTACATTATTAGATATGTGAAGGTAATTTATTACTAGTCAAATTACAAGAGTAGATATCTTGAATTTTAATTTTTGGCTAATCAAAACTGAATATTAGATACCTTGAACTGGAATTCTTCTTAGTCAAAACTCATTTAAAGACATCAGCAATTTAATTATGGATATCTCAATCTGATTTTTGACAGGAAGATCTTTCTTTGGAGATATGTGCATTTGTCTTTGTGACTAAAATGAAACTAAGATGAACTAAGATGAAATTCAGTGCAGATATCTGGAATTAACAATGCCACTAGTCAAAATTCCTATCTGAAATGTGCATGCAAATACACCTTTGTTAAGCCACACCTTAAACATTTTATGACCCAATCCTACCTTGGAAA
Organism: Labeo catla; assembly: GCA_012976165.1. Taxonomy (NCBI): domain Eukaryota; kingdom Metazoa; phylum Chordata; class Actinopteri; order Cypriniformes; family Cyprinidae; genus Labeo; species Labeo catla. Next base: position 251,417 of record VONZ01000947.1, read on the forward strand.
CAGATGTCTTCCGCCATTTTGTCAAAAAATTGTATAATAAAGTTGGTTCATTTTAAAGGTGTCCTATTGCGCTCTTTTACAAAGTCTTGATTTTGTTTTGGGGGTGTACTAGAACATGCTTTCATGCTTGGTGGTTCGAAAAACGCATTGTTTTTCACATGATTTAGACCGTTACAGTACATTTCTCCCAGCTTGGCACAAATGGCTTGATTAGTTCTGGGTTTAATGAAGGCCCGCCTTCCAAAAAACGAAATGTGCTGTGATTGGTTAGCTGATTGGTTAGCTGTGCTGTGATTGAAGCTATCTACACTGTATGATGAATAAATCTCTTACCACAAAATCTCTTACGCATTACGGCTCCCACGCGGCAACCGTGTAGATCGCTGCTTCGCATGTGTTTCACCCCTGTACTGCACACGCCTGCGGCGCTGCTGCCCGAAGGCCACTCTAGTCAATGCTTGTGTTTATACCGCCGCGAGGCTCTCCGCTTCATCGCTAAAGTTAGGCTAATCCCCACCTCGTCCTACCCTCCCAACAGTTAGAGTTTCTGTGGGCGGGATTTAATTTAATGATATTCCAATGGGCTGCATTGTGACATCATTGCATGCAGAAAACAAGCCGTTCGTTGTAGTTCTTGAAAAGAGATATTTTTTAAAAGCGGAATATCTCCCTTTGGAGTGGACTTGTAACTTTGTAGATCTTTTTTATGCCCAAAGATACACACCACACACTGACAAAAATGCAAAACGTGAAAAAGCATAATAGCACCCTTTTAAAGCTGGTACACGTGTAAAAGTGACATAAGGTATGCAGGGAACGCTCAATCTACACACATTGTAATGTACTCATCAATATCATCAGTGCATGTTAATGCCAGTTAACCTTTTATTACCTTGAAACATTAATGTTTTTTTTTTATTTTATTTTTTTTATCAGCCTTCACCTTTTCTTTTTTTTTTTTTTTCTTCTGTATTGTCTGTATTGATTCTAAGCATTATTCTTGTCCATCGCTTGTTTTTATTTTATTTAAATTTATTTATTCAGTTTTTGTACTATTTTCCATGTTTTTGGTGTACATTTCCATTGTTCTTCACATCTTTTCCAAATATATCATAAATAAATTCAGACCAGCAGTTTGCAGTTCTCTTTACTGAACATTACACTCCAGCTTGTCCATTTTGCGGCATCGATTTAAGTTCACACGGTGCAGGATACTTTTGCATCCAGATATTATTTAATAACCCCTCAAGTTATTCATCCATGTAGCTTTTCTCTCAGGGACAACCAGAGATGCTCACAAGTCTCTGAGCTAGTCTTAATATAATAAAGAGACTGTCTCAAGTCTCTTTATTATCTTAAGTCTCTGGTTATAATAAGTGTTGCATCACGTACAGCGACCCATCCAACACTGCATAGCTATATATAAGGAATTCAAAGCATGTAATGTGTTATAATGACGCCTTTATCTATTAGCATACAGTATCAGCTTTGATTTTGGTATATAATCAGTGTAAACAGGCTATTGCAACATGACAAAAACACCAAGAATGCTTTACTTTTAAGTTAATATCTGTATTTTGCCTTGTAGCATGAACACACAGTACAGTACCGACCAAAAATTAAGAAAGACCACATATGGTCAAACATCACATTGTAGCTAAATGCAAAACACTATTGCAACAAACCAAATGATGTGAAATATATGAAGAGCTCAGATGCAAAAGCCTCTAAGTGCCATCTGAAATTTTGGCCCTGACAGGAGGAGGACAGAGTAAAGGTACACTGGACCTAAAATTCCCACACTTTTAAAAACGTTTTTTTTCCCCTTTTTGAAAACGGGTCCTACAGAACACAATACAAGGGTTAAACAAACGCTCATTTATATTTCATAAGGAAGACAGTAGACAGACAGTCGGAGTTAACCTCCCGTAATGTTAGGTCGTAGCTAAAGCAAGAAGCAAGCTAACGGTAGATGGTCAATGCTGAGCTAAACATGTTTAACGTTACTGACCTATCAGGATGCCTTTTCAGATGCCTGATATAATTAGATGTGGTTGAGCCTGAATCTTTTATCCTCATATCACATATTTTGCATTGAGCACTTCTTCTGTTTGGTCCGTCTTGTTTGAAGTTTTTAAATCCAAAGCTAACGATGAACGGCACAGCAGTCGACATGTTTGTTCGTTGTCCTCTCATGTGTGGCGGCCGCGCCTAAAATAAAAAAAAATAAAAAATGTGTGGCCGCGCCCGCGCGCAGCAGACACACGTCACGTGTTACATGGGCAGGTTATAGGTAACGGAGGGAGAGGAATCACAGCGAGCTCATCAGTTGTTTCCTAAAAATAAACATTGTTCACGAGTCCCGCAGCTCGAGTCCGAGTCGAGTCTGAAGTCTTTCGAGGACGAGTCTCAAGTCGAGTCTGAAGTCACTGTGTGTGCGACTTAAGCCGCACTCGAGTCCGAGTCTCAAACTCGAGTCCCCATCACTGGGGACAACAAAAGCAGACTACTGTTGTTAGCAGTTAGCTCTAGCAGGAGACAGGAGCAGGTACAGTTCAGTTATCCTCAAATATAACTGCGACTAGTTGAAACTGAATTAGAGATCTCTAATTACCTTTCCATATATATTATGCGTCTACTGAAGATATCTATGATGTAACTACAGGTATCTTAAATGAAGTTTTGACTAGTCATCAAGTATTTAGAGAGATTTCTTACTAGTTCAATTATAATAGCAGACATCCCTGGCTAGTCAAATTGTAGTTGTGTCTCATCAAAAAACAATTGTAACTATGGCTAAAGTGCAACATATTTGTTTTTTTTTTACCTAGAAAAACAAACAAAAAAACAAAAGCGAGGTTAATGGTTACCATATGGCAATTCCATAGCATTAAGGAGTTCATTTCACACTGAAACCGTATTAACCATTTATTTACAGATAGTGATATGCTACAGGCTTAAAACTTAATGGTTGTATTTATAAACACAAAAAAAAACAAAAAAAACAAAAAAAAACAAACACGAACACAAAACAGTCCTTATAAACTGCAAATTTGAAACCAACATTCAAATTTAAGTACTATTGTATTACGTTACAAAACAGTTACAACGCTTGAAAGTTATAAACGCTCTTTCTGCGATAAAATGGGTGGCTCTTAAAAGAGCCTTTGGGTCGCGGAGAGTTTGGGCGGAGTTTTACTTGGAGCTGGTGTACTTGGTGACGGCCTTTGTGCCCTCAGACACGGCGTGTTTGGCCAGCTCGCCAGGCAGCAGCAGACGCACGGCGGTCTGGATCTCTCTAGATGTGATGGTGGAGCGCTTGTTGTAGTGAGCGAGACGAGAAGCTTCACCGGCGATGCGCTCGAAGATGTCGTTGACGAAAGAGTTCATAATTCCCATCGCTTTGGAAGAAATACCAGTATCAGGATGAACCTGCTTCAACACTTTGTAAACGTAGATAGCATAGCTCTCCTTCCTAGACCTCTTGCGCTTCTTTCCTCCCTTTCCGGCGGTTTTAGTAACTGCCTTCTTGGACCCCTTCTTAGGCGCAGACTTCGCGGGTTCGGGCATGGTGATGCTGGCGTGGCGAGTCAATGATTAGAACGCGCAGGACAGACTAATTTATTGACTAAGCTATGCTAATTTTCAAAGCCACATGGAACCTTCTGATTGTGTGTTTTCATAGACCAAACCCATGAACTCGTATGTGATTGGACAGCTCGAAGTATCAGGAGAGGAACGAGAGCCAATCAGAGGCGATGAATTGATAGCCCCACCCACCGCTCCGTGCTCGAACTGACATCTGCCGACATGAATACGTTTCCTTTGTTTCATTTCCCGCTCTTTTTGTTAGTTATTTCTACAAGAAAACAAACGGGTCTTAAATATTATAGTGTGATTTTTAAACCCTTTATAAGACCCACTGGGAGAATTTGGAGAAAGGAGAGCAATGACGTTTAGACACTTTAATGCATTTACATTTAGTTATTTAGAAGCTTTTATCCGAAGCAACTTACAAGTGAGAACAATGGAACCAATCAAAAAAGAGCATTAATATGCAAGTGCTATGCCAAGCCTATGCCAATTAAAAACAAAAAAAAAAAAAAAAAAACAAACAAAGAAAACAAAGAAAATAAATAGATGAAACAGAATTAGAATAGAGAGTACTAGGGTTAAAGGGTTACATAAAGATGAAAGTGATGGGTTTTTAGCCGTTTCTTGACAATGGTCATTGCACCAAAAAGTCAGATTTTCCTTTTTTTCCTGTCTTGCTATTACTCTAACCTAACTTAAATTGGCATCTGACACGCGTTTTTTCTTTATTTAGTAAATCATTCAATTTTTAAGAGAAAACGCCAAACAAATGAAAATACCACCCAATATAAAAATAAACATGCTGTCATTCTATGCACCTCATACGAGACAGTTGTTTGTTTGTTTTCTTTCTTGTTTTTTTTTAATATGGAGCTTGATTCCGAACAGAGGAACGAACTTCGTTCGTTAACCTCACTTCAAAACAAACATTACCACTCAAACTTTAACTCTTTATGTGACAGTGTGGGTGGCTCTTAAAAGAGCCGTTGGGTTTGCGGTTTCTTCTCCTGATTTAAAGCCTTTAACCTCCAAAGCCGTAAAGGGTGCGTCCCTGTCGTTTCAGAGCGTACACAACGTCCATGGCGGTGACGGTCTTTCTCTTGGCGTGCTCAGTGTAGGTAACAGCATCGCGGATCACGTTCTCCAAAAACACCTTCAACACACCACGAGTCTCCTCGTAAATCAGACCGGAGATACGTTTCACACCACCACGGCGAGCAAGACGACGGATGGCGGGCTTGGTGATACCCTGGATGTTATCACGCAGAACTTTACGGTGCCGCTTAGCGCCTCCTTTCCCGAGTCCTTTGCCCCCTTTGCCTCGTCCAGACATGTCTGAATGCTTCTTGTGAGCGATGAACACGAATGTGTGACAATGGCTTCAGGGAGGCCTTTTTTACATTTGCTTACAGGACCTGACTGAAACCAGTCCCGCGTCACATGGCGCGCACCCCCCTCCCCGTTAGTTAGAGCAGGCAATACTGTGGTTTAACCCCAAACCTTGATCTAACCATGTCTGTTTCGTATATATATATATATATATATATATAAACGCACGTTTTAAAACGTCAATTTGACAAAGAAGATTTATAAGATCACATCTACATAATGCATTTGGCAGACGCTTTGACTTTCAGTTCATCATTTTCATCATCATGGCTGTCTAGAGCAGCGCTCCTCCATTTGAGCTGCAGGAAGGCGCACCAAAGTAAACAGAGAGCTACAGATGAGGTATCAAACATTAAACCAGCGGTTCTCAATTCCCCTGTAAATAAACACCTATTATAGCCAAATTACCTCTACTTACACATTAAACACAGAAAGAAAGATTTATGACGCAGTTAAGTACTTTTGGCAATGTATAATGAATTATTTGCTTAACATCAATGTAATGGCACTCGGCTCAATTATACACATATGTACAGTGTATTAGAAATATATGTACATACATATTTGTTTCATTTATTTAGAAATGTGCGTGTTACTGCGAGACAGCGATTAATACGGTTAAACATCTTTTCGATTTTGCCGTGTGTGTGCCTTCTGTAGTAATGGGAAGCTAAAATTGATTCAATAAGTACATAAAATGGAACTCTGACAAATTTCCTTAAAGGTTTGAGACAGTATTATTTCCTATCAGTTACACCCCGCGTCAGAGTGGAAGTTCTCTCCTTCAGTGTGATTTTGGTGGCTCTTAAAAGAGCCTTTGGGGTTTAATGCCAGTGATAGTGCGGCAGGTTTAAGCACGCTCTCCGCGAATACGGCGAGCCAGCTGAATATCTTTGGGCATGATGGTCACTCTCTTGGCGTGGATGGCGCACAAGTTGGTGTCCTCAAACAGACCGACCAAATAAGCCTCGCTGGCCTCCTGCAGAGCCATGACAGCGGAGCTCTGGAAACGCAGATCCGTCTTGAAATCCTGAGCGATTTCTCGGACCAGACGCTGGAAAGGTAGCTTGCGAATCAGCAGCTCGGTAGACTTCTGATAACGACGGATCTCTCGCAGGGCCACGGTCCCGGGCCTATAACGGTGGGGCTTCTTGACGCCACCAGTGGCTGGAGCGCTCTTACGGGCAGCTTTGGTAGCAAGCTGCTTCCTCGGGGCTTTGCCACCAGTGGATTTACGAGCCGTCTGCTTGGTTCTTGCCATCTTTGCACTTCTTTCTCCGTTCTGCGTACGTCGAAAACGCTGTTCTACTGCAGGCGCCTGCTTTTAAAGCATCATACGGCCACGCGATCTTGTCGTCATAAAGGTACAGGGGCTTGTGATTGGCTGATATGTGACGTCTGCGCATGACTGCTAGCCAATGACTTGCGCAGCTTCTGTTTTCAAATGGGGCCCTTTGTGTTTCCCGCCCAAAACGCTTTGTTCCGTTTATTACTTCTCACACACACTCTCTCTCTCCACACAGATTTGGTAGCAATATTTGATTTATAAAAGACATTTATTCTGTGGTTTAAAATGGTTATGTAAAACAATGTCCAACTGTTAATTGTATTTGCAATTACCCACACTCTGCAGTAGTAGTTTGTTTGGTAGATAACTCTCTCTTCTCTACTTCCTTCCTTCTTTTAAAGGACGAACGGTACGTCACAACGAATGAAATTAAGTAAACGAAAGGCGCTCTCTAATTTGATAAAATGGGTGGCTCTTAAAAGAGCCTTTGGGTTTCAGAAACAGACTTGAACCGGTTTATTTGGTTTTGGCGGGTTTCTCGGTCTTTTTAGGCAACAGAACAGCCTGGATGTTGGGCAACACACCGCCCTGAGCGATGGTCACTCCGCCCAGAAGTTTGTTCAGCTCCTCGTCGTTGCGCACCGCCAGCTGTAGGTGACGGGGGATGATACGGGTCTTCTTGTTGTCCCTTGCGGCGTTTCCAGCCAACTCCAAGATCTCAGCGGTGAGATACTCGAGCACAGCAGCCAAATAAACGGGAGCACCAGCACCAACGCGCTCGGCATAGTTGCCTTTGCGGAGAAGCCTGTGAACACGGCCGACGGGGAACTGCAGCCCTGCCCTGGATGAGCGAGTCTTAGCCTTCGCTCTGGCTTTGCCTCCGGTTTTGCCTCTGCCACTCATCGTCGTTTGGAAGAACTTCTACACTCGGAAAACAGAAATTATAAGTCCACGAGCCCAGCTGTACTGCTTTTAAACGAGCGTGCCAGCCGCCCATTGGTTTAGAGCCTTGTAAGATTTTAAACCAATCACTGATCTTCCCTCCAACACCCACCGCCAAAGCCACACCTCCACAGCTGGCATTCGGATTGTGCTGCATTTCGTTACTAAAGTACACCACGACACAGAAAAACATTGGGAGACATTATAATGAATGACGAGCGTATGTTAAGCAAACAAGTCAACAAACAAACAAATAAATAAAAGCAGTACTGTTGTTTTTAACCTACTTAAATCTAGATCAACGATCCATTAACGATGTTCGTATGAATAAACCTATATGGCTTCCTGGCTTTTGTGAACTCTCAGTCAACATGTACAAACACATTGGGAGTAGATAAACTCAGATACAGTCTTACGCCAATTTACTCCCGCTAGGACTCACACTGCACTTCTTTCTTTCGCTCATTTTTTAGAGTTATTTGGTGGCTCTGAAAAGAGCCGTTGGGAAATGGAACAAGCAGATTTTTATTTCTTCTTGGGAGCTGCCTTTTTAGGTTTGGCAGCTTTAGGCTTTGCCACCTTGGGTTTGGCAGTCTTTGCCTTTTTGGGGCTCTTTGCTGCTTTCTTCGGCGCTGCTGGCTTCTTTGCCTTTTTGGGGCTCTTCGTCGCCTTCTTAGCGGCTGCCGCGACGGGTTTCTTGGCCTTCTTGGGCGATTTCTTCGCAGCGGGCTTCTTCGCCGCTGCGCTCTTGGGCTTCTTGGCAGCAGTAGGTTTCTTGGCCGCGGGCTTCTTTGCTTTAGGAGCCGCTTTCTTGGCCGGTTTCTTCTTGGTCTCGGTTTGCTTCTTGTTGAGCTTGAAGGAGCCAGAGGCGCCGGTCCCTTTGACTTGCGCCAGGGTGCCTTTAGTCACCAGGCTCTTGATGGCGAGCTTGACGCGAGAGTTGTTCTTCTCCACGTCGTAGCCGCCGGCAGCGAGAGCTTTCTTCAGGGCGGCGAGGGAGACGCCACTTCTCTCCTTGGACGCGGACACGGCTTTGACGATCAGCTCACCGACACCAGGACCTGCTTTCTTGGGTTTGGCAGCAGACTTCTTTTTGGGCGCTTTGGCCGGCGGGGCGGTAGTAGCCGGGGCTGGAGCGGTTTCTGCCATTTTTCCGAACGGATCTGCAGTCTTTCAAACGCTGAGTTCAACGATGAGTGTGGTTCGTGCAGCGCCGCGCTCTTAAACAACACATGAGAACCTTATAGACTCAACTCGCTCGCTCGGCGTCTGCGCGCCTCCGCGAGTCCCTCGCGCTTGTGTTTTCTTCTGCTACATTTAAGGGCAAAACTCGAGTGGTAAAACACTTTGAGGCAGTAAAAACAAAGCGAACACCAAACAGAGGTTCTTGGCTTTATTTGGAGACTAAAACACGCGGCGAGGAAATGTTCCTTTTGACCCGATCGGCTCAAACTCAAGGCGAATATCATCTATGGAACAACGCGGCGTGTAAATCTTATGCTTTGTTTACGTGGGAAAGTTGACACAAGATTAAAATCGGCCTCTGTGTATTTCATAAATAGTCTGAAAATGAATTTAAGGAAATGAGCATCAGTGAAGGGCATGTGCAGTGTTTCGTACAGTTGTTGTTTTGGGCAGCTTGAAGCACAAGCATCCGGCGGCTTCCAGTTTGTTTGTGACTCATGTTCTTTCTTTTTCTTTCTTTCTTTCTTCCTTCATAGTTATAGCTTTATCTAAAAATGTATGTACAGACAAAATGCACGTAAAGACAAACTGTGCCTTGGGCCAAGAAGGTCACTATCACGCCTCATATATCCACTAACACTTACGTATGCTTAACATTTATGATTATGATTATGAACCTTTTAGGGTTTCTAGCAACATTAAATATTATATGACAGTGTATTATGCATGCTCTTGTGTTTTGTTTTGTTTTTTTCTCTAGTGATGCGCTGTAGCTTATTCTTGAAGGGAAAAGATATTGCCTATGTTTTATCTATTGGTGTATTTGCAGGAGTTGTTTAGGAATATGACATGTGATCATACCAAAAGTACAGTTTGCAGGAGAATCAGCATTCCCATATTAAGTTTTTTTTTTGTTTGTTTTTGTTATTTTGTCTTTTTTCATTTTTATAACCATTTTTGTCAAGGTGATGATTGTGTCAGAGGTCACCAATCAAAATGTGTATTTTTCGTATGTATTTATTTATTTATTTATTTATTTCACATCAGTTGAATAAAAAGATAAAATCATACATAAATTCTACAAATAAATACTGTTTTACAACTGCCCCCATGTTTTTGGTCACTCCTGTCACGTTTACATAAAACTCAACATTAAATGTCTGCAATATGCCTTTAAGGGTATGACTCAGAGGACGTGACACAATTTGACCGAGGTGAAGCTAACAGTGATCAAGGGTGAGTTCTGTCATTGAATTGTATGATTTTAATCTTGTTTTTGTATGTTGTGTTTTTTTTTTTTTTTTGGGAGGAGGGGGAGGACGAGCTAAAGGGTCAGGCCCTGTCACGGTAAAACGTCCCAGAAAATAATGAAAATGTTTGAAATCCAAAACATGTCAAACGAGGTTACAGAAATTCCTTGATTGCATGTTAATGGTTTTTTATGCTAGCATGCTAGCAGGCTGAGTAATGGCAGTTAAAAATGGCAGACCATCAGGCCCTGTCACATCTCTTGCAAATGAACGGGACTGTTCTTTTTTATTACCTTTATTGCATATAATATGTATTTAACGTATGCCATAGTAAAACATTATTTGAATAAATAGACATTGCACTGTAAATTCAAAGCGTTTTATGTTCATCCACCAATTTTAATTTTGTATGTAGCACTGCTTTGGGGGTTGCACTTTGTATATTAATGATACTTTAATACATATAGATATAATTGTCATTTATATTAACTTTGAGTAATGATGACTGTAATTATTCCAATTCGTACAGGTTGCAGATAGATGAATCCATTTAGTGCAGCTGAGAGTTGGGTCCTAGGGTCCATCATCTCCCAGGACCTGAAGTGGGACACTCACATCGACGCCACTGCAAAAAAGGCCTGTTGTGAATTTTTTTCTTAGAGACCAGGAGACGTTTTTGGATATCTTGAAGCAGACGTTTCTCTTTATTCAGATACTCGCTGCTCTGCACTGCAGTCTTCAAAAAGTCGTCTTCTCAAAGCTCAGCACAGCAGAGTATATAGGTTTGAAGGGGGAGGAGTACATAGAGGTCTAAACAAAGCATGCAAATGTGGTACAGGAAAACAGCTCAGTTAAAGATTTATCCCAGCCTTGATCTATTTAGCATACAAGTGTCATTCAAATGCATAGGTGCTTAAACAAAAGGCACAGTTGTACCTTGAGCTTAGAATTCACACTTAACTTGAGAAAACCTGCCAGATGCTCAGGAACTGCATAAAGACAAAAGGTTACTGTCTCAGGGCCTGGGCTGCCTGCTCTTAGACTGTCACAATATACATAACTTTTTCAGTTCAGTTGTTATATTGGAACCTATAACAAATATGCATAAGATCAGCATATTTTAAACAGATTCTTAAATTTGTAATCCTTCAGGCCCAACAAAGGTTGTACTTCCTTCAACAGCTGAGGAAGTTCAACCTGCCACATGAACAGTTCTACTCAGTCGTCATCGAGTCTGTGCAACATCAGTAACTGTCCGGTTTGGCTCAGCTACAAAATCAGACACCAGAAGATTACAGAGTACGGTTCGGACTGCCGAGGGGATTATTGGTGCTCCCCCTGCGCTGGCCCAAAAAAGGTTGAGAACCACTGCTTTACATTGTGCAAGTCAGTTAAATGTCTGTTTATTGCATTTAAATGAAATATGTTTTATATTGAAATCAAATGAAATTCATTTATTGAATTAAAAAGATCTTTGGACTATATCGGTTGTCGGTTATATTCTAATGAATTAGGTCCTTATTATATGTCCTTGGCTGAACTTTACCATAGTCTAATATTACATTAACATTAAAATTATAATAGTAATTTAAAATAGGAATGCTTATCAAAACTTAAAGAACACAAAACATAACTTTTTCTGCATCAACTCAGGCCCTGTCACAGCAACCTCAGTCCCGTCACACAGGAAATTATGATATAAAAATGTACTATTTGAGAAAATACATTTGAAAAAATTAATCTCTTTAACTGTGTAGATGAAGGTGGGGGCATATATCCACTACTATGCTTTTACAAAAAAAAATGTCGTATGTAAAGGTAGTTTGTCTTTGTTTTGTTTTTTTTTACAACAATATGAGTGCCTGGCGGGTGATTTTGTGTACTGGAGTTGACCTAAAAGTTGCATATATTTCTTAGAAAAGTTACAAAACCATGTTAGATACAATCAGGGACATGTGACCAATAAGAAAATGCTGTTTGTATCAAAGAAATTCATTAGGATACCATTCTAACATACAAATTTGTCTGTGACAGGGCCTGGCATTTTAGGGGTGAAATGCATATAAAAATGTATTTTATTCAGTCATAAAAACATGCCGAGATGGCACGATATGTGTTTCTCATATTTTAACATGTCCTCCGTATGACTCAACATTCAGATTTAAGAATAAGATACTTTTCCCCACAAGATCTTTTAAGTAGAAATGTATGTTTCTGGTAGAATGTCCCAGCTGATTTAGCTTATTATTTAGAGTATAATTTCATTTGTCCTTAGTAATAATGATAAAATTACTAAAATATATATATATATATATATATATATATATATATATATATATGTTGTTTTTGATGTCCGTGGATTGAATCGACCCCAAAAACTTTATATTTAGCCCCTAAAATGTTAATTTACCAGGGGAACCCCGACAAAAAATCTGTATCCCCCAGAACATGACTTTTAACGGGGACCCTCGAAACGCAATTTGGTTAGTTTTGGGCTATGGGCGGATAACATCTCATCTGACTGGAGTTCACTGATGTTCTACTGAAGCTCCTCATCACTAGTACCGTCCCATTTGATGTGCTGCTAAAAATGTTCCACTTCTAAATAAACGCAATTCTTTAGCAGTTGTGGGTGGGGTGGACATATAAAGCAAGAGACAGCATAGAGGTCACAATTTTCTTACATTTGACGATGTACAGTAACCACTTTTCAATGTAAATTGAAAATTCTCTACATCAATTTTACACACATGGGTGAAAAAAGACCTATAGAACCTTTGATATTTTCTACATTTTTGCAGTAGGAGCATATTTGCTGCAGAAAACTATTCACCTGCCCCATATTTCACACCTCAATAGCTTATACATTTATACATTTTACAACAAAAAGTATTTTATATGTTGTGAAGAAAACTGGATATATTATTTAAATGTTAGGTTAAGGTTAACTTGACCTTGAAATCCATTATCAGTGAGAAAAAAGAGAAACATGTCCAACAATATTAGCAATGTTGTTGACAATACATTCTAGCTAACTAATGTTAGCTATAGGTCAACAAAATAAACGTTGAAGAACGTTATTATATACAAGTAGATATCGTCACTGTCAGATGAAAAATCTCCATATTTCATCTTTATCAATATATAATAAGTATATTATTGAACAACTGCATGATGTGCGTTAGAAAATATTCTTGTGCTTTTGATTTCCTTTATAAAGAGTGTTAGTACGGCTGGTCCCAGTCATTCTTGATGACATTTAGTTTTTTAGCAGACACTTTTATCCAAACGACTTACAAATGATGACAATAGAAGCATTCTGAATTAACGAAAGAGCAATAATATGTAAGTGTAGTGATAAGTCTCAGTTAGCCTAGGGTAACATCTGAAATGTTTTTAGAGATGCTGCATGAACAACAGGAATCAGGAAGATCAGGCCATTCTTAGTCCTAATTCAGAGTCTGAAATATCTGATGCTGATTATGGAGTTAATTTTGTGCCAATATTCATCAAACTAATTCAGCGTTTTGCAAACAAACACAAAGTGATTTGCAAATACAAAACTCTATCTGAGAGAAAATGCAGTGGTATGGACAAATATATGTATTGTGTGTTACAACTGTGAGACTCAGTTGCCATTTTATGAGGAAACTTGGCTTGATTTTCTCTCAAATACCTGCAGGCAGATTTTCTCACAAATGCAATTGAGCAACTTTCTTTCCCAAAAACAGCAGATGGCACTGTCGGTTAATTTACGCTAGACTCTTGAGACCCATTTAACTTTTCAGGGAATACAGCAGACCAACATGAGTGGGGAACAGGTAAGTTTATGTCTTATTATAATTAATCATTTAGATGTTTTCACAAAGTGACCCTATTCTACAATGTCAATGAAATTCACAATAAGTGCTGTAAAGTTGTTAACATGATTGATTATTTCAATAATCAGTAGAGACATGGCTAAAAATGTAACCAGGATGTTTCCCTATAAAAACGGATCCATTCTCCATATCCTCTGTTGTTCAACATTCAAAACAATGCAGGAGTATAGTAACAATATACTGTATCATGTCATGAATATTGAAATAATATTAATAATATTAATAAGAATATTTTCTAACGCACATCATGCAGTTGTTCAATAATATACTTATTATATATTGATAAAGATGAAATATGGAGATTTTTCATCTGACAGTGACGATATCTACTTGTATATAATAACGTTCTTCAACGTTTATTTTGTTGACCTATAGCTAACATTAGTTAGCTAGAATGTATTGTCAACAACATTGCTAATATTGTTGGACATGTTTCTCTTTTTTCTCACTGATAATGGATTTCAAGGTCAAGTTAACCTTAACCTAACATTTAAATAATATATCCAGTTTTCTTCACAACATATAAAATACTTTTTGTTGTAAAATGTATAAATGTATAAGCTATTGAGGTGTGAAATATGGGGCAGGTGAATAGTTTTCTGCAGCAAATATGCTCCTACTGCAAAAATGTAGAAAATATCAAAGGTTCTATAGGTCTTTTTTCACCCATGTGTGTAAAATTGATGTAGAGAATTTTCAATTTACATTGAAAAGTGGTTACTGTACATCGTCAAATGTAAGAAAATTGTGACCTCTATGCTGTCTCTTGCTTTATATGTCCACCCCACCCACAACTGCTAAAGAATTGCGTTTATTTAGAAGTGGAACATTTTTAGCAGCACATCAAATGGGACGGTACTAGTGATGAGGAGCTTCAGTAGAACATCAGTGAACTCCAGTCAGATGAGATGTTATCCGCCCATAGCCCAAAACTAACCAAATTGCGTTTCGAGGGTCCCCGTTAAAAGTCATGTTCTGGGGGATACCGATTTTTTGTCGGGGTTCCCCTGGTAAATTAACATTTTAGGGGCTAAATATAAAGTTTTTGGGGTCGATTCAATCCACGGACATCAAAAACAACATATATATATATATATATATATATATATATATTTTAGTAATTTTATCATTATTACTAAGGACAAATGAAATTATACTCTAAATAATAAGCTAAATCAGCTGGGACATTCTACCAGAAACATACATTTCTACTTAAAAGATCTTGTGGGGAAAAGTATCTTATTCTTAAATCTGAATGTTGAGTCATACGGAGGACATGTTAAAATATGAGAAACACATATCGTGCCATCTCGGCATGTTTTTATGACTGAATAAAATACATTTTTATATGCATTTCACCCCTAAAATGCCAGGCCCTGTCACAGACAAATTTGTATGTTAGAATGGTATCCTAATGAATTTCTTTGATACAAACAGCATTTTCTTATTGGTCACATGTCCCTGATTGTATCTAACATGGTTTTGTAACTTTTCTAAGAAATATATGCAACTTTTAGGTCAACTCCAGTACACAAAATCACCCGCCAGGCACTCATATTGTTGTAAAAAAAAACAAAACAAAGACAAACTACCTTTACATACGACATTTTTTTTTGTAAAAGCATAGTAGTGGATATATGCCCCCACCTTCATCTACACAGTTAAAGAGATTAATTTTTTCAAATGTATTTTCTCAAATAGTACATTTTTATATCATAATTTCCTGTGTGACGGGACTGAGGTTGCTGTGACAGGGCCTGAGTTGATGCAGAAAAAGTTATGTTTTGTGTTCTTTAAGTTTTGATAAGCATTCCTATTTTAAATTACTATTATAATTTTAATGTTAATGTAATATTAGACTATGGTAAAGTTCAGCCAAGGACATATAATAAGGACCTAATTCATTAGAATATAACCGACAACCGATATAGTCCAAAGATCTTTTTAATTCAATAAATGAATTTCATTTGATTTCAATATAAAACATATTTCATTTAAATGCAATAAACAGACATTTAACTGACTTGCACAATGTAAAGCAGTGGTTCTCAACCTTTTTTGGGCCAGCGCAGGGGGAGCACCAATAATCCCCTCGGCAGTCCGAACCGTACTCTGTAATCTTCTGGTGTCTGATTTTGTAGCTGAGCCAAACCGGACAGTTACTGATGTTGCACAGACTCGATGACGACTGAGTAGAACTGTTCATGTGGCAGGTTGAACTTCCTCAGCTGTTGAAGGAAGTACAACCTTTGTTGGGCCTGAAGGATTACAAATTTAAGAATCTGTTTAAAATATGCTGATCTTATGCATATTTGTTATAGGTTCCAATATAACAACTGAACTGAAAAAGTTATGTATATTGTGACAGTCTAAGAGCAGGCAGCCCAGGCCCTGAGACAGTAACCTTTTGTCTTTATGCAGTTCCTGGACATCTGGCAGGTTTTCCCAAGTTAAGTGTGAATTCTAAGCTCAAGGTACAACTGTGCCTTTTGTTTAAGCACCTATGCATTTGAATGACACTTGTATGCTAAATAGATCAAGGCTGGGATAAATCTTTAACTGAGCTGTTTTCCTGTACCACATTTGCATGCTTTGTTTAGACCTCTATGTACTCCTCCCCCTTCAAACCTATATACTCTGCTGTGCTGAGCTTTGAGAAGACGACTTTTTGAAGACTGCAGTGCAGAGCAGCGAGTATCTGAATAAAGAGAAACGTCTGCTTCAAGATATCCAAAAACGTCTCCTGGTCTCTAAGAAAAAAATTCACAACAGGCCTTTTTTGCAGTGGCGTCGATGTGAGTGTCCCACTTCAGGTCCTGGGAGATGATGGACCCTAGGACCCAACTCTCAGCTGCACTAAATGGATTCATCTATCTGCAACCTGTACGAATTGGAATAATTACAGTCATCATTACTCAAAGTTAATATAAATGACAATTATATCTATATGTATTAAAGTATCATTAATATACAAAGTGCAACCCCCAAAGCAGTGCTACATACAAAATTAAAATTGGTGGATGAACATAAAACGCTTTGAATTTACAGTGCAATGTCTATTTATTCAAATAATGTTTTACTATGGCATACGTTAAATACATATTATATGCAATAAAGGTAATAAAAAAGAACAGTCCCGTTCATTTGCAAGAGATGTGACAGGGCCTGATGGTCTGCCATTTTTAACTGCCATTACTCAGCCTGCTAGCATGCTAGCATAAAAAACCATTAACATGCAATCAAGGAATTTCTGTAACCTCGTTTGACATGTTTTGGATTTCAAACATTTTCATTATTTTCTGGGACGTTTTACCGTGACAGGGCCTGACCCTTTAGCTCGTCCTCCCCCTCCTCCCAAAAAAAAAAAAAAAACACAACATACAAAAACAAGATTAAAATCATACAATTCAATGACAGAACTCACCCTTGATCACTGTTAGCTTCACCTCGGTCAAATTGTGTCACGTCCTCTGAGTCATACCCTTAAAGGCATATTGCAGACATTTAATGTTGAGTTTTATGTAAACGTGACAGGAGTGACCAAAAACATGGGGGCAGTTGTAAAACAGTATTTATTTGTAGAATTTATGTATGATTTTATCTTTTTATTCAACTGATGTGAAATAAATAAATAAATAAATAAATACATACGAAAAATACACATTTTGATTGGTGACCTCTGACACAATCATCACCTTGACAAAAATGGTTATAAAAATGAAAAAAGACAAAATAACAAAAACAAACAAAAAAAAAAACTTAATATGGGAATGCTGATTCTCCTGCAAACTGTACTTTTGGTATGATCACATGTCATATTCCTAAACAACTCCTGCAAATACACCAATAGATAAAACATAGGCAATATCTTTTCCCTTCAAGAATAAGCTACAGCGCATCACTAGAGAAAAAAACAAAACAAAACACAAGAGCATGCATAATACACTGTCATATAATATTTAATGTTGCTAGAAACCCTAAAAGGTTCATAATCATAATCATAAATGTTAAGCATACGTAAGTGTTAGTGGATATATGAGGCGTGATAGTGACCTTCTTGGCCCAAGGCACAGTTTGTCTTTACGTGCATTTTGTCTGTACATACATTTTTAGATAAAGCTATAACTATGAAGGAAGAAAGAAAGAAAGAAAAAGAAAGAACATGAGTCACAAACAAACTGGAAGCCGCCGGATGCTTGTGCTTCAAGCTGCCCAAAACAACAACTGTACGAAACACTGCACATGCCCTTCACTGATGCTCATTTCCTTAAATTCATTTTCAGACTATTTATGAAATACACAGAGGCCGATTTTAATCTTGTGTCAACTTTCCCACGTAAACAAAGCATAAGATTTACACGCCGCGTTGTTCCATAGATGATATTCGCCTTGAGTTTGAGCCGATCGGGTCAAAAGGAACATTTCCTCGCCGCGTGTTTTAGTCTCCAAATAAAGCCAAGAACCTCTGTTTGGTGTTCGCTTTGTTTTTACTGCCTCAAAGTGTTTTACCACTCGAGTTTTGCCCTTAAATGTAGCAGAAGAAAACACAAGCGCGAGGGACTCGCGGAGGCGCGCAGACGCCGAGCGAGCGAGTTGAGTCTATAAGGTTCTCATGTGTTGTTTAAGAGCGCGGCGCTGCACGAACCACACTCATCGTTGAACTCAGCGTTTGAAAGACTGCAGATCCGTTCGGAAAAATGGCAGAAACCGCTCCAGCCCCGGCTACTACCGCCCCGCCGGCCAAAGCGCCCAAAAAGAAGTCTGCTGCCAAACCCAAGAAAGCAGGTCCTGGTGTCGGTGAGCTGATCGTCAAAGCCGTGTCCGCGTCCAAGGAGAGAAGTGGCGTCTCCCTCGCCGCCCTGAAGAAAGCTCTCGCTGCCGGCGGCTACGACGTGGAGAAGAACAACTCTCGCGTCAAGCTCGCCATCAAGAGCCTGGTGACTAAAGGCACCCTGGCGCAAGTCAAAGGGACCGGCGCCTCTGGCTCCTTCAAGCTCAACAAGAAGCAAACCGAGACCAAGAAGAAAGCGGCTCCTAAAGCAAAGAAGCCCGCGGCCAAGAAACCTACTGCTGCCAAGAAGCCCAAGAGCGCAGCGGCGAAGAAGCCCGCTGCGAAGAAATCGCCCAAGAAGGCCAAGAAACCCGTCGCGGCAGCCGCTAAGAAGGCGACGAAGAGCCCCAAAAAGGCAAAGAAGCCAGCAGCGCCGAAGAAAGCAGCAAAGAGCCCCAAAAAGGCAAAGACTGCCAAACCCAAGGTGGCAAAGCCTAAAGCTGCCAAACCTAAAAAGGCAGCTCCCAAGAAGAAATAAAAATCTGCTTGTTCCATTTCCCAACGGCTCTTTTCAGAGCCACCAAATAACTCTAAAAAATGAGCGAAAGAAAGAAGTGCAGTGTGAGTCCTAGCGGGAGTAAATTGGCGTAAGACTGTATCTGAGTTTATCTACTCCCAATGTGTTTGTACATGTTGACTGAGAGTTCACAAAAGCCAGGAAGCCATATAGGTTTATTCATACGAACATCGTTAATGGATCGTTGATCTAGATTTAAGTAGGTTAAAAACAACAGTACTGCTTTTATTTATTTGTTTGTTTGTTGACTTGTTTGCTTAACATACGCTCGTCATTCATTATAATGTCTCCCAATGTTTTTCTGTGTCGTGGTGTACTTTAGTAACGAAATGCAGCACAATCCGAATGCCAGCTGTGGAGGTGTGGCTTTGGCGGTGGGTGTTGGAGGGAAGATCAGTGATTGGTTTAAAATCTTACAAGGCTCTAAACCAATGGGCGGCTGGCACGCTCGTTTAAAAGCAGTACAGCTGGGCTCGTGGACTTATAATTTCTGTTTTCCGAGTGTAGAAGTTCTTCCAAACGACGATGAGTGGCAGAGGCAAAACCGGAGGCAAAGCCAGAGCGAAGGCTAAGACTCGCTCATCCAGGGCAGGGCTGCAGTTCCCCGTCGGCCGTGTTCACAGGCTTCTCCGCAAAGGCAACTATGCCGAGCGCGTTGGTGCTGGTGCTCCCGTTTATTTGGCTGCTGTGCTCGAGTATCTCACCGCTGAGATCTTGGAGTTGGCTGGAAACGCCGCAAGGGACAACAAGAAGACCCGTATCATCCCCCGTCACCTACAGCTGGCGGTGCGCAACGACGAGGAGCTGAACAAACTTCTGGGCGGAGTGACCATCGCTCAGGGCGGTGTGTTGCCCAACATCCAGGCTGTTCTGTTGCCTAAAAAGACCGAGAAACCCGCCAAAACCAAATAAACCGGTTCAAGTCTGTTTCTGAAACCCAAAGGCTCTTTTAAGAGCCACCCATTTTATCAAATTAGAGAGCGCCTTTCGTTTACTTAATTTCATTCGTTGTGACGTACCGTTCGTCCTTTAAAAGAAGGAAGGAAGTAGAGAAGAGAGAGTTATCTACCAAACAAACTACTACTGCAGAGTGTGGGTAATTGCAAATACAATTAACAGTTGGACATTGTTTTACATAACCATTTTAAACCACAGAATAAATGTCTTTTATAAATCAAATATTGCTACCAAATCTGTGTGGAGAGAGAGAGTGTGTGTGAGAAGTAATAAACGGAACAAAGCGTTTTGGGCGGGAAACACAAAGGGCCCCATTTGAAAACAGAAGCTGCGCAAGTCATTGGCTAGCAGTCATGCGCAGACGTCACATATCAGCCAATCACAAGCCCCTGTACCTTTATGACGACAAGATCGCGTGGCCGTATGATGCTTTAAAAGCAGGCGCCTGCAGTAGAACAGCATTTTCGACGTACGCAGAACGGAGAAAGAAGTGCAAAGATGGCAAGAACCAAGCAGACGGCTCGTAAATCCACTGGTGGCAAAGCCCCGAGGAAGCAGCTTGCTACCAAAGCTGCCCGTAAGAGCGCTCCAGCCACTGGTGGCGTCAAGAAGCCCCACCGTTATAGGCCCGGGACCGTGGCCCTGCGAGAGATCCGTCGTTATCAGAAGTCTACCGAGCT
>VONZ01000948.1:0-55000 GCA_012976165.1 Labeo catla
TTTCTTTAGTACATTTTTTATTTTTAAGTAATTTTACTTTATTGCCAAAGCAGCATTTAAAATTTTCATTGAATGTAAGTTTTTAATCAAATATTTATATTTTATTTCAGCTCCTTTTTATTTAACAAATCATTTTAGCTAAAATTAAAATGAATGATTTTGGCTTTAGTTAACAATAACAATAACTGTTTGAGGGTCTGTCTGAGATTGAGACTCGTCTGAACTGCCTGACCTCATATTGTGCTTTACAACTACTTTAGAAATCCTCATCCCATGATTGCACAACAATAAGCTGTCAGTCTATGAGAGCCGGCACATCTGTGTTGTTCGCACCTCACTGAATAACTTAAAACACAATTACCTGAAACATCTGTTTGGTGATATAATCTAAAAACTTTAGCACAATTTATATTCTTTCATAATGCAAATGTGTTCCTTTTTATTATCGCCTAAAATAAATGTGAAGTTCAAGATGCTGCATGCAAACTTTTGGAAATGAGTCTTGATAATCATCTTATCATTGCATTTAGTCACATGTAGAGTTACTGTACTAACCTGTGTCGTTAATTCAGCCGCAGGCAATTATGAGTAAATGACATGTAGTAGGCGACAACCTCTTCAGTGTCTTTAAATAAAGATGCTCTGATGTTTGCATGACTTTCTTGATCTAGTGGAGGTGTCATCATTCTTGCAAAATTTCTTTTATTTAACTTCTGGAAATGTAGTTCTTGAGTTATGCAGCAAGAGAAACATTCGTTTGCAGTTTGTGTTGTTCTCATGCAGGTTTAGAGAAGCCTTATGTTATTCCACAGTGGATGCTATCCTTTGAGGTTATGAAATGAACGTGCCTTTTTTGCTTCCCTGGATAATTGGATCAAGTGTTCTGAACCCCTCGTCTCAAAGCTCATTACTGAGGTCCAAACAGGATGTTATCTGTGGAGAAATGAAGTGATCAACATGAGGATCTTCAGGCCTAATGTTCAAAAACAAAGTAAATAGTGCCATTTAAAACCATCAAGGAGTAGCTCACCCAGAAATAAAAATCAGCTGAAAATGTACTCACCCTCAGGACATCCAAGATGTAGATGAGTTTGTTTCTTCATCAGATTTGGAGAAATTTAGCATTACATCACTTGCTCACAAATGGATCCTCTGCGGTGAATGGGTGCTGTCAGAATAAGAGTCCAAACAGCTGATAAAAATAATAATCCACACCACTCCAGTCCATCTTGTGAAGTGAAAAGCTGCATGTTTGTGTCAAACAAATCCAACATTAAGGCATTTTAACTTTAAACTGTTGCTTCTGGCCAAAATATGAGTAAATAATCCATAATAATGCTTCCTCCAGTGATTATGTTGTCCTTTCACATTAAAATACACCCACATATTTGTCATTTTAAACTGTTTTCAGTAAATGATTCTTGATCAGTGCATATTTCTCTCCTGGTTCTGACTATCACTATTGACTATCACTATAGACTAATACAATCAGATACAACAATAATTTCTCAAATATTTATTACAATATATACTGAAATTCAGTATTCACTTAAAAGGGTCATCGGATGCCAAGTTCACTTTTTCATGTTGTTTGAACATTAATGTGTGTTGGCAGTGTATGTACAAATCTACCCTATAATGATAAAAATCCATGCAGTGGTTAATTAAATAATCTGTAAAAATAATATCCCCTTTTTCAAATCGAGCCGTTCTCAGATGCCTGTCGGTGTGGCGTCACACCAACAGACGCCGCTCCCACAATAGTTGATTGACATGAGCATTTTACCTCAAATCAGCTGTTACAGTCCAACCTCCATTGTTTTGATGCCGGAGCAGGGATGTAAATTAGACAAGAATATCTCCAATTGAGCAATTGATGTGTTGTGTTGCTGGATGTAATAATGAACATAGTGCTCGTCATTTACTCCCGACATCTGAGCCGCTGAAGATGCAGTGGATTACATTTGTTTGTGAAGGGAATGTGCCTCCCGATCTACATATATCCGTCTATGTTCACGCAAATCATTCATGATCCAGCTTCACTTACAGCAGAAGTGAGTATAAGGGTTTTTTTATGAATCTTTGCGATCGCCTTTCCTTATAACGTGGTAGTTACGAAGTTCAGCGGCTAAACTAAATGCAGCTAATGTAAACAAGACCGTCTTT
Source organism: Labeo catla (assembly GCA_012976165.1). NCBI lineage: Eukaryota > Metazoa > Chordata > Actinopteri > Cypriniformes > Cyprinidae > Labeo > Labeo catla. Next base: position 2,167 of record VONZ01000948.1, read on the forward strand.
CCACAGAGAGAAGAGAGGGGCGGGGTGAGCAGAGCTCATTTGCATTTAAAGGAACAACCCCTTAGAATGAGATGATTTTTGCAGAGCTGATTTTGGCAAGGTAAAAAAGTTGTTTTACAAAACCGTTGAGAATTTTTAATCAAAGTATATTAGAGACTTTTCATTAAGACCCTAAAGAATCATATTAACTTGTTGAAAATGGGCATCCGATGACCCCTTTAAATAGTATGAGATGCTTTAAACTGATTTCCTATTAAACTGTCACCAACTGAACTGCAGTGGTCGAACGATTTAAAATATAGTGAATTAAGCTACAAACTCGATCGTAATGTTTCCATCTGAACTGTATTTTCATATGTTAAAGAGCTGACCTGAATATGTCCGTAGATTTGTGTTGGTTGTCGTCTTTGGAATAAAAATATTAATATTTTTTTGTAAACATCATATATTTTCGCTTATTTCTGTTAACGTCATAAAACTAGCAAGCTAAGCCAGTAGTACTTGTAGTACTGAATGACAGTGTCGTGTAAACACGGCTGAAGACGCGAAAAGAGGACCTGGCAAACTGAATCAATTGAATGAATCATTTACGCTGGAACCGCTCTAATTGATTCAAACTTGTGACTTCGACCATTCAGTTCAAGCGGTTCACTAGCTAACAATCAAAAGAGCTATGCATTTTCGAGTTTCGACATCGCTTGTAATTATTTTAAAAATCACGTAGTGATGGGTGAAACAGAAACAATCGTTTGATTCAGAACGGAAATTCGGTGCGGTGCCGTTTTGCGAATCTTTTGATTCATATTGGGACTTCGGAATGGGTTCGCGAATCATTTTGCGAATTGAATGATTTCCGACCCCGCGCACCGAAGTCCCGTTTTGAATCAAATGATTCGTAAATCACTCGATTGTAAATTATTTTCTGCGTCCCAATGTGCATACTGTCCATCCTATCTGCCCTAAATAGTATTGAAAATTGCTGATCGTAAATCATTTGATTCAGAACGGAACTTGGATTGGGTTTGCGAATCTTTTGATTCAGATACGGCCTGCATCCCGATGTGCATACTATCCATCCTAATTCTATGTGATAGTAGTGATTTTCAATACTATTTAGGGCAGATAGGGTGCATAGTATGCACATTGGGACGCAGGGGGGACTTCGGTGTACGGATCGTGAATCATTTAATTCAGAGCGGTTCTTCGACGCGGGTTTGCGAATCATTTTTATTCAGATCGGAACTTTAAGCGCGGATCATGAATCATTGATTGATTCAGAGCGGTTCTTAGGTGGGGGTTTGCGAATCGTTAGATTCAGATCGGGACTTTATTGCGGGTTTGTGAATCTTTTCATTCAAATCAGGACTTTGTAGTGCATAGCGCAAATCTTTTTATCTGATTTCTGTTTTTATGAACAATTACAAAACATTAAACCACTAAGAAAAAAAGAAAGAAAGTGGGTATAAACAAATACAACAGTATAAACAGTAAACAGTATAAACCAATACAAATTCCTTAAGAAAAAAGTGCTGTTACTATTTTAGCTGTTCTACGTTTTTTGTGCATAAAGATATACTACAAGTATATTTGTTAAATTATGGTTCATTTTGTGTGGTTACCATAGTTTAACTACCATGTTTTTTTTTTTTCCACTTTAAGAGGGCACATAAGTTGAATATAGAGATGCCGTTTTCACTGAAGAAAAGAGAAAGTTAGAGCCAGATGTTTGTGTATGTATGTGAAATTAAGTTATATTTTCCCATATTCTTTTTGAAGTAGTTAAACAATCCAAAGAAAACGTCTTTAAAACAGAAAGAAAGATCATTTACAAAATGAGATTGGATGAACATTGATCAAATCTGGCCAAAATGACTGTATGCGCACATTGCCAAGCGAATGACCTCAGAAGAGTGACAAAAACAGCAACTCACTTCAGTGTCTGAATAGTCTATAATTACATCCATAGGCATTTTATGAAATTTGGATTAACTCATTAATCTGTTGATTAACTCATAATCTCTTGTTTGTCCTCTTCATATTTAAGGAGAGGACTGTAGTTTCCAAAGTAGACATCATTTGCTATGATTTTCAAGGGACTAGAATTTAGTAGGGATGCTTTGACATCCCTACCAATATCCAGCGACTGCCAAATTGTTCCTAGCAATAGTTTTGATCAAACAATTAAATGTCTGTTGTCAGCCATTATTTCCCCACCAATGCCAAACCTACACTCTTGATGGATTGAAGACTCCTATTTTAGCCAGAAGCAGTGGTTTAAAGTTAAAACGTCTTAATGATGAATTTCTTAAAAACACACAGTTTTTGGCTTCACAAAGTGTTAAGTGATGGACTGGAATGGTGTGGATTACTTGTGGATTATTGTGATGTTTTCATCAGCTGTTTGGACTCTTATTCTGACGGCACCCATTCACTTCAGAGGATCCATTAGTGAAAAAGTGTTAAATTTCTCCACATCTGATGAAGAAACAAACTCGTTCTGAGGGTGAGCACATTTTCAGCAAAACTTTATTTTATTTGGGTGAACTATTCCTTTAAAGAACTAGAAACTATATATATTGATTAAAAGAACATCAAGAACTTTTTTCGAGAACTGGGGTCTTTAGCAATAAGAAAGAGCTTTCTTTGGTGGTACAAATAAGTTTCTGCTGCTCTCATTCAGTGGTCTTATCTGCTCTGGTGTTTGTTGCCAGTAAGCAATTTGCTGAAAATTTTCAAGGCCTCTCTTGATGTGCCTCCCGCCCGATGGAAACGGCCTTGCGATTAGATTCTGCTGCGCTCAGCGTTTGGAAATCTCAGGCACAGTCAGAGAGTTTGAGACTTGATAAGTTCACGGGCCTCTGATGCTTTAATCAAACTCTTTACTGAGTTTAATTTCAGATAAGATATATCATGTGTTCAACTGTGCTTTATCATGAACGGAAGCAAAAAAAAAAAAAAGAAGATCAAGGTCATTTGGGGGGTATCTAGGTGTTTGCATGTTTACATGCACAGTTCTTTACTGGAAACACTGAACATGTTTTTCACATTACACTGCATTTAATTTTATTATTCAGCATGGTCATTTAACTAACTCATTAATTCTTTTGCATGGCCTTAGTGCAGTAAGCACACGTGATGCAAAATGTAGGTCGTGTTGATTTATGTTGATTAATTTTATTGTTCGTGCAAAACTGGTTCATTGAAATTAATCGCTGCATTTCATAGTGCTTGTGTTTGGAGATTTTAGTGAATGTAATTTATCCCAATAAGCTGACCTAGAATTCTGTAATAGACTAATATTGGGATATTAGCGTGCATGCAAGCATGTCACTGCATATTATCTTATATTAGCATAATAATAATTCTGCCCTGCATCATTACCTGCTGAACAGTCTGTTTCACTTAAAAATACCGTATATGATATTATGGCAGTGAAATGCATGCTGCTTTTTTAAATAATTGCAGGTTGCTAGTGAATATAGGTGATGGAAGGAAAAAAAATATGACATCTGTTTTGTTTTTCAATCAGTCATCTGCAATTGAAATGAAAAGGATTTAATTGCATTTGCATCCCAACAAATGCTTTCATTTCGTTTTTTTTCTCTCGCATGGCAGTTTCTCACAGGATGTCGTATGTAAAAGAAGTGTCATGCAGTGTGAGTGCTGAACGTGTTGGAGATGCACCTGCAGTGGGCCGCAGGAAGCGCACACAATAGAGTTTGTGTCAGCTCTGAGCATCCTGTTTGGGAGGAAGTCAAGATTCCTTTGGATTCGTGCACATGCACATTAACATCCCATTCACGATTTACACTTTTACACACATGTAAGCTTAACGTCAACAAGAGATTTCTTTATTAATGCACATTTCTGCTTATATTATGCATGAATCCTCAGTACGTTTGATTTCTAATCTTTCATCAAAATGAAATAACTTGCTCTGAAACGACTTTTCTTTTCAGCTGATGTCATCAGCTTACTTTTCATGACTTTTCACCATCCAATCAATTCTCATGGATAAAATCAAGTCCTGTCTGACATGTTTGTCTTGTTCACCCCAAAAAACAAAATTGTTGAAATTTACAAGTAATCCACACCGCACCAGTCCATCAGTTAACATCCTTATAAAGCGAAAAGCTGTGTGCTTGTAAGAAACAAACCCATTGTTAAGGACAAAATATGGGCAAAATATGAATTTTGTGAAACAAAAAGGTTCTTCAGATGTTAAGGGTTCTTTATGGAACCATTTAGACAAAAAAGGTTCTTCTATGGCATTGTGATACACCTTTATTTTTTAAGAGTGTAAATCCACTGACATATTTATTTAGAGCTGTTTTGGACAGTGCTTGATCTGTGCGTATTTCTCTCCTGATTCAGACGAGATTACTTTTTCACTGGAGAAAGCAATAGAGGACTGGATGGAAGCAATGGTTTAAAGTTAATAAAGACTTAAAAACGCACAGTTTTTTGCTTCACAAGATGTTAACTGGTGGACTGGAGTGGTATGGATTTCTTGTGGATTATTGAGATGTTTTTATCAGCTGTCTGGACTCTTTTATAATGATGGCACCCATTCACTGCAGAGCATCCATTGGTGAGCAAGTGATGTAATGCTGCATTTCCCTAAATCCCTTTAATGCATCACATACGAAGTAAACCAGGTTGCGATGCTGTTCAATATTGACTTAAATGGAACTTAACTTAACAAAATAAAAGCATTGTAAGTGCTGGATGTGCATCACTGATTTTAAATGTTCTTTATATTTAAGTGTATTATAAAACAAATTTGGGACAAATCAATTTCAGTTCCAGTGGGGCAGGGAGCTACCAGTCAATGAGCAGCTATTGATTTATGTCTGGCCCTTTAAACTCCAGCATAGTTCAATAACAGAGAGGTTACAAGCCGGATGTTTGGGTGACGTGATGTTTTGGTATTCTGTTGACGACAGTTGCATTTTGTCATTTTCTATTTGTAGTCCACATGTGTCTGCAGAGGTAGTAAGGGACCTTCCAGTGCCGGATAGAACAGCAGGAACACTCTAGGAAACATGAAGTCAAGATCGTCACTCTCTCCTGCTGCGCAACAAGAGGCTGTGTGTCAATGTTTTTAGCGCTTTAGTAATTATAATGTCCTATTGATTTAATGCAGAGCCAATGGCTTGAATAAGACGCACAATATGCAATTTCATATTCTGATTGAGGGCACGAACCGTTAATAGCTCGCTGTCATCAGTGAAACGCAGTTATAAAATGTTCTGGAGCAGGATGGGTCAAACAAATCGAGCGAGACGGATGTTCTTGTGATGTAACAGGCTTTAGTTTGTCACCTTCAGAAATCACCTGGACTGAAAGCCTCTAAATGCATGTTAATTCTGATGTTTAACACAGGTGATGTAACTCTGTTGATCTCAGGTTCATATGATGTGAATTTACAGTGATGGGCAAAATTATTAGAACCCTAGTATTTTCACCAGCTAAAAAAAGTCTGCAGTGTGTCAGTAGGAAATAACCGCTTGCATTTCCAAACATTTGTTGTGCCATTAATTGTAATAATCCAGTGAGACTTTTGTTTGCACAAGGTGTCTGACAAATGGATCTAATCTCATCATCATCCAGTCTGTCTGGAATGACGTGAAGAAACAGAACACTTGACTAAATCCAGAAGAACTGTGGCAATGTCTCCAAGATGTTTCAAGAGACCTGCAAATCTACCTGAAAAACTACACGCAAGTGCACCTAGGGCAAAAGCTGCTTTAAATGCAAACTAGCAAAATAAAATAAGTTTTGTATTTATTTAAATATACTACTATAGTTTGTTTCGGGTGGTGTTTATTTTAATAAAAAGTAACAAAAAATGTTTTTTTTATTGCTATTACTATAATAACACTGATAGATACAGTAGATTTAAAGTAATAACTGATGCTATGAAGACATGAGGAGCTATTTTTAAATGTGGTAAATACATGTAATGTAAATCTAAAAAAAGTATAAAAGTGGTTTAGAAATATGCAAATACAATATTTAAACATACAGATCGACAATTGTATAAACTGCATAAAACATCCTGTTTTAGTAAGTTGTTGTTTGTGTGCCTGATACTTATTTTGTTTTATAAAAAAAGCATACAATGTGAAAGATGATGTTGATAATTCACAGTAGGTTTAAGATTTTCAATGTTTGATTTGAATTTGAAATCAAAAGTGGTGCCGATTCTTACTATATGCTTGCAGTGAGAATATTGTAACCTATTTATATGTCCACCAATATAAATAAGCTGCTTTTGTGTGTGATGTGAAACAGACCTATTGTTTTGCTGCCTATAAATTGTGAGTATTTCCTTCTCTAAATGTAAAACTAGTTTCCTAAAGGCACATTTCCAGTTGAACCAGTGGATTGGCTTTCATTTTCCCTCTTCAGTAAATGTTGCACATTTGTATTGCATTCTGCTTGTACAGTGGATGGGTCATTGAGTGCAGGCTGATTCTTTGAAAGCACACTGATCATTTTCATTATGCTCTGGTTTTAGTGGCCGTATCATCAAGATGATACATCAAGCCTCAAGTGTTCCTGAGCTAATCTGGACCCGATGAAGATCTCCTTTTGTCACACTCACCTCATTAATGGACTCTAACTAATGGACGTATGTTCTCATACGGCAGAACACAGTAAGATCTTGGCAGTATCTAAGATAAGCTTTTGTTCGGAGAGTTTCATTACTGGATTCAATGAAACATTCATAATAGGGTCATTTGTCTTTTCGGTGTGCTGTCAACTGTGATTTTTGATTCCGGCCTAAAGATATTTTATCACCGTCCCCGTGTGCCAGAGCAGAACTCTATTTGTAGAACATCCCAATAATGAAACTATTCTCCAGTCTGAAAATGAAGTGTCAAATGTCTTGCCGGTCTGCTGTGTGAGGTCTGCCTCCAAGCTCTGTTAAAATAAGATGAAATTCAGTAAGAATACATTATAAATAATGCGTCAGGGCATACAAAAGGACAAATATTTCATGTAAAGCAAAGAGAACAATGTTCTGTGTGTGTTTTTGTAGTGTATTTTCTGTTTTTCCAGTTTCAAGCGAATCACTGAAGTGTGTAATTTGGTCTTACTGTATGTAATTTATTATTATTAATTTGTTGCTGTTGCATGCTAACTGCCTCATACTTGGTTAAAGAAATAGTATACCCAAAATTGAATATGCATTCACTCTCAAGCAACCCAAGATGTAGATGAGTTTGTTTCTTCGTCAGATTTAGAGAAATTTATTGCATTGCATGACTTGCTCATCAATGGATCCTCTGCAGTGAATGGGTGCCGTCAGAATGATAACACAGTAATCCACAAGTAATCCACACCACTCCAGTTCAGCTAGTTGCTCTTTTCTAAGAAATTACAGTCATGGGAATCAAATCATTTTAAGCTTCAAAAGGGCAAAAAACACCTTGAGTGGATCAGGAAGTCATACAGGTTTGGAACAACATGAGAGTCACTAAATAATAATCCCACATATCAACACCCGGGCAACCACCCAGAACAACGCATGGAAAAAGTGACTTTTGCAAGGCCAGAAAGTGTTAAAATCTAGCTATTTTGCTGTTTTTGCATGCAATAATGTCAGTTATAAACATGCACATACCTGCTGACTTGTCTCACCGTTTCTAGTTGACACTTTAATTGTACCGTTAAGTTTATGTGGATATTTTTATAGCCTTCCTAAGGATGTGAATAAAATTCTAAAATCCTCTGGTCTGGTAAAATAACACCTTCTTTTTAAGAGGGACTGTCAACACTCGCTCACAGAAGCACTGGGAATTATTCGCACAAAAAATGAGAGCAGAAATTATAAGCGAAAATTAAACCAAAAGCCTGGTTAATGCTATGTAGTATGATTATGTGAAATGTATCACTGCACTTTGGACGTGAATAAACTCGTGGCATGTCTTTGAATGTCTCTTTGTCCCATTTGTTGCAGGGCGATTGTTCTAGTCGTGAGACTTTTTTGTTGTTGGTTTATGGCGGCTTTTGTCTGGGCATGTTAGTGAAGGAGTTTTCCTTTTGTGTGATGACTCAACCCTTGGCCCGGTGTCCTTTGATTTATCACAGGCGGTTATTGTTGCGACCTGTGTGTTTCAGTGCCGGAGGTTTCCCACCGCATGCCTCGGTTTCGGTGGAGGCACTCAGGTGTTTGGAATGTGATTGCAGAGGGAGTGTCGAGCAGAAACCTTTATACCATGGATACAAGATCAGCAACTAAATTTAATGACATGTTTACATAGAGAGAATCTTTTCATGCATGTCACACATTTAGCTTAATGACCACTTCCTATCTATATCTGTCGTTCTTTCATTCTTTCTATCTATCATTCTGTCTATCTATATCTGTCGTTCTTTCATTCTATCTATTGTTCGTTCGTTCATTTGTTCTATTGTTCATTCATTCATTCTATCTATAGTTCTATTGTTCTATCTGTCTGTCTGTCTATCTATCGTTCATTCTATTGTTCGTTCATTCATTCTGTCTATCTATTGTTCTATCTCATGTTGCTCTCTGTCTATCTATCTATCTATCTATCTATCTGTCTATCTATCTATCGTTCGTTTGTTCTATTGTTCATTCATTCTATCATTCGTTTGTTCATTTGTTCATTCATTCTATCTATCATTTGTTCGTTCATTTGTTCTATCTATCTATCTATCTATCTATCGTTTGTTCATTTGTTCTATTGTTCATTCATTCTATCTATCTATCTATCTATCGTTTGTTCATTTGTTCTATTGTTCATTCTATCTATCTATCTATCTATCTCTATCTATCTATCGTTAGTTAGTTTGTTCGTTTGTTCTATTGTTCTATTGTTCATTCATTCTATCTATCATTCGTTCGTTCATTTGTTCATTCATTCTGTCGTTTGTTCGTTTATTTGTTCTGTATCTGTCTATCTATCGTTTGTTTATTTGTTCTATTGTTTGTTCATTCTGTCTATACTTCTACTGTTCTGTCTATCTATATCTGTCGTTCTTTCATTCTGTCTATCGTTCGTTCAATTGTTCATTCATTCTATCTAACATCTATCTATCTATCGTTCATTGATTCATTCTGTCTATAGTTCTGTCTGTGTCTGTATCTGTCTGTCTGTCTGTCTGTCTGTCTGTCTGTCTGTCTATCTATCTATCTATCTGTTTATCTATCTATCTGTCTATCTATCTATCTATCTATCTTTTGTTCAGCTCTTTTATCTATCCTTCTATCTGTGGACTTGTTTTTCTGTCTGTCATTTATAAACACTCGTGCATTTTAAAAATGTGTTCATTAATAAAATAGAAATATCAGTTGATTCATACATTTCTGTTTGCATATTTATAAACCACTGTTCTGTTAAGATTTACACTAAATTTATTTAAAGACCACATTTAAAAATAGATTTGAATGTCTTCATAGCAATGTAAAATTATTTCTTTAATATTTAAATATTACATGACTATTATTTTCATTTTTTTTTTTTAAATAATCACCGAAACTTACAGCTGTTTTACTTGCAGTGAGTTTCTGTCATGTCATGATCTGAAAAAAAAAGAACTTATTTAGCCTACCGAAAACAGTATGAATAATCTTGATTATGACAGGTGCTTTAGAGTTATCAGCAAATCAGAATTATATAACTCCTAATCTGCCACATCCTGTGACGGGTGGTTTATCCATCTTGATTGATTAATTGTGCCTGTGTGTTTGTAGAAATCCTGTTCATCATAATGCTCACTGACCAGAAACAGGCTTTTTATTTTTGTTCTACAATCCTCCACGCCTCCAGCTTGAATGTTGAGAATCTGAACTTCTAGCAAACCCTTCCAGTTGGAGGATTTAATTTCCGTGACTTTGTGCTATTGAGCAACATGATAGCATTTTCTTATGCTTTCGTGTCTTTTGCATCATTGCAGAAACTGTCAAATGAAACTATACACCTGTGGAGATGAAGACTTCACATGAATTAACCACCCACCTTGTAGACATCCCATAATACCTGCAGGGCTGATACAGATGATGTTGATGTCAGTAAGGCTTCTGTTTTATTACCAGGAAAAAATCCGGGAGTCTTGCCTGAGCGCAAGGATTCAGGATGTGTTGACAAGAGAATAAATGGAATTTATTAACTGTAAATCTGAGCCAGATCTGCAGCAGCAATGTTACTAAAACACATCCTTCTACACATGGTTCTCTAGTAAACACTACTATAAGGTTTTTTGTCAGGCGGGGAGAAACAAGAAATAAATCATGTTTATTGTGCACAGTCAATTCTGTTTAGACTGAATTCAGCCAACTGAGTCATATTTCACCTAAAAGCAAAAGAAAGAAAGAAGAAAATATATAGTGCATAATGAAAAGTGCATTGTGATATTATTTTTATGACAATTAAATCCCCAGTTCTCATAATTGCAATGCATTTGGATTTTATTAAATTTTATTTTATTTCCTGATTTGGGGGTAAATGTGACCTGGAGTTCCATCTGTCCATCCATTCATCCATCAAAACATTTGTCTGTTAATTGCATTTATTTAGCATTTTATTTGATTATTTTATTTTTTTATTCTGATCTCAGTGTTTTCATGAGATTCGTCCATATATCTGTGTCATCCAAGGTTGTCCTCAAAAGTATGCAGTGTCAAATTCACTTCATTTTTCACCTCTGAGTTTTTCTCGAGTCTGTGTTACATCACGCTCCCTGAGCTGAAGTGAAACACTCGAGCTGAAATCAAACAGTCAAACGTGTTTCCTCACCAATTGCTGGCACTTCCGGGAATTTTGTCTCCACTTTTTTCCACAGAATGAACCCAACAATCCTGAGTAATTGTGCACCCAACAAAAACATCAACAACTGTGGCATGTGCAGTCAAATAAGGCCTTGCATTGTACATGAAATCAATAGAATCAGTCGAGTTTTTATGAGGTTTTGTTTTGTTCAAGCTGAACCAACGTCAGACATTTCTGCAGAGTTCAGCTACCCTAAAGTGCAACAAAAGCCTAATTATTTTCTTGTTTTACTGGAGTATTAAAGAATGTTTTTAAAGTATTTGGACACCTAATAAAATGTCATTGCATTAGAAAAAATGTCAAAGCAAGCCACTCACATTCTAAAGTACAGACATATTTAAGCAAAACATTTCTCAAAATAAAACGGCAAATGTAGTTTTAAGAGACATGTAGACATGGTTAACATGTCCAGATAGTTTAAGCAGCCCATTGTGTCTTGTGAGACAAATCTACATCCATTGGTTAATGGTTAATGGATCTGTCATTCTAGTTTGTCTTGTGGTTTAAGTGGTTACTGTTGGCCTTGAGTTATTCACTTAAACATTATTTAAAGGATTCCATAGGTAATAGTTTAATCAGTCTGAATGTAATTACAGTAGACAACATACTGAAAAAATTCCTGCTGTCTGGGAGGCCGGCCGTTCCAGATCAGGAGCTGCAAATTCCCTGTGTTTTATCGACAGTATCAGTATCTAGATTGTAAACATTCAATGGCATTATAAATGCTGGAAGTGACTAGAAAAGTTTAGGTAACACAAATGTAATTTTAATAAGAGACTTTTTTTCTGGCTCGGAAGCAAATGTACGGATTTGTGTATTAAACAGCATAACAGATCAAAGCATCTGGGGTTTAATTAAATGATTTAAAAAATTACAGTAAAAGCAGGAAAATTGTGAAATATTTTTATCCGTTTGAATATATTCTAAAATGTCATTTACTTCTGTGATGCAAAGCTGAATTTTCCGCATTATTACTTTAATCTTTAGTGTCACATGATGCTTCAGAAATCATTCTAATATGCTGATTTTCTGATTAAAGTGCCCCTATTATGGATTAAAAAAGGTTCATATTTTGGTTTTGGGAGTCCCCAACAAGAAGTTGACATGCATGCAAGGTCATAAAACACTTCTGTTGTCTTATAATATGCATTTATTTTTACCTTATTTGTTCAATGACTCCCAAACGGTTCGTTAAAACGAATCATTTGCCCAAACCACTCCTTTGCTGACACTAATCTACGGTGATTGGTCCGATGACCCAGTCTTTTGTGATTGGTTTAACGTGCAGCGAATTTCAAACATGGAACGCCCATCACCGTTAACCCACAACTCGGTGGTAAACAACAACACCCAAACAACCATAGTATATGCGTCAACCCAATGCAGAAATGTATTGATAAAGCACTGCAGCTTGTACACCAACGTATTGTTCTATTCTTTGTCAGAACTTCAAGTAATCGCAACGACAGACATTCACTATTCATCAACACATTTCTAGACAATAGCGAGTGAACAGATAAAGCTGTCAGCCGGTTAGCCAGAGACCTACGAGCTGCACGGAGCGAACACAACACACACAACTAAAGTGTTTTGCATGATACAGAGTAACCTTACATGAGAGCAACACGTTTTAGAATAAAAATGTCCTGATAATTTACTCACCCCAATGTCATACAAGACATATTACACTACATAACACCCAACTACATCTTTGAACGATCGCTAGAATATACAACCATCAATTATTAATCACACTTACAGGTAGAGGTTCAGAGAAGCAAGCCATGGTCCAAATAAACTGGTCACTGATGCATCTTTGGTGAATCCCGCATTGTACTTAGGATACAGCGTCTTCTCGACATGACGTAAACCACATGGAAATTTTACTGTTTGTGGGCGGGCAAGTTGTTCGCGACGTAGAACATGGGCGGACATTATGCAAATGTGTTACTTCGTGATGTATGGCTGTAACAGAAAAAGATTCGAATTCCTGACGACTCATTCAGGCGATTGTGAACCAACTCTTTTTTTTGATAGACAATAAGTTTATGTATCGTGCACTGTCGGCTTCACAACTTTGCAGATAGTTTATGTTCACATACAGCTACATGACAGGTCATATTTGAAAAGGCGTAATAGGAGCACTTTAAGAAACATTTCTGATAGTTATCAATTTTTAAAAACGGCTTCATATGTTGTGAAAACTGGCCGTTTTTTTCATACTGCAAATACTGCATCCACCATCTTTCTCTGTTTATTTTCAGAGTATTTTTCTAGTTATCCACCTATCCACTATCAGAGATAATGCCAGCCTGTCTGCCAGTCGGCCGTCTGCCCAACGGGAATGTCACCAATGACGTACCATAATTAACAATGTCCATCAGCCTGAGCTGAGCTGGGAGAGATGCCTGTGTGTTGGCGAGGTATTGATGGGTGTTTGTGATGTTTTTCTGTGTGGTGAAAGTGTTTGGCAGCAGGATTTGCTCCATTGCTGACCAGCGGCTCTGTCTCACAAGAGATTTGACAGACGGTGGAGCTGAGATGGATAGATGGGTGACAAATCTATCCTCAGAGGAACAGACTCAGAGGTTTAGCTTTCAGAGCTGTGGAGAATTAATACAGTTAAGGCTGGAATACACTATACAACTTTAGCTCCGATTTCCCCTGATTTACAGTCTGGAGAAGTTAGCTGCCAAAAGTCAGAGCCAGTCTGGAGATTTGAATTGACAGAAGGGGTTTTTGCAATGCAGGAACTAGGACTGTATTTAGTTCTAGGAACTCCGTCTGGGGAAACTAAATTAGCTCCTATTTCAGTTCTATAGGAACTATCAGTTATGTAAGTGTATGCTGATTGGCCAAACACATAGGAAACACCGGCTACCCAGTGTTTTTAAAATGCAAACATGGCAAAACGACAATAAAAGCATTTACCTGTTGTCGGCAGCATTGTGTTATTTTCTCAGCCCCAATGATATCTAACACTGCAAGTTGTCATAGGAGATTTAAGGCCCGTTCACACCAATAACGATAACTATAAAGATAATTAAAGCTGCGTTGAAAGCGCTCTCGCACCAAGGCTCACCTCCACCTTGTGGCTTTAGGAAAATGTCGAATGGAGAGCAATATGCCTTTAAAGTGGTAAATATAGGAGGAATATGTCAAAGTCAATTACATGTGCCAAATTTCCTGCTGCCAGCTAGTAGCACTATGCCTATAACTGAATATTGGCATGTAGATGTGTTCAGGCCAGGACTTTGTTTAAACATATGAATTTTGGTGCAGATTGAACATGGTATGCTTGTGTTACTGTATAGCATGACATATCCTGTTGCCAACAGGTGGCGCTATGGTTATACCGAATATTGGCTTTTAGATGTCTTCAGGCCAGGGCTCTTACTAAATGTGAAGTTTGGTGCGGATTAATTTTGTTAACGCAAAACAAGTAATTTCATGTTGCCAGCAGGTGGCGCTATGATTATAACAGAATATTGGCCTTTAAATGTGTTCAAGCCAGGTCTCTTATCAAACGTGTGAAATCTGGGGCAGATCGGCCATGTATGGCTGAGTTACAACAACTTATTTTTCCATGGTGAACCATCGAACTTTGTCGCGCCACCACAGACACACCCTTTAACAAAAACTCAAGATCTTCATAATTTAACATCGCAAAGGCCTTTAGAGTAGACTGACCATATATAATGTTGATATCATTAAATCTCTAGGAGGGGTTTGTTACAGCGTAGAACATGTCACTTCCTGTTGCCAGCAGGTGGCGTTATGGCTATAAATGAATATGAGCATTGGCATGTGTTCAGGACAGGACTCTTATCAAACGTGAATTTTGGTGCATATTGGATATTGTCTGAATTATAATAACTACCTGTTTCATGGTGAAACATCGAAGTTTGTCAGGCTGTCACAGACATGCCCTTCAATGAAAACTTAAGATCTTCACAATTTAACGTCACAAAGGGAATAAGATTGCACTGACCAAATTTGGTGTTGATCTGTTTAAATCTCTAGGAGGAGTTTGTTTAAATACAATGCCTGCAAATGGCAAAAATGGCGTTTAGTCAGATTTCCTTGCTCTTTTAATCACATAAATTGTGTGTTTACATTCCATCTCCATTATCACGAAACCCATGACACACAAAAAAAAACGCAACTGGTTGTTGATGTTTGTAAATGGCATGCATAAAGATGTCACTGTTGGTCCCTTTAGAGTTCCTGCTGCTGGTGTGAATGCAATACTACGTGCTGTGCATACTAGGGTACAACGGGGCTAAAGGCACCCCGGGTTAAAACGCGCCTATAATATTATTTTCCTCTAAACCACTAGGTGGCAGAAAAAAAGTGACATAGCACTTTCTAAAACATCCACTTTTCAAGATAACTGTGCAAATTTGTCTGATCCTTGACGCGATCGCGGGCAGCAGCACAAAGTCGCTTCTGTGCTTACTTGATCTAATAGTTGATGTTTTTAAAAATGTTGTAGATTTAAGTAGCAAATGAGAATCGCTAAAAGACAAAGTGACAAAGGTCCTCTTAATGATTTTCAGTTTTAAGATAATTAAAACAGCAGTTTTTAAATAACGAAAGAACATGTAAAAGTATGGTATTTGGGGTAAAAAGTGCCCCTGCTGTTGGGGCTGAAAGGCACAATAATTAACATGATAATTAATAGAAGGCTGATTTTTTCCATTTGTTGTCATGACATGTCATACATTATGTTGAGTGTCCATATTCACCATATTTAGAATGAAACCATCATATTTAAAAACGTGATATTAATCGTATCATATAATAAAATATAAGCTGTTGCTACTACTGTAAAGTTATATTAAATTACTATCTCATCCAATGCTTTCATAATCTTTACATTTTAAAATGGTTTTGTTTCTGTATTTTAAAATGTTTTATATTAACATATTTTATGGCAGTATATTTACTGAACAAAAATTCTTTTATCAAAATAAGCTGAAAGTAGTACAAACTTTGTTAAAGTGAAACAAAAAAAACAAAACAAAAAAACATTGTTTTAGCTAAAGTATTTGTATCAATACTGTGTGCCTTTTACCCCATGCTGGTGAGCCTTTTACCCTGTGTGTGGGGTAAAAGGCCCCCCCCTTGCCACCTCATGCATTTATAAGATTTTTAAACAAAGTAAACGACTTGTATGATTTATTTTCTCACAAAATCTGTTGCTCCATAAATGTTAAATAAAAATGTATATATTTTTCTGCAATCATATACTTTGGACACAGTGAAAAGCACATTTTTTTCTTAGGGTGTGCCTGTAGTCCCGTTGTACCCTACCCATCCAAGTGCACACACAGCAGTGAGTAGTGAACAAACACACACATACCGTGAACACACAACCGGAGCAGAACAGTAAATTGCCGTAAAATTACCAGAACGACTTTACCAGTAAATACAAAAATGCGCTGTTCACAAAGGCAACAACGTGCCATCTTTTTACTGGTAATGCCCCATTTACACATCACTTTCAAAATACGGTAAATTCTGTGGCATCATTAACCAGAAATGACCTCTAAATGGCTGTACCTCCCAGTTTTGTGTTTGTAAACATGGAAGGGTATACGTGGTCAGTGTTTTTGTTTGTTTTCATTTTTGTGTCAAATGTTCACTTTCTTGCAGCTGCTTTTGGCCCATAAACATTGTGTTAGGCTTGGAATACACTACACGATTTTGCCCTGATTTTCTGTTGATTTACAGTCTGGAAAAGCTGACGCTAGTAGCTGAAAGTAAGAGCCAGTCTGCAAATTTGAGTCAACAGATTCCACAGAAAATCACTTTTTTAGCTTCAGACTCCTCAGTTTCCAGACAGTCAGGGTAAATCAAACATGTTTGATATTTTCAGCCGATTTTAGAACACATTGTTTTTATTTGTCAAGCGTCTCCTAGCAACAAGGTGCACGTTTCTGCGTGAGTTTGTTGTGATCGGAACGACTTTAAAAATTGTCTGAAAAATGGTCCTCAGTCGTGTAGTGTATGATGGCCAGTTTTTCTCTCTGTCATTACTTATAAAGTCAGTATTTATATTAAGTGTTTTAAAGTGGTGCTATTATGCTTTTTCACGTTTTGAACTTTAGTCAGTGTGTGGTGTGTATCTTTGGGCATAAAAAAGATCTACAAAGTAACAAATCTCAAAGTCCACTCCAAAAGGAGATATTTTGTTTTTTAAAAATCCCTTTTCAAGAACTACAACGAACGCTCCTTTGGACTGCAACGTTTGTTTTCCGTATGCAATGATGTCACAACGTGGTCCATTAGAACATCATTAAAATAAATCCCGCCCACGTAAATTCGAATTGTTGAAGGGAGGGTAGAGACGAGGTGGGGGATTAGGCCCTGATCACACCGAATGCGTTTTTTTATGTCTGAAAACGCAAGGCGCACCTCACTGCCCTTTTCTGGTGACTTTTAAAAAAGGAGCAGTGCGTTGCGTTTTTTTTATGTTGCTAGGCAACCATCAAATCAGGATTATAGCGCGAGCGCTCTAAAATCTTCGGTTTTTAGCTGTTTAGTAAACTGTCATATCAGCAAAAACCTTAAAAAATACAGCTCCGGGTAACCCGGGATAGACACCAAAAGTTTCTCCTCCATCACTGCAGTCTCCGGACTTTTTAGGCAACGGTAAAACTTTCGTTATTCGGTTGGACAATGAAAAAAACACGATGACGTCGGGCGCTTTTCCGCTCAGTTGCTTTTTTTTTGTTTATATTTCACAGTTCTGAGAAAAAATCACAGTTGCGAGATATGAACTGAGAAAAAAGTCAGAATTGCAAGATACAAACTCACTTTTGTGAGGGGAAAAAAGTCAGAATTACATGAAAAAAGTCAGAATTACGAGATACAAACTTGTTTTTGTGAGAAAAAGTCTGAATTTTTATGTTTTTTAGTCTGTTTTTAGAGATATAAAGAAGTCGCGAGATATAAGATGAGAAGAGAAGTTGTGAGAAAAAAGTAAATTGCAAGATACGAACTCAGTTTTGTGAGGAAAAAAAGTGAGAATTACATGAAAAACATCAGAATTGAGAGAAACTCACTTTTGTAAGAAAAAAGTAACAATTTTTATCTCAGTTTTTTAGTCAGTTTTTGGATATAAAAAGATATTGCGAGATACAAACTTGTTTTTGTGAGAAAAAGTCAGAATTTTTATCTCAGTTTTTTAGTCAGTTTTTAGATGTAAAAAAGTATCGCAAGATACAAACTCGCAGTTGTAAGAAAAAAGGTCAGATTTGAGAGATATAAACTCACTTTTGTAAGAAAAAAGTCAGAATTACGAGTTTTTATCTCACAATTCTGACTTTATTTCTTGCAATTGTGAGTTTATATCTGTTTAGATATTCATAGTGGAGATCTATAAAATAGACAGTAGATGATTGCTTTGGGTGGTCGCTAGGTTGTTGTTTGTCTCTATGCTGTGGTTTACACAATAACGTGAAATGTACTGTGTGTCTTTTATCTGCTGGCGACGTTCACCAAACTTCAAGCACACCGTCAGTGTTTACTTTGTTTGAAGAGATTACACTGTGCAGCTTCACCGAAACCACTGAGTTCTTTGAATGAACACTAAGCATTTGTGAAAGAGGTCAATGTATAGCATAAGAGCGCCAGCGATGACAGTTTTATATGCTTCTGAGCTTTTTGGTGGATTTAGTCTTTGTTGAGATGGGCAGTGTCAGCTGGCACCCCAGCTAGTGTTTGCTTATGAGTCTTTGCACCTGGCGTTTGTCAGTAGCTGCTGTTTGACATTTATTTAAACCTTCTCCATATTAAACTGAGGGTGCTGCAGGCACATCGCTGCTGAAATTAGAGATGGTCCGTCTGTGTGTCTTATTTTGTAGTTTTAGTCTGTTTGTGCACCAAGTTTAATAATGTTGTTGACCTTGTCTTTGACCTTTAGAAATAAATAGCCTGATTTTGCTATTGTCCCCTCAAATAAATGTCAATCATATTGAATTCTTAATAAGTAATACAAAAAACAATAGGGCACTATGATTTCTGCAGTTTTTGGACAATAAGATTTTTAATGTTTTTTTTTTTTTTTTTTTTAAAGAAGTCTCTTCTGCTAACCAAGCCTGCATTTATTTAATCAAAAAACAATTTTGAAATATTTTTACTATTTAAAATAACTGTTTTCTATTTGAATATATTTTAAAATGTAATTTACATGCTGATTCAGATCAGCATTTATTTGAAATAAAAACTTTATACACTATACCATTCAAAAGCTTGAAATTAGTGTAGTTGTTTTAGGGAAATTAATGATAGAAATTAATACTTTGATTTAGCAAGCATGCTTTAAATTGATCAAAAGTGATGATTAAGATATTTATATATTACAACAGAATTTTATTTCAGATAAATGCTGTTCTTCTGAACTTTCTATTCATCAAAGAAACCTGAAAAAATAATAATAAAAAAATATTTTAAAAATAATAAAAACAATAATAAATGTTTTTCGAGCAGCAAATCAGAATATTAGAATCATTTCTGAAGGATCATGTGACTGGAGTAATGATGCTAAAAAATTTTGCATTTAATCACAGGAATATATTACATTTTAAAATATATTCGAAAAGAAAACAGTTATTTTAAATAGCAAAAATATTTAAAATTTTACTGTTTTTGCTCTACTTTGGATCAAATAAATGCAGGCTTGGTAAGCAGAAGAGACTTATTTAAAAAACATTAAAAATCTTACTGTCCAAAAACTTTTGACTGATAGTGCCTGTGAGAAAAAAAAAAAAAAAGACTGATATTTAAATATAAAGTCTGCAAACTTGTAGATTAAATCATAAAACACAGAATCCAGAAAAAGAAATAGACAACACAGAAAATACTAAGGGGGGAAAAAAAACTGTAATAAATGATAAAATTGTTAACGGTTCACAATTTTAATTGATTAGAGATTAAAAAAATAAATTTAATTTTTGTTAAACAATTTAAGAAGGATTCCAGAAAAAAATAAAATGATTTCATAAGGCTGTATAACAATATAATATCAAATAATGCACTATAATATAATATATTATAATTATATTTATTTGTGTGTTTGTTTGCTTGCATTAGAGTCGTGAGAATGTAATGTGCTTAATTGGTTGAAGATGATTCATGAGACAGTGTGTTACGATGAATATTCTTCTTTTTGAATAAGTTTTTTGGGTGAAACATGACCAGGGCATGTTGTTGACAGGTTTGTGCGATCCACCCATTTCTAAATTACTTGTTTCTTGCAGTTCAGCTTCAGTAAATATCCTGGATGACCTGGAGAGGGAGAGTTGTGCAAATATTAGTGTTTTGACTGCAGTCAGATGCTTTTATTTGAGAAGAGCCAAATTTTCAATGATCTGAAAATATCTGACATTTGTCAGAAAAGCCTTCACATGTTTTGAGGGCCTTTGAAAACACAAAAGTACACAAAACCACAATCCAGACTGAGAGTGCACGAATCTCTTTGTCCTTGTGTGTTTTCCTTGGGCAGTTGGTGGCTTATTTTCACTCTAAATGCATGCGACACTCTCTGGCGCTGGCTGTTGCTAGGCTGAGAGGACGTTGAGTATTTGAGTATACTCTGAATGCCACAGTCTCTCTCTGTCACCTCCTTCATTTCCTCTGGCATCTTTGACCTTAATGTGCAAGGCACACCAACCAGGATCCCGTTCACGTTTGCCTGGAGCGTGTCACGCAGATGTCAGTAGAGCACGGTCTGATATCAGTGTGCATTTGACTGATGACTCAGTCGTTTAAAACCACATAGGTGTGTATAATGATTAATGTACAAAAATCATGCCGCATTCACAATCTTTATTGAAATATGGTGGATTGGTTTTAATATGGTGGTTTAAAGGCATTTTGCATTCACAGGGCACAAGTGATGAATACATTTTAGATCCAAACGTATGTTGAAATAACGCCGCCAGGTTTGAGATTCATTCAGAGCGAGTGAGATTAATGGAATACTTTATACAGGAAATGGAGACGATCCCTGAGCAAATGTTAGCAGGTTTAGTGAAGGTGGTGTCGGAGATATTGCACAAACTGTGTGTGGGAGAGAGAGAAATGCATAGGATAACTGTAAAAATTGTTTGTACTGATCCAAACTGATCAATAGATCGTTTCATTTCAGTGTGGGGTGTTTTGGGCTCTAAATGCTCTAATTAAAGCTTGAATCTTCTACTTTGGAATCAGTACTCGAGGGCTCTTTTTAAATATAACAAACAATCCTTAAACTTACTTAATTTGGTAATTGAATTATAATTTCTACATGAATGAGAACAAATGTATATTTTTTCAATGAATTTATTAAGTGTAATATGTACATAGTGCTGTCAAATCAATTAATCATGTTTGTGTCTGCAGAGCATATGTGTGTATGCTGTGTATATTTATATTATATATATTTAAGAAATATATGTAATTTTATTTATACATATATATATATATATATATATAAAATATACACACTGTATTTTGGATTTGATTAATCAGGATTAATTGATTTTACAGCACTAATCTATATAAAATATATAGAAATATTCATATATGGAGTACAGTACATAAATATTTACATTATAATGTACTTTTCTACATGCATAAATTGTATATTTTCAATTTATTAAAATTTAGTTAGTCTGAGCTTTAATTTCTACATGCATGAATTGAGTAGAAGTGTGTGTGTGTGTGTGTGTGTGTATAAACACACTTAAACTCAATTCATGCATGTAGAAATTAAAGCTCAAACTAAGTAAATTTTATTGTAAAATAAATATATATACTTCATAGTTATATACAGTATATAGCTATACATAGTTTGAGTGTATGTATGTGTATATATGTGTGTGTGTGTGTATATTTGTATGTGTGTGTGTATATATATATATATATATATATATATATATATATATATATATATATATATATATATGTATGTATATATATGTATGTATATGTGTGTGTGTATATATATGTATATATGTGTATATATGTAAGTAATATATGCATATTAATATATACAGTGTATATAAGTACAGCATAAATTACTGTTTAATATAATTAATTTATATTTAAAATATATTTTAATATATATAATTTCTACATGCATGAATTGAGTACAACGGTACACATTTTCAATTAACTTATACAGTGTAATAAATACAATTTTTTTTTTTTACATATAATTTTTTTTTTTTTCGTTGATATTACATGATTTGCTTGGAACATTAAATAGATTTTAGAAATTGTCGTTGGTGGTGCATAAAAAAAAACACTCATGTGACCCAGGACCACAAAACCAGTCATGAAATTTGAAACTGAGATTTATACACTATCTGAAAGCTGAATAAATAAGCTTTCCATTAATGCATGTTCTGGAATCTGAGGATGCAAAAAAATCAAAATATTCAGAAAAATCAACAATTTTTATATATTTACAGTGGGAAATGTAAAAAATATCTTCATGGAACATGATCTTTACTTAATATTCTAATGATTTTTGGCATAAAAGAAAAATCGATAATTTTGACCCATTAATTAATTGATCAGTTTTTTTTTTCATTATTCGACACTCCCTCCTCATGTGATGGATTTCCCCGTTTCCATTTTTTACATGCTTCGATTTGGATGTCTGTAGAGAAAACTCTAATGTGAGATGGGACCGATGTAGAGCCTTACAAGAATTTGACCATAAATAAAAAGATAAATAAATCATTATTTCTAATATTGGCTTTTACTCCCTCCCTCCCAGAGCTTATTTATTGAGCTGTTTGTGCCCCATGGGTTTCCAGATGTGTTTGGAAACCCTATCCAGGCGTAAATACATATCTAGAAGAAAATCAATGTTTTAATAATCTCTTTGCAGATTCTATTACATGAACAACTCACTTCTGCAGCACGTGATCGATGCCTTTGGGTGACTAGGGCTTGAAATCTAGACAGCAAGCCAACTTAATTGTATATTTGCATTCATGAACTCTCAGCCTATTCATCAAAATGCATCTTTTCTCAGGAGGGTCGTGTAAATCAATCCCAGCATCAAACAGATCTCATCCGGAAGGCAAACCATCAGCTTTATGGAAAGCAAAGGCGTGTTATTGTATAGTATGAAATTTCACATTGCTATCTGCCACGCTGGATGCTCTTCTGCCCGTCTCTTTAAACCCTCTCCAGCTGCATAAACATCTCTCCCCAGTAAAAACACATCTGTTCAATTAGGGTGGCAAACCTACAGTGAACCCCGAGATCAGAGCCTTAAATGGATCAGGGTCCCTGCAGAGGACTGTGATTCTGTGAATAACAGGTATGTTGTGAAATTTCACAGAGCGACTGAGTGCTTATGAATTTAAACAGAACATTGTGTGCAATGTACAGAACGACGTGTGAAATAACCCAGAGGAACATTTCTTTACTCATAGTTTGCTTGTATGCCCTTTTCTTCTTTTTTTTTTTTATAGGAATAATTCACCCAAAAATGAACAAATCCTGAGAATGTACTCATCCTCAGGTCGTCCAAGACATAGATGAGTTTTTCTACATCGGAACAGATTTGGAGAGATTTAGCATTCACTTGCTCACCAATAGATCCTTTGCAGTGAATGGGTGCCGTCAGAATGAGAGTCCAAACAGCTGATAAAATCCACAAGTAATCCACACCACTCCAGTCAATCAATGCATGTGAAGCTGCGTGTTTGTAAGAAACAAATCCATCGTTAAAACATTTTTTAACTTCTAATGTGTTCATGCAGATTGCATCTGGCTAAAATATGAGTCCATAATCCATAATAATGTTTCCTCCAGTGAAAAATTCATCTCGTCTGAATCAGGAGAGAAATCTGCACAGATCAAGCACTGTTTACAAGCCAAAACCAAAGTCCAAAACAGCTCTAAACAAATATGTAGGGCCCTATTATTTTCGTGATGCAGAAAACGTGGACAGAATCGCAGAATCCAGTCATAAAAAGGAATTTACTGTAAAACACGGAATGTCACGGAATTTATCAAAGTTTGGATGAATAAATCAACAGTAGGTCATTACACTTAAATCAAATCGCAATATGGACTAGTAGCAGAGAGTAAATAATAAATAAGTAATTAAAACAATTCAAGAATGTACACTCAGGTTTTGAAACATTTGATGAAATTTAAATTTAAAAGAAAAAATGTAATAATTTTTTGCAAAGATTAAGGACAAAATATGTTTGCAGTTACATATTAACAAGGTCATAGTCATGTATATTTCATAAAAACAAGAGTAACACAAAAAAATCTAGCTTGTATTACTTTTGACCCACCTGTGTGTTACCTTCTTCCCAACCAACGGGATCGAAAGTAATAAAACTGATTTCAAAGAGCCCTAAAGATGTGGTGTATTCTGATGTGAGAGGACAACAGGAAATTGACTTCGCCAGAGGAAGCGTTATTTTGGATTATGGATTCATGCTTTGGTCAGAAATTACAGTTCAAGGTTAAATGTCTTGACGATGGATTTGTTTCTTGCAAACACACAGCTTTTCACTTTACAAGATGTTAATTGATGGACTTGAGTGGTGTGGATTATTGTGATGTTTTTTATCAGCTGTTTGGACTCTCATTCTGATGGCACCCATTTACCGCAGAGGATCCATTGGTGAGGTAGTGATGTCATGCTACATTTCTCCAAATCTGATGAAGAAACAAATTTTCAGCAATTTTAAATTTTTGGGTGAACTATTACTTACAGTATAACCTTGCTTCTTTTAAAATTCTTTAAAGGAAATAAAAATAGACTTAAATGAGACAATATTTTTACTCAGTAAGAGTATAGAGCTAAAAAAATAATAGCAGCTCAGATGATTTTGCCTTGACTTTGGATTGCAGAATTTAGCATTTTGGCAAATTTTCAACTTTTAGACATTATTATGATCTCTTCTGAGAAATTGTAAAAATTCTAGTAGTGTTTTTCACACTCCTAGAAACATCCGAGAGGCTGAAAAGAAGAATGAGTTTCAAGTGAAACTTGATGTTCAGTAAGAAAAACTGCAGGGACTTGATTTCATCAATCAACAATTGACTAGATGGTGACAGTTGTTTCAGGAATCACATTAAGAAGGAAAATTGATTTGTATTTCATGTCAAGTTTAAGCAAAAGTATCCATTTGCTTTATTTAATTTAATTTCTGTGTGTCAGGGAGAAACAATCCAATTTTTTATTTATTAATTTTTTTTCTGTATGAGAAACCAAGATGAAAGTCTAGCAACAGGAGTGTTTTTGTATTTTCTCAGCACTCATTTTTGTGCACATCTATTAAGATTAAGATTGCTTTCTGTATGCATTTCTCATTTTCTTTCAATTTCGAAAATCATTATTCTGTTTCTTCCAACTATACAAGACTGCGCTGATGTTTTAGTCAGCCAAGATATTGATTCGTGCCTTCTTGTTTAGCTTCCTCACAGACCATTAGGTCAAATGTAAAGATTTATATTTTCATAACAACGTGCAAAGAGTATGAACGTGTTCGAATGCTCCTTTGAAAGCTCTTTTGTGTCAGTGAAATCTTCACTCCTCCACAACCACAAGCCCGCTATTCTGCACTCGCCAGCTACTCCAGAAGCCCCATTGTGTGGCAATGCACATTGCATACAGTACTGGTTGTGTTGCAACAATTATCTGCATTGTGTTTGCTTCTCTAGGTAACACACAGACACTGAGAGCAGTGTTCATACTGTACATACTGTCTGCTGCGCTGAGCTGCATCAGCAGTGATTTCCTCAGAAATGAAGGCATGCAGACATCGCAATTTGCCTTGTCTGGTTTATAGAAAACATGCAGCAAAATCCTTATTCTCAGTTTTAACCCTGTAAAGTTTAAACTTTCAGTCAGACGACAGAAGGCATGTAGTAGGTTGTGTGCAACAGGTTTTTCCAGCCGATTTTTGGTCATGTTGATAATTTAGATGCTTAGAAAATTGTGTATCAAATACAGTAGCAAAACATTATAGCATCTGAATTCCCTACTGCCCCAGGAGATAAAAGTGTCAACATCAGCTTCAAAGCAATTTTAACCCAGTTTCTTTTGTATCTTGAATTGAAATGAATTGTCTTTATAATCTCATGAAACTCTAGAGGAGATTAAGGCTCTTTTTCTAAGGCGAAACATCAGGCCTGTAAGCAAGCCTCTCAGTTTAATCATATAACAACTGAGATGTTAAAAAGACTATTGTTTGTGATTTTTATTTCCTGTAGGAACTAGATGCAGTAAATCCTGATGTATGTGGGTAAAAGGTGGAATATTGTACAATCTCAAGCAAGAAAATCTGTGAGAAAAAGCCATCAGGTGTGTTGAGGAATGTCAGGTGTGGTCGTGTTGAGGAAACTGGGCGGCTGGAAGATATGTGTTAATTTCCCACTGTGCCAAACGGCATGAATGAACTCGTTGCGAAGCCGCAAATATGCAGTAAACAGCATTTCTGTTGAGGTTTCCTCTGTTTGTTCACTTCCTCAAAGACAAAGCGTTGTAATTAACAACGTTTGTAAAGTCAGTATTATGCATGCATCATGTTTTACGCTGATTGTTTAACTAAATTAAAATAAATTGTGACTTTTTTGCATTGTAATAATGAGAATTGAGGTGAAGGCATGGTGAAACATGGACCATTAGTACTTTGTTCTCAGTATACATATGCGGATGAATCCAAGACCATGATGAATCTTCTTACAGAGGAGAGGTTGAAGTGCTGGATCTCTGATGCAGTCACAATACAACCTGGAGCTGAACACACTCAAGACTGTAGAGATAATAGCAGACTTACGGAAAAACCAGGAGAGGCTGCACAGCCGCTGCAGCGGACTGTTAGGATCTCTGTGCATTACATCTAGACACAAAATCAGTTTCCCCCCAGGCTATCTCCACCTTAAATAGCTAGCATACCAATTGCTATCAGTATGTTTTTATAATTCAGTAAGCTTAAGGTGTTTATGCATGCTGAGTGTTAGATACTTACTATGTAAACAATTTTTTTTTATTTATACCATTGGATATACAGTACATAGTGTGCACATTTGTACAAACGTCTTCTGATTCTAGATGTATATTACTTTATTGTTCTTAATTTTCTTTTTTTTATACTTAATCCAAATTTAGGTATTATTTCTACCCTTTTGTGTTATATATGTGCATTTACAGTATGCATGTATGCATGTACCCAGAGCTCCTGGAAACTAAAATTCAGATACTGAAACAGTTTGCTCAGCTTTTTTTTTTTTTATTTTTTTTTTTAATTATATATATATATATATATATATATATGTCCATTATGTTCTTTGCTTTACAATATTGACGCATCAGTCTATTATTATTATTATTATTATTATTAATGCTAATAATAATGCTAATTAATTATTAAAATACTACTAATTACTATCAATTTCTAAAAGTTATTGTCATTTTAGTGCATAATACAAATTATTATTATTAAAATATTTTGTAAATGTTATTATTGACATTTTGGTGCATAATACAAATAATAATAACTTATTTTTTTACTACCACTAATAATATTATTAATTTTCATAAATGTTTTGGTATTTTAGTGCTTAATACAAATGATTATTGTAATTTTTATTGTTAAAATATTTTGTAAAAGTTATTATTGACATTTTAGTGCATAATACAAATAATAATTATAATACAAATTATTAGTAATTTTCAAAAATGTTTTGGTATTTTACTGCTTAATACAAGTTGTTGATTATTATTATTATTATCATTATTATTATCAAAATAATATTTTCACATTTTTATTTAATATTGTTGTTATTAAAATTTGTAAATGCTATTATTAATATGTTAGTGTAGAATACAAATAATCATAATAATTATAATAATTTTAAAATATTACTACTACTAATAATACTAATAATAATTATTAAAATGTATAAATGTTTATTAGTATTTTATTGCATAATGCAAATTATTATTTTATTAAAACATTTTGTAAATGTTATTGACATTTTAGTGCATAGTATGAATAATAATATAAAATATTATTATTATCATTATGCTAATATTATTATTAATACTTATATATGTTTTGGTATTTTAGTGCATAATACAAATTATTATTATTATTATTATTATTATTATTATCAAAATAATAATATTTTTACATTTTAAATATTGTTGTTAATAAAATTTGTAAATGTTATTATTGGTAATATAATAATTAAAATACTACTACTAATAATGCTAATAATTATTATTATTAAAATGTGTAAATGTTATTGGTATTTTACTGAATAATACAAATTATGATTTTTATTATTATTAAAATAATATTACATTTTATTTATTTATTATTATTATTATTATTATTATTATTATTATTAATAATAATAATAATAATAATAATAATAAAATAATGTGTGAATGTTATCATTGATATTTTACTATTACTACTACTACTAATTTTTATTATTAAAATACTAATACTACGAATGGTAATGCTTAATGTACAAATGTTATTGGTATTTTAATGCATAATACAAATGATTGTTGTTGTTATTATTGGTAACATATTACAGTAAGGTTCGTTAGTTAACGTGAACTAAGAATGAACAATTCTTCTACAGTATTTATTTGTTTTAGTTAATGTAATGTCAACATTTACTAAGCATTATTAAAACCAAAAGTTGTGTTTACTAACGTTAGTTAAAGCACTGTGAATTAACATGAACAAACAATGAACGACTGTATTTTTATTAACTAACATTAACAAAGATTAATAAATAGTGTAATAAATGTATTGTTCATTGTTCGTTCATGCTAATTAATACATTAATGTAAATGACACCATATTGTAAACTGTTACATTATTATTATTATTATTATTATTATTATTACTGAGGTAAAAACATTGTAAAAATATTATGCAAATTGTCACAGTGCTAAAAAATCTTAATGGCCCTAAAATAGACTTTGGCTTATTTATGCTAAACTTAATTTCTTAGTTTTTTTTTGGTTTGTTTTTTTTTTGCAGCGTCTTCTACAGTTTAGTGCCATTCATTCATTAGATACAAGCAGCTGCATTCACATGACTGTCCTGTAAAGATCTCTTGACTTTCTGTGCTATTGATCGTGTGATTTT
This sequence comes from Labeo catla, assembly GCA_012976165.1. Taxonomy (NCBI): domain Eukaryota; kingdom Metazoa; phylum Chordata; class Actinopteri; order Cypriniformes; family Cyprinidae; genus Labeo; species Labeo catla. The sequence goes on from VONZ01000948.1 coordinate 31,118, forward strand.
GAGCTAATGTGATTGTTCATGCGATATGAAATCTGTTGTGCGACGAAACCCTCGGAATTTACTGAATCAAATTTCTCTGTGAAACGAAGCCTGTTTAGACACGTCAGTGAAAGGCCGGAGTGGCTGCATTAGCCCTAAAACGCCTCAGACTACTCTGCATGCGGTCGCCCTCTCCGTTCAAGACGGAAAAGTCTGCGTCTGTTGTGGCTCAGATCTGACGTGTTGAGGTCTTGCATGGACAACAGATTCAGACACGGACAAGTACTTGAGAAACTGGGGCAAATGTGTGATGTGTCCATGTCATGTAGGACACTTGGACACACTACTGAAGGATGCTGCAGTTGCCAGCAGATTGGTGTTAAGTAATCGGGCGTGATTCATTGTCTTCACATGTTGTTTGCCATCTCTTGAGAAATAACATGGAAGAACAGTATCCTCATTTACCACACAATTCACTTGTTCAGATCAGGATGAGCTTCCTGTAACATGCATTATGAACTGGATTGTTTTTATGCATGTGCAGTGCTGTACTCCATGTTTACAGTGTTAAGTTGTGGCTTAGATCCCTCAGATTGAAATATGTGTTGACTGTTCATGCTGGAATGAAAGACATGAACCACATGAACACTATGTAGTAATACTGCATGTCTGGAGGTATTTGAGGTCTACAGTATGATGACATTATGGAAAACATGCCGTATACAGTAGCTCATAACCACTTATTGTAATCTAGCATTTGTGCATTGCTTTCTTTGTCCACACCTAAGGATGCAATTCTGCAAACAATTATATCTAATTATATCAGCGGCACTTAAGAGAGATTTCATTAAGCGAATTAGCACAGTGCATTTTCATTACAAGAACAAGCACTAATTTGCAGCTATAGCTAGAGTTTTGATGTCAACAGATCAGATTATTCAAATAATGTATAAATAGTAAATATTATCATTTATTTTTTATTATTTATGTTTATATCTATTTTTGTATTTTTATGCAAAGATCCAGTCATTTAATTTACAATGTTAAAGCATCAGTAATAAGTTGTTGTTGTTGTTGTTAATGATAATAATAATTTTAATTATTTTTATTTTAGTTTACTACTACTACTACAAGTATTATTATTTATTTTAATTATTTTATTTTTTTATTATTTAATCATTCATTCATTCAGTTTTCTTTAATAACCTTTTAATTTTTTATTTAGAGAACTAGTTGTTTGCTTTACAATATTAAAGCATATGTGATTTTATTATTATTATTAATAATTATTAATACTGTTGTCATTAATAATGATAATACAATAAAATAACAACAAAAACTATTATTATTAATTTATATATATATATATATATATATATAAAATTTGATGTTGTTAATGGCAATATTAATCAATTAAAAAAATTTTTTTAATTATTTTAACTTACTACTACTACTACTATGGCTAGTATTATTATTTATTAATGATTTACAATTATTATTGTTTAATTATTCATTCATTCATTCATTCATTCATTCATTCTTTCATTAGTTTTTATTGTTTTTTACTCAAAAACCTAACCGTTTGCTTTGCAGTATTAAAGCATATATAATTTATTATCATTATTATTATTATTATTATCACTGCTGCTGTTGTCATTAATAATAATAAATTGAAATAACAACAAAAATTATTATTATTCAAATAATGTACAAACATTATAATTTATTATCATTGTTATCTATTATAACTGTTGGTTAAGTATTTTTTCTTTTTTTTTTTTCTTGAAGATTTGTTTTACAATATTAAAGCATCAGTAATAACTGGTTGTTGATGATGATGATGATGATTATTTATTTATTTATTTATTTATTTAATAATTATGAATTATTTATTTTAATTATTTTATTTTAATCCTCCTACTACTGCTCTTAGTGTTATTATTTATTTTAATTTACAATTATTATTATTTAATTATTCATTCATTTAATTTTCTTATGACTTTTATTACTAAGAGATCCAGTCATTTGTTCATGTGTGCTGAAGGTCTGTGTAACAGCACAGATAATTGTCCTGGTCAATATCGGGGGCCGTGTACGTGTTATGTAACTCGAAAAGTGTTATTTTGTGAATTCCGCCTATTAAGTAATCTGGCATTGACTCAGACAAGACAAAATGGCCTACATTTCAAAGTGACAGATGATGCTAGAAAGAGACTCCAGGCGGCCAACTGTGGGGCTATACTGATCTTGGACAACAAACGCTTCTCTGTTCCTCGAATCTTTCCTCATCAGGGCCAAGAGAGACGACATACCAGCTGGCTTGATACTGACATGAAAAAATGAAAACTGAAGCTTGACATTATAACCGTGTGACATAAAGGCCCAATGTTCTTCCTTTTGCTTCTTTTCTTTTTTCCTATCCATTAAATACATATTCACATTGACTCTGGATTACATCATGTGCCACCTCCTTGTACTGTAAATAAAAAAGCAAGCCAGCAATGGTCAGCATTGATTACTGTTTTCACAATGAGATTTGCTCCATAGATGGTTGCCATGGAGCCTCGGTTATTCCAAGATGAAATGTTTTCATCTTAAACTTAAAAACAACTAGCTGGGTGATGGTTTCAGATACATGTTTGTTATACCGTATGTTCATATGCAGTGGTACTTTCAGGACTGTTCATCCAAAAAATGAACACAATAATAACAATTTTCCACCCCCATGTTTTTCCTAACCCATGGCGTGCATGGAAACAAAAGCTGTTTCTCAGGATGACAGCTTCAGTCACCATTCACTGTTATTATATGGAAAGATTCAATGAAATTGAATGGCAACTGACCTAACACCTTTAGTGCTTGAAAGCAATGAGAAATAGGGTGAAAACATGGTGAAACTGTATGAAAATAAATCTTACTGGGTCTAAAATATGCTTTGTTTTTGTAAACACTTCAGGACCACTTCTTACTATTCACTAGTTGCTTATTGGCTGTTTACCAGTACTTAGAAAGTACATATGAGCATATTTTAGATCCCTCAAACGTCATAGTTAATAGTGAGATTTTATGCAATATGTGTGTTTTTATTTTTATTTTGTGTGGTAAAATCTGATTTAGAAAAGTTAAGTAAATCCTTTGTGTTCCTTGATTTGCAGTATTGAAGTTAATATAATATTTGAATTTGAACGCAAGTATTATTGTTTAAATCATTTATAAGCATTATTATTTTTATTTATTGTTATTTAATTATATATAATATATATTTTTCATAATTTTAAATATTTATTTAATTAATTTTCTTTTTTAAAGCATAAAAATTCGTTGTTATTGTTAGTGATAATAATAATTTAAAATAAAAATTAGTTATTTTAATTTTGCTGCTACTATTATTATTATTATTATTTAATGTTATTTACTTATATTTAAATGTATTTTTCATAATTTTAAATATTTATTTAATTTTCTGTTTAGTTTAATTTTTACTTCAGAGAACTAATCAGTTGCTTACAATATTAAAGCACACATACTTTATTATTATTTCTATTATTTATTGTTGTTGTTAATTATTTTAACTATATATTTTTTTTTAAATATATTTTAAAATATCAAACAATTTTTTTACTCAAAGATCCAGTCATTTACTTTACAGTTTAAACATCAGTAAAAAACTAGTTATTGTTAGTGATAATAATAATTTAAAATATTTTTTTTAATTTATTTTCATTTTGCTGCTACTACTACTACTGCTATTATTGTTATTTAATTATATTTAAATATATATTTTTCATAATTGTAAATATTTAATTTTCTTTTTACTTTAATTTTTACTCAGAGAACTGGTCAGTTTCTTTACAATATTAAAGCACACACTTTATTATTATTATTATTGCTGTTGTTTATTATTGTTTTTTCTTTACTCAGAGATCCAGTCATTTACTTTACAATTTTAAAGCAGTTAAAGTTATTATTGTTAATAATAAAAATTTAAAACAAAAAGTATTTCATTATTTTAATTTTACTACTACTACTACTGCTAGTATTATTTATTTTAATTTACGATTATTGTTGTTGTTGTTGTTGTTGTTGTTGTTATTTAATTATTCATTCATTCATTCCATTTTCTTTTAATAACTTTTTTTTTTTTCTGAGAATGAGTCATCACTAAAACAAGTTTTAGTGACGTTCATTCTTAAGCCACAAGAAGCTGCATTTACATAAAAATGGCTGGACTTTTTGATATCGGTCATGAGATTTCGAGCTGATGTGATTGTTCATGTTATATTAAGACACCAAAATTGAAGTCATACAGGTTTGGAATGACTTTAAAGTAAGGAAATGATTAAGATTTCATGTTTGAAGGATAATACAGTCATGGTTGTGTCCTAAACATGATTTCTCATGGTATTTGTTCTAAGGAACGGATTTAGTGCTGCTCACAGTCTATACAAGAAGCAATTGTAAGCCGTCTGTGTTCATATGTTTTTGGTTTGATTCATCGTGTAAACCTTGCATTTATCTTTTGTGCATGCCGTTTATCTTTAAATTATTACTAATTACAACAAATGAGTTAATTAGTGCATGATGAAAAGACCAACAATTTGTTGTTTGTCAGAGTGAAGGTGTAAAGCGTCATTATTTTTTTTCACTTGACCCAAATGCAAAAAAGCAAAATGCTATTAAGTGGTTTTAAGCATTGGATTATGAAGTACAAAATCGAACCAAGTAGTGCATGTGAGGGCTTGATGACGTAGCGTAGGGAGTTTGTGCTGGGCAGACAGTAGGTGGTGAAACAACACTCTTTTCATGTTTTTCTTCCCTTTTGTGAGCATAATGTGTGTTTTTGAAGTCGCTTCATTGAGCCCCTGGAGATTTACGTAATCGACTGCTTTGGCACTCAGATGTAGGGACAATGGGGGTAATTGCGCTTCAAAGAAGAAACAAAATACAACACCTCCACCATTATTATTCATCTTTAATCTTCATACACACATCAAGACAAGACAAACGCCGACTGCGGTTTTGCCACTGGCCTTGCATAATGACACCGTGATGGCCCGGGAGATTGACGTACAGTAAGGACAAAGCGCCAGTTGCGATTATTGTAACGAACAATTAAATAACGTGTGCTCACACTGACGTAATTCTAAGATCGTCTTTATTAAATAAATAAATACTGGGTTCTTTCTGATAATAAGTTACGTCCATGGCATTGCAGGTCATGTCCACAGTGAAACGCAGCCCGGTTCTGGAAGAACCGAACGTGCAGAACTACAGCATCGGATCGTTTCGCTCTGCAGCCCGTGTCCTTAAACAGGAATGTTTTCACAGTTAAAATGAAATCTGCTCTCAAGAGAGCTACATCCAACCACCCTGCCTTGGTGAAACCTCCTTTCCTCACTGTTCGGCTTCAACAAAGCAAGATTTCTGCATTAAAAAAGAAACACCTAAACACCTCTGGTTCCAGCCCAGCTCGGTTCAGTCCGTTCTCAAAACTCATAATCCATGACGTCTCCTCCCATCTTCGACACTCCCGTCAAGCCTAAGTACTCCACATTCTTGTCCTTTCGAAATATTCCAGTCTTTCGTTTCAGTTGCATCTCTGCAACAGCATGTTAAGTGCATAGTCCATGCGGCTGCGCAGGTCCGCCGAGCAGCCGGAAACGAGCAGGGTGCTGAGCCGCAGCGTGGTGGACACGCGGTCCTCGTTGATGTACGTCAGGAGGTATTCCTCGCTCTGATTGCACAGGATGATCTTGGTGTGATCGTGGTAGAAGTTCACCTGCGGGAATAACACGCATTTAGCGATCAAGTAGCGAACAGTGTGCATGTTCTTGCATCCTGGAAGTACAATAGTGAAGTCTTACCTGGAAAGTGCCATCGTTGAAGAGCATCATGAGTGCTCGATCAGATTTGAGCCACTGGAGAAGATACAATCTGGGTTTGCCTGCATCTGTTACATTGGGTAAATCACCTCCCTGTTGAAGAAGAGCAAGTAGTAATCAGAAAATCTGATGGAGTCTGATAGAACTGCTTGAATTGACACTGACATTGTTTTTGAACTGAACTGAATCAACGTTGAACTGACTAGCTAAATAACAACACTATTGTCTTCTGTAGAGCTGCTTATAGCTAAATTGAATTTCAGTTACACATTAAATAGGGACACTACTTTTTTTTTTTAGAGCTAAGAATTTCTCATATGTGATGCTGGATCACAAAACCAGTCTTAAGGGTCAATTTGTTTAAATCAGGGTTCATACAGATAGTGTAAAATGAAATTCCATGTTACACTATCTGTACATCCATGTATAATGTATGGTTTGTTAGGATAGGACAATATTTGGTTGAGATGCAACTATTTGAATATCTGGAATCTGAGGGTGCAAAAAAAAAATCTAAATCTTGAGAAAATCACCTTTAAAGTTGTCCAAATGAAGTTCTTAGCAATGCATATTACTAATCAAAAATTAAGCTTTGATATATTTACAGTAGGAAATTGATAAAGTATCTTTATGGAACATGATCTTCACCTAATACCTCAATGATTTTTGGCATAAAAGAAAAATCGACCATTTTAACCCATACAATGTATTTTTGGCTATTGCTACAAAGATACCCGTGCTACTTAAGACTGGTTTTGTGGTCCAAAATTTTGCATAACTGATTCTGTTTTTTTTCCTGTTCATTTCTGAAAAGCTGCTTTGAAACAATCGGTATTGTATAAAGCGTTATATAAACAATGGTGACTTGACTTGATAGCATTCACAGCCCTCCATTCACACCCATTTCAACCAAGCGAGGACACTTACATCCATCAAATTCTCCTCCATGTAGTGAGCGAAGTATTTTAAGATGGTGACCTGGCCGACAAACTGCTCTGGGGCTTCGGTAGTGGAGAAGACCGAGCATTGCCCCAGCTCTGCATAGTAATGCACCGTCCTAAAGGTCAAAAAGACACGTTAGTCTTCGAAAAATCAATGATTTTTAAGCTCAAAAGACATCTGAGATGTTCAACGTACTTTTTGTCCGACAGCAGGCTCATGTGTGTGCCGTTGTTGAAGAGAACGCCAACTGTGTGATCTGACAACTGGTAGCCAAAGCCGTACTTGTTGGAATAGTCCACCCACTTAGTCACCCACTGGAAGCTGCTGTTCACGCTCTCCTTTGAAATGTTATTAGCTGTGAATAAGAGATTGAAATGGATTATTAAAAGCGACTTTGCATTTGAGAAACAGATGGAGTTCAGACCGTTGCCAGATACGCACCTTCCGGCATGTTCTCCAGACAGCCTCGCAGTACTCGGGCCACGGTGTCCGCTACGCTTCCCATTGTGCTATCCTCAAGACCTGAAGACACAAAAACCACCAAAACCCATTAGATATCACATTGAAACATCCACAAGCATCCTCACTTTGGTAAAAACGTGCAAGCTCTTACATTCGCTGCTGCTACTGCAGCTCCCAAGGGTTCCTCGCACTATCATTCGAATGCTGTCTTTAATGTGCTGTTTGCTGCTGGTGTCCTTCGTCGGGACAGCTGGTTTTCCAGCAGCTGGGATGGGGGGTTTACTATCCTGTGGGAAATTAAGGAATGTGGGGTTAGGTTACGGGCTTAAACGTTCAGCACAACTCTGACGAAGGATGAAAAAGCTCACCTCAAGAGTTTGCCTACAGGGTTGAGGGCTGATTGACGTTTTCCGGAGGTCAAGGCATAGTTTGTTTATGTCTTCCTCCTCCTTAGTTGGTTTATCTACAAGAAGCAAAACATTTATCAATCTGATTATGCAATTGAGGTAATGCAAAAATGGTTAAACTAGGGTTGAAAGTGCTTACTTTGAATCTCCAAGTACTTGGCTTTGTCCTTCTTTCCACCAAACAGGGCGGCTGCGGCTTTCTTGAAGAAGCTTTTGGCAGGGCTTGTGTGGTGAAGGTCTGGGGCTGCATGGCAGCAGTTAGCAGACAGTCTGTCTGGTGTGAAACCCTGATATAAGCAGAAACAAAATCAAGCTCAGTCAATATTTCATTGTGTGGGAACTCATAAAGACAGTTCAGTTTCCACAAAGAGACACACACCTGGCAGAAAAAGTCGTGCCGTAGGATATCATCGAGTTGTGGCCTGTCCATTGGGTTTTTGGACAGCATGCTGCTGATGAGATGTTTGGCTTGGGGCGACAAAGATGACGGCATGGAGTATCGCGCTTCACGGATGCACCGGTACGTTTCTTTAAGATTCGTAGTCTCAAATGGAGGTCTTCCCAAAAGCATGGTATACCTGTTTGGATGCAAACGATCCATCATAAATAAGCATATCCATGACATTTACATGAATTCCAATTGAAATCTTGGCCAACATACTTACATCACACAACCGAGTGCCCAAATGTCAGATTCACATCCATGCCCTTGCTTGTTGAGGACCTCAGGCGACAAGTAGTTTGGTGTTCCACATATCGTTCTTCTACGGTTCTCGACCGGCTCAAGCTTCGCAGCCAAACCAAAGTCTCCAACCTTGAGCTCCATAGACTCATTGATGAAAAAGTTACCTGGAAGAGCAACAGAATTACATCGATGCATTTGACAGCTTTGCATTGCAGTGTTTTTTCAGTTCATGCATTCGTTGCTGTATTTTAGGGTTTGAATGTATGCATACCTAGTTTAAGGTCTCTGTGGAGGATTTCTTGCTCGTGGAGATACTTCAACCCCGAGACGATCTGTCTTAGGTAGTACCGAACCTCTGGTTCTGTAAGCACCTTTCGGGCCTTAAGAATATGTGCTAGTGACTGAAGAACAAAAACACATGTAAGCAACAATATTTTCTACAAGATCCATTTCATCAATTGAAGAAGGGCATCAATAGCACTCACCCGTCTGCTGCAGTATTCAAGTAGAATGTAGATATTATCTTTGTCCTCGAAATGATGGTAGAAGTGAACGATGTGTTTGTGATGCAGGGCTCTGTGCAATTCAATTTCTCTGTCAATCTGTCAAAAGGTTACAAGCTTAATAAACAATTCAAGCAATGCAGAAAAACAAATGTATGACAACATGAAAGCAAGTTACCTTTTCCCTTTGGTGAGGTTTGGAAACACGCGTGTGTGGAATGATTTTGGCTGCATACATTTTGCCTGTGCTCAGATCTGTAAATTCATAACATTTGGCAAAACCGCCCTGCAACAGAGAGAGAGCATGCATCATTAGACCGTGACAAACTAGAGTATTACATATAAATACAATATGTTCAAGTGGTAATCTTTTATTGAAATGTATGGATAACTAAACACAATACCAAACTCAAAATAGAACAGCTGGTGCACTTTCAAACACACTTTATTGACTTTAATACCATATTACTGTACGAAATGGTGCTCCAAAAATACTATGGTATCACCATTGTACTTGTACATTAGTCATATGTAAAATATTTACCTTGCCCAAAACTTTTCCTCTACAGTAACATTTCCCAGTGCCGGAATCCGTGATGATGCGTGACATTTCCTGCGTGGCATGAGCGTTATTATCCTCCAATTTCCCTCGTCTGCTCTCGGTGGGTCTGTGGTGTGTGTGTTCACACATCTTGCCGTTATTCACAGGCTGATGATGATGGTGGTGGTGAGGGTGGTGGTGTGTTATAGTCCTGAGTATGTCCATGCTCGAGTCCCGACTGGGAGAAATCGCCACAGAGCCTCAGTCTTATAGACGCGCTCGGTCGCTCCGCCCAGTTATTTTATTTTCACAGGCGCGTCATGCGCGTTAACTGAACGCTGGAGCGAAGAGTCGCGTCTCTAATCAGCGACTTGAATTGCAAAATCAGTGTTATGGTTTGCGCTTTGACATGGAATATTTTATTCCTTTAGACAGATCTGTAAAACACAGTTGTAAAAACTTTCATTACATTTAATTTAAATACAATGCATAACTTTAACGTGGAAAAAGAAAACAAAATTCATTTTAATATTATTATTTTTAATCATTCTTTATTATTCATGTATTCATTGAATATAGAATTGAAGTATATATATATATATATACTTAAAATCCTCTGTATTGTACAAAATTCATTTTAATTTTCAGATTTTTACGCATTTTATTCACTTATTATTACTTTAATCAATCTGTCCATATAATTTTTTACAACATTTTGTATCTACAAGTTAGGACATGCATGGGCATGTTTTTATAGACTGTATGTTACAGTAAAGCTCTCTAGCGCAACCATGTGGTGGATTTACACTAGTTTTAATGGATTTGAATGTGGTGCATGTATGACTCATACTATGACACTCCTGTTACACACTGAGGTTATTGACATTATACACAACATTATTGATTTATATTGACAAAAAGCATTTAACCTACATACAGCATAATATGATATTTAGAGTCTAAAATATAGAAATAAGATGGTGTAATGACATGTATTGGTTTTATCATCATTTTCCCCACCTACAAGATCCATTTCATCAGTTGCCTTAATGTCAAGGCTAATGCATATGTTTTGTGTTTTTTTTGTCTTTATAACAGCTGGTCTTGTAAGATGCACTCAGAATCTAACAGTATGGTTATGGTAAACTTCTGTAACCTTTTTTATTCAAGGAAACAGCCATCAGTTCACAGTCTCCGGCAAATGAAGGTAACACATATTATACAATGCATTGCTTTTTTGAAGTGTTTTTTAGAAAGAGTGGGGAAAATGTTTACTTTTGCTTTGGATCGGCTGAAGCGTGTTGATGCTTTTCTGTGGTTCTGAGAAGGCTGGTTTTAATGTCCTGTGTTTACATGCTGAACTCAGTTATTTATAGTTAAATTCAACAGGTAAACATTTATAGTGATTGCATGCAAACAATGCAGATTCAAAGCGTGGGCATTATAAAACACTTAACAGTATAAAATCAAAAAGCAGATCTTTATTGCGTTTGGTCTAGCTGACCACATGTCTCATGAATTATTCATCAGTGATGTCAAACTGCAGTCTGGAAGGTTCTTCTATAGTAGAGTGGAAAGACTTGAATGTATGGAAGAATGAGGAGCTTATGGTTGCAGCGTTAGTTGATGGACATTGCATAAAAACATAAGCTTTGTATTTTCCAGCCAACAGCATCGGCTTTGCATAATTGCGGGGAACATAGTGGACAGTGTGATAATAAGTATGTAAATGCGACAGATCTTACAGCTCATTCTGGGTATCCAAGACATGTGAGGCGACTTCTCAGGCGGCTGTGAGGGAGATTAGAGACAAATCAGAAGATTAGATGTTTATGTATTATATCTTTAATGACCACCCCGACTGAATGCAAGATAACAAGACCGTTTCATTCATGTTCCTTTACTGAATTTTAATATGACAAACATCTGAGATCGTGTTGAAAATCTTGGATTGTTTTATTTAAACCTTCAAATAAAGCTTTAGGATTTTTATGTCAAAAAGATGTATTTCAGATTCAATACAGTACCTTTTTCTAATACACAAATAACAACAATTTTAAATTCACAATGCTTTTTGGATCATTGCAGATTGTAGCATATGTGAGATAACATTCTGCTTTAATTTTTATTTTGAATTTTGAAATTTGTTTTTTTTTTTGTAGTTTTACCATTTTTATTTTTTATTTTTTTATATCTATCTATCTGTCTGTCTGTCTGTCTGTCTATCTATCTATCTATCTATCTATCTATCTATCTATCTATCTATCTATCTATCTCTCTCTCTCTCTCTCTCTCTCTGTATATATATATATATATATATTTTATTTTTTTTTTTTTAATTAATTAATTAATTAATTTAATAAAATAATTAATTTTATTAATTTACACCACCAGTCAAAAGTTTTTGAACAGGAAGATTTGTAATATTTTTAAAGCCTGCATTTATTGATCCAAAGTACAGCAAAAACAGTACAATTTTGAAATATTTTTACTATTTAAAATAACTGTTGTCTATTTTAATATATTTAAAATGTAATTTATTCATGTGATTTCAAAGCTGAATTCAAATGCAGGCTTGTTGAGCAGAAGAGACTTCTTTAAAAAATATTAAAAAACTTATTGTTGAAAAACTTTTGACTGGAATATTCTTGCTATTAAATAATGTTTTGTTAATATATATATTTTTATTTGAAGTAACAATTTTCCTCTTTTTTCATAAATCATGCTGGCAATGCTAGGAAATTCTGAAATTCTTAACTTCTCACTCAAATTATAGAGTGATAATCTGGTAAAAAAAAAAAAGTAAAATAGATGCATTTTCAACCCAAACTATAGTGCATGTCCAATATAAGGCAAGAAATGACTGAAAACATTGCAACAATTTATTTAACATCACACATCCAAAACTTCAGCTTGCTTTGGAATAAGATTTGGAAATTCATTGTTTTGCCAGTCACACAGACCATTAATCATGTGAATGTTATGAAAGACTTTTAAAAAGAGGAAAATATCTTGATTTCTGAGTTGCATGTGGCTTTTCTATCAACATTGAGAATACCAGTAGGTTGGTTCAGGCCTGTGATGGGTGAAAAGATGTTCTGGATGGTTTTCTAGCAGTGTGTACATCGTAAGCCCAGACCTGGTTTAATCCAGATCCAGCAGTGCAGCTGTGGGGCCAGCGAGGAAAAGGGAAACGGCACACAATGACTCTGGCATCCTCAGGAAGTTCCTTTAACAACTTCTCTTCCAGAACCCCCATCTGCCATGTTAACACACATAAATCATTATTAAACATCTTCAAACCTCATATGCTTTACAAAGCTCACGCTTAGATGTTTTGGTAACATTTATGTTTATTATACTTAATTAAAACTAAAACTATAAAAACTTTTTTTTTTACTTTTAAATAAAATAAACATTAATTGAAATAAAATATGTGTGTGAAATGTAATTTTATTTGACTACATTTCTAGTTTTCATTTAGCGTACCTTGATGTACTATAATAGCTAAGACTAAAATGCAAAGGAAGAGAAATGTATAGAAATTAATACTTTTATTTAGCAAGGATGCTTTAAATTGATCAAAAGTGATGATAAACACATTTATAATGTTACAAAATATTTCAGATAAATGCTGTTCTTAACTTTCTATTCATAAAAAAAAAACTGAAAAAATTGTACTCAGCTGTTTTTCAACAACAACAACAACAACAACAATAATAATAATAATAATAATACATGTTTTTAAGCAACAAATCAGAATAGTAGAATGATTTGATGACTGGAGTAATGATGCTAAAAATTCAGCTTTGAAATCAAAGATATAAATTACATTTTATAATGTATTCAAATAGAACAGTTATTTTAAATAGTAAAAATTTTAAAATATTTTTACTGTTTTTGCTGCACTTTGAATCAAATAAATCCAGGCTTGGTAAGCAGAAGAGACTTCTTTAAACAAAAACATTAAAATCTTACTGTGCAAAAACTTTTGACTGGTATTGACCTTTTTTAACAAAAAAAAAAAAAATTAAAAAGTCAAAGTAATTAAGACTAACTACATTTAAAATAAAAATGGAAAATATAAAAGTAAAACAAATTAAAAATATTAATAAAACTATAATAGTATTTAAATACTACTAAAATAACGTTATTAACATTAACTAATGCATTCATCCATTCATTCATATACTAACATAATTAATGCACCATGAATTAAGAATGAACAATACCATACATCAATTTAAAATCAATAAATGCTGTAAATATTATTATTATTATTATTATTTATTTTTTTTTTTTTAAATAATAGCTTATCCATTAACTAATTTTAATATACTGAGCTTACTTGCATGTTTTAATGCAAGCTAGGACACAAAATAAATATAAATATTTAAGTTGATACAAAAAATGTATTATATGATCTTATAGCGCCCCCACATGGCGATCCAGCAACGTACCACTGCAGGAGCCAGAAACACAGTCACATTTCTGTATTTGGAGAGATCAGTCTGAAATATAGAAGAGCTGCAGTAAGGAAAGCTATAGACATGTTTGATAAAATGTAAAATTCATATGCATAAAGCTTACCTTCCAGAAGTCCTGTTTGACGAAATGAATATGAGTGTGTGGTACGCCACGCCACCATGCTTTACTCCTCGAATAGGTCAACAATATGGAGTTTATTTCAAAACCTGTGCATTGAAATCCCATTGACGATGCTGCAAAAACCTGCATTTTGGAACAGAACGGTTAATGCATGAGATGAAGCAAGCTCCAAAGCCTGACATTTTATCTGTGACTTACCAAACGTCCGTCACCTGATCCCAGGTCAGCCAGATGGCCTTTGCGTCCTTCTAGAAGCTTGATAACATTTAGAGTTTGTTCTTTTGTTGAAGGTAAAAATGGCACCTGGGAGAATATCACACCAGACCTTTTCAGCTTCTCTAGCTTCTCTCAACTCCTCTCTATTAAAGAGAGAAATGTGCGGAAAGTCAAAGCACCTTTAGTCTGAAAGGGACCCTCAGTCCAGGCATGCAGAACATGGCCCAGAGTCCATAGACTCCGGTGAAGGCAGATCCGATCAGTAAGGTGACATTGGGGCTAGACTGCTGATGGCTGAAGCACCTGCTGCTGTGCTCCTCAAGGATGACCTCAATGCAGTCCTCCATACTGAAATGTGTTCAGTAACAGGACATGTATCATTACTGTGGAGCATATCATGGCAAACATATTGCTTTTTTAACATTTTAGTAGCCTTTGCATTGTTCATAGGAGGGAAATTAGAATTAGAAGCAGAAACAGAATTGTTCTTACTTCCAGTATCAAAACAAAATTTTAAATGGAAATGTTTACTGTAAAAATTGTTTGGTTAAAAAAAAAAAACAAAAAAAAAACATTAGAACAAATATATATATATATATATATATATATATAAAATACAATTTTATTATTATAATGATTGACATTTACAATTTTTTAATAAAATATATTTATTAAATTATTAAAATGTATTACATTTATTATTAAATGTATTTATTATTAATTTATTTATTTATTATTTTTTACATTAATTTATTGAATAGATAGATAAATCGATAGATAGTATAAGATTCATTTTATTTTGTGTTGATATTTTTTTGTGAGATGATATATATATATATATATATATATATATATATAATTATTTTTTTTTAAATTGGGGCCGGACTTTAATTAATGAATTAAGAATTAATTAATTTATTAATAATAATAATAATAATAATTATTATTATTATTATTATTATTATTATATATAAATATTTATTAATATTAATTAATGCATTAAATGTAAATATTTATTAATATTAATTTATTGAAAAAAAAAAGATAGATATTGAATATATGATTGATATATCATATATGTTAGGTGAAAAACTAAAAGTACAAGAAAAAAATAATAAAAATAAGAAATGTTGCCTTGGCAACAAACTAAATTACTAACTAAAATCATCAACTAACTAATAAATTTGAGTACTAAAATAACTAAAACTAAAAAGGAAATAAAAATGTAAATTGAAATGGAAATATACAACTAATAAAAATGACAAAAGCACATAAGAAAATTACTAAAATTTAAACAAAAAATAAACTGAAAATATAGTAATAAACACCAGTTCAAAATATTTATAAATTCTATAGAAGTATATACACATAATACTATAATAAATATATGAATAATAAAATAAAAATATTAATATTTTCTTTATTAAATATTATAGCAATTTAATGATATGCAGTGTTGTTCAATGACATAGATTGTTAAAATAAAGATGAAAACTTTTGGTTAATTTAAATGAAGTTAAATAAAATATTAAATATATAAAATATAAATATTAGGTGAAAAACTAAAACTTAAACATTTTAAACAAAGATACAAGTAAAAAATAAGAAATTTTGCCTATGGTAACAAACTAAATTACTAAAATCATTAACTAACTAATAAATTTAAGTATAAAATAACTAAAACTAAAAATGAAATGGAAATATACAACTAATAAAAATGACGAAAATTACTAAAACTTAAACTAAACTTAAAACTGTAAATAAAAGTCAGTTTATAAATACTTTATAAGTATATACATAATACTAAAATAACATTAAATCACTGCTCTGAGTAAATACATCTTGTTCTGAATCTGTTTTTACGTTTATCCATTAGTTTTATTTAGTTTTTAGTATTTTTGTCTAAATATTTAAAGTGCCCCTATTATGCCATTTTATAGGTTGATAATATTGTTTTAATAGACTCCCAAAACAGGTTTACATGTATGCAAGGTCAAAAAACACTTCAGTTTTCTCCAAAAATAGATTTAATTTTACCCCATTTCTAAATGATTCCTAAACGACTCGTGCGAAGCAGTTCGAAGAATCAGTCTCTCTAAACCCCTCCTTTCCGTGAGCCCTCACTGCTGTGATTGGTCAGATGGTGCAGTCCTTTATGATTGGTCTACCGCGTACAGCGTGTCGGAAAACGAAACGCCCATAGCCATAACTGACTGACAGCCCTGGAGACTTGTCAATACGTAGAAAAGATGGCATCGATTTTACCATAACAATTCCAGCCAGAGTCTGATGATAAAACGGCTGAAGTGGCTGATCGACAAGTTAGCACGGTCTAACAACAGAACTACACAAGCGATTTAGCCGGTTAGCAAGACGTGTATGTTATGTTGTGTAACAACCCTGCACAGCTACGCATTTTGAACGATCGCCAGAAAATACAATCTTTGTAGATTCATCTTTTGGAAGTGAATATAAAACAATTTTACTCACAGCGTAGGATACAGCGTCTTCTGTATAATGTACCTGTAAATTTCTATGTGACCTAAACCACATGGAAATTTGACTGTTTGTGGGCGGACAAGTTGTTCGCGACGTAGAACGTGGGCGGACATTATGCAAATGTGTTACTTTGTGAGGTGTGGCCGTTACAGAAAAAGATTCGAATTGCTGACGACTCGTTTAGGCAAATGTGAGCCGACTCTTTTTTTTGATAGACAATAACTTTATTTATCGTGCACTGTCGGCTTCACAACTTTGCAGATAGTTTATGTTCACATACAGCTACATGACACACTGCATGAAAGGACATATTTGAAAAGGCATAATAGGGGCACTTTAAATAATAATTGGAATTATTATTTATTTGTTTTATACATTTGCACTTATATCAGGGGTGCTCAATCCTGCTCCTGGAGATCTACCTTCCTGCAGAGTTCAGCTCCAACCCTGATCGAACACACCTGAACCAACTAATTAGGATCTGAAGGAGCACTTGATAATTACAGACAGGTGTGTTTGGTCAGGGTTGGAACTAAACTCTGCAGGAAGGTAGATCTCAAGGAGCAGGATTGAGCACCCCTGACTTATATAAATTAGGGTTAGGGTTCGATAAATCGATAAAAGTAGATTAGTCTATAAAGGGGCAACTGTGATGTTTAACAGCACTTACACTGGAGCTGCCAGTAGAGGTCGCGCTGCTGCAACAATTCAACGGAAAAGAGAAAACGCCACTCGTGCACGCCGGTGTCGTGTATCAAATGACCGCCTAACTGCAACCAAACAAACAAAACATGTGCTCGACAGGGTGAACTAATCATCTCTGCGTTTTAAATTCATCTGATGTTCCTAAATGCCGCAGTGGCGATGAAATCTAACTGAAACATGTCCTGTGGCGTTATACACCGCTCATCTCGATCGATTCCGTTGCCTGTGAAAGCTACTGAAATATTGAGTAAAATCTAAATATTAATCTGACTAGGACACTAAACTAGGCCATTTTTTAACTTGGAATATGTTTGAACGTTTGTATTTTTGCCTTACCTACTTCCAGCCGGGGTTTTCAGGGTTTTCCTGATTAAAATGATTGACAGATACCAAACCAATGAGATTTAAGAGATCAAGCTGACCTCTGGACTTCTGCAAATCTCTGGTAAATATTTCATCATAGGAAACATAATTATACAAACTTGTTAAACATGGTTGGTTTCATCATTTCGAGTCTGAATGTGTTACGAAATCTAAAATATTTCCTATTTTAATTAGAACAAAAATACTACAAAAGTTAGGCCTATTTTATAAGAAGGATATTAGGATATTATTCTCTTTTAATACTAGAAAATATTTTGTAGATCGTTGATTTATCAACTAATTTATTTCTTAAATTTTAAGTTAAAAATAATTTTATATAAATAGTGTTTATTTCTATATAAATTCGGATTTAAACGTTTTGGATATTAGAGTAAAACAAGGCTGTCGTTAACAACTTGGAGAGATTTGTTGTTCTACAACATCAGTTAGCTTACTTAAAATGTGAATTTTGAAAACGCTTTTTTTTATTAAAAAAAAGTAAAAAGTTGTTAACATGCTGCTGTATAAAAACATTATCTTACTATACATCAAAAGCTGGAAATTTATTAATCCATCGAAAACGCCAAAGGTCTTCCGGGTTTTAGGACTACAAACAGCTGACCTGCTCTTTCAAAAAAACTACAATTTCCAGCAGCAAGCGCGAATGAGTGACGTTGACACGGCCGGGAGCGCGCACAGCAGAGAGTCAGTGCGCGTTCTCTGGCGACTGATGCTGATGCTCAGAGGACACGGAGTGATTCGAGCATCACCGGGAACCGACTGAATTATCGTGCCAAATCTTCGGGCTTCGGTAGGATGCGTCAGGACGGATCCATGCAGGTTTGAACTCGTCTTTTTAAAGCTTTTGTTGTCATATTAGGCGTTGTAATATTAAGTTATTTCCTTCTAATTCCAGTTCTGCTGAGCGTTTCTGAATCCTATAGAAATGAATATAAGGCGAAATATATCACAATTGACTGTCGTAACGTATTAACCTCGTCCTCAACGTGATTAAATTTGTCGTTATGGTCAAATGAGGATAAGGGTGAATAAAATGCATATTTGTTATTGATGGAAACACACCCTAACCCTCTGTTAATGTGGGGGTTGGGGGAATATTCCTGTATTGAAGCATTTTATAGCTTTAAATCGCTTTCTTTCTGTACATTGATCATTATCATCATTAAATAAATGTCAGCTTGACTGTATTTTCAAAATTGTGTTTGAGGATTGGTTTTATTGATGGCTTTCTAGGTTATTTCAGCTAGTGACAAGCTCCAAATTTGATTAATGTCAACCCTAAATCAAATGTGATATTTGTATGTTTTATTGTATCTAGTGTTAAAACATGTGGTTTGTTTTGTAGTAATGTGTAGAAGTAATCTCAATAGGCCTTTACTTTTCAGAACCAATTCATAAGTTTCGTCTTTACTGATATTTAAACCATTTATCAAATCTGTCTTTTGTAAATACCCATTTAAAAAAAAAAGCGTAGTGTAGTGAAGTTTAGAGTGAGAAGTAATTTGTCTTTTCACACTGAAAAACGTATCTGATTAGGGTTATAAAAATAAAACCGTAAAACATTTTTGTTACAAAAATGCAAAAAAATTCTTTAGTTTTAAGTATCTTGTTTAAAATGGTAATTAAAATGGTAAATTCTTTAGTTTTAAGTATCTTGTTTAAAATTGTTAAAAAATAAAGAATTATTTTATAGCGCAGTGAAGTTTAGAGTGAGAAGTAATGTCTTTTCACACTGAAAAAATATCTGATTAGGGTTATTATAATTATCTAAAATAAAACCGTAAAACATTTTTTGTTACAAAAATGCAGAAAAATAATCTTTAGTTTTAAGTAGCTAGTTGAAAATTTGTAAAATAAAACACATTTTTAAATACATTTTAGATAAGTACATTTTTAAATAAATAAAAAACATTTCTTTAGCGTAGTAAAGTCTAGAGCAAGTAATTTGTTTTATAATAACTGAAAGCCGTTATTATAGTTATATAAAATTAAAAACTAAAACCCTACATTTTTAAAATTAAAACTAAAACCCTACATTTTAAAATACATTTTTTAATTTTTTTTTTCGTGTGTAGTAAAGGCTGAATCATCTGAAGCTAAACATTCAATTTTTGTTTGTTTTGATACTGTTGTTGCACAATTATTTACATAATTTCACAAAACATCCCAAAAACAAGTTTTGTTTTTACCGATATTTAAACCATTTAGCAAATCTGTCTTTTTTTTAAAATACCCATTTTAAGTGTATTTATGAAAAGCAAACAAACAAAAAAAGGTTTAGAGGTTTAGGTATATTTACAAATGTGCATATAAGTGTGTGTGTATATATATATATATATATATATATATATATATACACACACATATACACATATATATATATATATATATATATATATATATATACATATATACATATATAAACTGATTAATTTTAACAAAAATTACGAAAGGTTAATTTAGATTAATTTACATTTGAAAAAACTATAATACAGTACAATATTACAAATTTTGCTTACAAAAGCTTTTAAAAGTGCAAATACAGTATTGTTTTGTATGCTGTATGCTGATAAATATATTGTGGTCTAATAATTATAATTTTATTAAAAAGGAAAGTAAAGTATGTTTTACATTGGTGAGTGGACAGTTAAACAAACATAATATCAGTCATTAAAAAACAATAGCAGTATCACTATTATCAAACAGCTTTAATTAATAAATGTTTCTGTTTTGTAAATAGCAGTTTAGTGATAGTTTTTTTGTTTGTGAACTGTTAATTAAAAAATCTGACCTTATTTCTACAGTCTCCTGTGCAAACTGCTTAATAAGTGTCCATTATTATGAAATAAAGCTTCATAACAGATGCAGAGGAGCTTTTTGCAGATTTATGATTGCAGATAAAAATCACATCTGTGTTGCCGAAGCTTTGTTCGAAAGTGTCTTTTCTCGTTCCAGATGGCTGCGACACAGAAAGAAGGATCTGACCAGAACTTCGATTATATGTTCAAACTGCTGATCATCGGCAACAGCAGTGTAGGAAAGACGTCGTTTCTCTTCCGGTACGCTGACGACTCCTTCACGTCAGCGTTTGTGAGTACGGTCGGCATCGATTTCAAAGTCAAAACCGTCTACAAGAACGACAAGAGAATCAAACTGCAGATATGGGTGAGTTGGCCTACATTAGACAGCAGGTTTCATTAGACTAGCCGTGTAGCTTGAAATGAGGCCGGTTAAATTGATGCCTCGCTTGCCTCAGGTCAGTGCTTCTCAACTGGTGGGTTGCAATCCACTAAATTAGACAGATGCCAGCATATTGTAGTTCGATATTCTCTCCTTCTCAAATAGTGCATCTGACGACTTGTGCATTGGTATTCATGGCTTAGGGTGTTGAATTTCATTGCTTTATTTGATATGATTGGTAAACTAATCAATGACAGGGTACTCACTATGGATAGATCTATATTTCTAGACAGATTATTTACTAAATTCTGTCTGCTTGGCGCAAACCTATGAGTCAGCGTGACTCAAAATGGCTGATATGCTCAAAGCAGGTGGTGAACAAACACGACGGATAAAAGTGGCTTAGTGGAATGATGTTTTCAATGGCACTGTACTTTTGTTAGATTTCTAGCATGCATGCATTCAGAAAACAGACGTATACAGGATGGTTTTTATGATTTTAAATAATTTCATTCATGCACAGTTAGGCTGGAGTGAATCAGCCCTTGGATAATCATCTTTTCATTAAAGCAAATACAGTTCACCCCACTTTATTTTGTCCTTAATGCGAATGAAATCTTTAATACTGAGAGTGTTTTGTCTAGATAATACACAAGCTGTATGGAAAGTAGCCTGAAGCAAATGCTTGTGTTGAAAATTGCTGCATGTGGCTTCCGAACAGATTTGCATTGACGTCATTGATTCAATAACGTCATTACTTTAACGTCATGTTTGGAGAGCAAACGCTGATTGATTGCATTCAGACAGTTTTACGTCAACCTGCATCCTATAGTCATTGATTATATGATCAATCACTCATTTTTGCACAAGCACAGCTGTTATTTAAGGGGTAATTCACCGCTGACAAGATAGAATTTTAATAAAAGTTGTCTTTCAATGCAATAGAAATGATTAAAAAAAGAAAATGGTACTAAATATCTTAGTGCAGGCAAAAAAAAAAAAAAAGCACATTGTTCATTCACTTGTACTATCGACACTGTAACAATACAAAGCTGTATTTTCTTTTTTCATACCAAGACAAGTGTAATAAATATTATATATTATTTATGTATAAGTAGTAAAAAATATTATTTCAGTATATCAGCTCAATTTTTCTTCCAGTTGAATTTGCATTTTTAACACTTGTAGTAGTAAAGTTTAGAGTTAATTTGTCTTTTCACACTGAAAAACATACCTGATTAGGGTTATCATAGTTAACTAAAGTTAAAACTAAACTGTACAACATTTTTTTGTTACAAAAATGCAAAAAAAAAAAAATCTTTTGTTTTAAGTAGCTTTTTGAAAGTCGGTAAAATAAATTAAATAAGCTAATTTTACATTTTTAAATACATTTTTAAATCAAAAATAATGAATCTTTTTAGTGTAGTAAAGTTTAAAGTGAGAAGTAATTTGTCTTTTTCTTTTATCTGATTATTGTTATTATAGTTATCTAAAATTAAAACCAAAACCGTAAAACAGTTTTTGTTACAAAATGCCAAAAAACTTTCGTTTTAAGTAGCTTGTTGAAAATAAGTTACATTTTTAAAAACATTTCAAAATAAAAAATAAATCACTTTTTTTAGCGTAGTAAGTGAGAAATAATTTAAAGTGAGAAATAATTTGTCTGTTCACATTGAAAAACATATCTGATTAGTGTTATTATAGTTATCTAAAATTAAAACTAAAACCGTTAAACGTTTTGCTACAAAAATGCAAAAAAGAAATTTAATTTTAAATAACTAAAATCTGTGAAATAAGTTACATCTTTAAATACATTTTAAATAAGTACATTTTTAAATGCATAACATTTGTTTAGCGTAGTAAAGTTCAGAGTGAGAAATAATTTGTCTTTTCACACTGGAAAAACCTAATCTGATTAGGGTTATAAAACTAAAACCGTAAAACATTTTTTGTAACAAATGCAAAAAAAAAAATCATCTTTAGTTTTAAGTAGCTTGTCAAAAATCAGTGAAATAAGTTACATTTTTAAGTCAGTTTTTGTAGTAAAGTAAAAGTAAATTTCTGAATACATTTTTAGATAAAAAAAAAAAATACTTTTTTTTTGTGTAGTAAAGTTTAGAGTACAAGTGATTTGTCTCTTCAAACTGAAAACATCTGATTGCGGTTTTTATGGTTATCTAAAATGAACTAAAACAGTAAAAAAAATTGTTACAAAAAAATCTTTAGTTTTAAGTAGCTTGTTGAAAAGTGGTGAAATGAGTTACATTTTTAAATCAATTTTACATAAGTACATTTTTAAATACATTTTGTAAATACATAAAAAATAAATACTTTTTTTTAGCGTAGTAAAGTTTAGAGTGAGGAGTGATTTGTCTTTTCACACTGAAAAACATCTGATTAGGGTTTTTATAGTTATCTAACATTAAAACCGAAAGAGTAAAACATTTCTTGTTACAAAAATGCAGAAAAATAATCTTTAGTTTTAGGTATCTTGTTGAAAATCAGTTAAATAAGTTACATTTTTAAATACATTTTAAATAAGTACATTGAAAAATAAATTTTTAAATGAAAAAAATAAATACATTTTTTAGGGTCATAAAGGCTGAAATATCTTAAGCCAAACATTTCATTTTTGTGAACTTTGATACTGTTTTTTTGCACTATTATTTACATTACTTCACAAAATGCAACCTAGGACATTTCAGTATGTAGGGCATGAGTTTATTACAGAATAAGTGTGGAAAAACATTCTCAAGGGTCTTTATGGCTCCTGTCGTTCTCCTATTATATTAGCCAGATGTAGAGGACAGGAACAGCTGGGCTCAATGTTTTTGTTCCAGGAAGCGCAGCGGCATCAGCTATGAATCATGCGTCTCATTCAGCGCCGTGA